>PPLZ03000020.1:0-167655 GCA_003706705.3 Barnettozyma populi
AACAAAAATAAACAAAAAAAAAAAAAAAAAAAAAAAAAAACCTCCAGAAGCAAAAAAAAAAAAAAAAAAAAAAAAAAAAAAAAAAAAAAAAAAAAAAAAAAAGATCAAAGAACTGTGAAATGGTACCTGCAGTCAGCATCGCAACTCAACCCGTTCTGGCACGTCTGGCATGTCTCCAGGGGAAAGATGGATAAATTCATCCAGCTCTAAAATCAAGCAGTCTGCCAGAAACAATATAGACTCTGTACGACGATATCACAACTTCCAAGACGTGCTCTATTCTACCAATAAAGAGCCAGTCGACAGTGATGATAGTACCCAGAGACTTGCTAATCTATCCATTGATCGTGAAAAGGCAGAAGATACTTACGAGGATGCAAGTGAGTCTCTTCAAATAGAATCAATGGCCTCTTTAAATGAACTTGACGAGTCAACAGAAGAGAAGATATTGAATCAGTCAGCCCCACTGTTGCATCAGGAGGAGGATATCACCACAGACACTGAAAGTTTCCCCTTACCTCCGAAGAAGACGTCGTTTGAAAAGTATCTGAAATCCAAACAGCGAGAAGGGCAGATCAAGCAATATAATGAGAGCGTTATCAAGGAAACCCGGCAACAGAGAGCTGCGCATAGGGCAAAAATTCGGCAAAGGGAAGAAGGGTGTGAAGAGGGAAACAAAGAATTGAACCCTCTTGAGGGATCTCCTTCGAAGAAGGTGCGATTTAGGTTACAATGATTTCAAATTACAGCTTTTATGATTGAATGGTATAAGATGATCTCTATCTGTGAACTCCTTATTTCTTCTTCTGAGAGGTGGAGTTCTTTGGCAATTCCTTCAAGAAAGGAATGAACTCTGGCTCACCTGGAATGTACTTCCTCAAGACTTCAGGGATGACTAACCCATCCTCATTTTGGTAATTCTCCAAGATACAACACAAAGCACGCTCAGTGGCACACAAGGTGGAGTTCAAGCAGTGGACGTACTTCTTTTCACGCTCGTTCAACTTCTTGATACCGGATCTAATCTCCAAGTTTCTGGATTGGTAGTCAGTACAGTTGGAACAGGAAACCAACTCCTTGTACTCCTCTTGGAATGGGAACCAAGCTTCCAGATCATACTTCTTGGCAGCAGCGTTATTCAACTCACCAGAGACGATACCTACAACTCTGTATGGCAAGCCCAAAGATTGGTAGAACTCCTCGGACAAACCGATCATACGATCAAACTCTGCCCATGACTTCTCTGGCTCGGTCAAACAGAATTGCTCAATCTTCTCAAAGGCATGAACTCTAAAAATACCCCACGCATCCTTACCATGAGAACCAGCTTCTCTTCTGAAACAAGAGGAGTAACCAGCGTAGCGAACTGGTAATTGTTCGGCTGGAGATTCAAACCACTCATTCATGTGGTAAGCAGAGATTGGCTGCTCAGAGGTGGCAATCAAATACTTCTCATCGTCGCCGTCAAGTACTTTATATAGTTCCTCATCAAATTCGGACAATTGGGCAGTCTTAGCCATGACATCCTTGTTCATCATAACTGGAGCCTGCAATGGAGTGTAGCCATTCTTGCTCAAGAAACTTAAACCGTAGTTGATTAAAGCCTGGTTCAAAAAAACACCATAGCTTCTCAGGAAGTAACCGCGGTGGCCGACAATACGGACACCACGTTCTGGGTCGTAACCGTCTAGACGCAGCAAAACTTCGTGGTGGGACAATTTGGCCTCAGCACCAGTGGCTGTGGCAATTTTGGCAACATTCTCAACGCCATTTGGCTTCCAGTCCTTAACTAGAGTGTTATTTTCCTCATCATTGGAGATTGGGACAGAGTCATGCACAATATTACCAACTTGATTCACCTTGAATTTCAGGGCTTTCTCAGCCTCTTGTTCCTTCTCAGCTAACACCTTCTTCTTCTCTGTAATTTCATCTTTGGTTTTCAAAAGTTCAGAAGCATCTTCTTTGGCCTTGAACTTTAGACCAATTTCCTTTTGGATTTTGTTTTGGTCTTTGTTCAAGGAGTCCAAATCAAATCTAATCTTGGTCCACTCCTTATATCCAGCAATGATCTCATCAACAAGCTCAACAGATGCATATCTTGCTCTTTGAGATCTTCTAATTGCCTCTGGGTCACCACCTTTCTCTTCAATAAACTGAGCGATATCCAACATCTCGTTAGGGATTCACAAGCTTGTGCTGCTGTAATGAGCTGTCCTTGAATTTTTCGAAATTGTTAAATTTCCTGCATAATACGTCTAGCCGCTGTACCTGGCACATATATCGGTCAATTATCACAACCTGAGCGTACTGTCATTTCTCAAGGATAAACCTGAAGAAAGAGAGCAAAAGAGCCCATCAAAAGCTATTTGGTGTTACCTATCTCACATTTGAAACCAACAGCTAAAAACTGATAAAATTATAGTTTAGCTTCAGAGTAGTTGTTTAATGAATTCAAAATGAGCAGAAGCTCCTTTTCTACATCACCCATATCCGACGGCAATCCGACGGCAATACCAATTTATTTCCTCAAAAAATGGTGATGATCTAGGCCAGCTTCTGTTACAGTAATTAGAGGTTTGCAGTGGAACTCAGGAAACAAAGCTCACCCAATATATAAAATGAGCGAGTAAAGCGACCGGGCTCGCGAAACGAAGCCCGTCAAGTGATATGTGTTTGCTACACGATAAAAGTCAAGAAGATCTCACAAAACAAATCATTAGACCCAGTTCCAACATGCCATAGACATCAAAACCAAACTAGGATGAGACTGTGTTCCATCAAAAGTTACTAGTAAGAAGAAGACGAAGAAGAAGAGTATGGAAATTATATGTGTCAGTGCCGACTCCGATTCTGGCGGAGAAACACAACACCAAAACACCAAAAGGAACTGTAGAGGAATCCTCAAGAGTAGCTAACAGAAAGTGTACCGCTCCACTTGATTGTTTAGTAATGCTACTGTCAAAGTGGACAACATTTTCGGGGTGAAATTGTATAACCTAAAGAATCTTGTGGAACAGCAGGTTGGCGTTCAAAAGTACAGTTTGCAAAGCAGCGCGTGGTTCAAGCTGAACAAGGAGATGGTGGGACGAGTTCCTGTAAAGGAGACACAGAGGCAGAAGTTGTCAATAGGAGGCATCTCAAGTTAGACCGATTGAGAGAATCATCATAATAAAGATATCTAGTATCAAATCATTGCTGGGATTTAAGTCAGGACTCCTGAGGTGGGATTGGTAAAGTTTGGGTGTTATCGGACTGATGGTCCAGAGGTTAGGACGTTGCCTTTACACGGCAAAGGTCACGGGTTCAATCCCCGTTCGGTTCATTAATTTTTTTTGTTAACCAGCATATGTAACTTGAAACAAAGTAGGTACTGAAAGTTATAGATCATTTTTTGTATATTTCTCTTAATGATTTACTGTTGATTGCTTCTTTTACGTATTTTTGATTTTTAATCAACATTGATTTTTTAAACATCGTACTGAGATCTTCTCTCGTCTCTCAAGATGTAGTGCTTTCTCAGTTGAGCTTCAAAGTCATCTTTGCTCTGGCCTCCTTCCCATCTCAACTTGTAAGCTGGGTGATCTTCTGAAACAAAATTTTGACCCTTAACACCAAATAGATTCTCCCTGAAAGTACCACCCTCAACAGGATACTCTTTCTGAGCGAGGCCACGTCTCTGTAGCTCTGGTACCAAGTATGTAACAACATCCTTGATACCTTGATTGTAAGCATGGAAGTTGAAGTTGATGCCATCAATACCAGTGTCTTCGACAAACTGCTGAATTTTATCAGCGATTTCAGCACCAGTACCGACGAATTCAGAATTCTTACCCCAACTATTGGCAATTTCTCTAGGAGTCTTGGTTTTCCCTTTCTTCAAAATATCTTCTGTCGTAGATTTGACACCATTGGTTTGACCATCGGTATCGATTGGCTCATCCATCCCAAATGGAGCCACGTCAATACCAGATGCACCACCAAAGTAGATGAGAGAGTCAACTGGGTCACTGTACTTCTTGAACTCCTCGTACTTCTTCTCGGCATCCTCGTGGGTCTCTCCTAAGAAAGGAGTTAGTGGAGCAATAAACTTGATAGAGTTTGGATCACGACCATATCTCTCTTCGGCAAGACGTTTCACTTCAGCAATTACCTTCTTGGTGGCGTCTCTTTGAAAGCCTAATGTGTAAATCAATTCTGCGTTCTCAGCACCAAAATCGATACCCTTTGGACTGGATCCAGCCTGTGCAATTAGTGGAAATCTTTGTGGAGTTGGCTCAGTGATGGAAGGGCCAACGACATTGAAGTATTTTCCCTTGTGGTTTATTTCTCTTATGAGCTCGGGATCAGCAAAGATGCTGGCCTCAGCATCGTACTTGACAGCATCCTCTCTCCATGAACTCAACAGCAACTTGTAAACTACATCAAGGTACTCTCTAGCTCTGTTATACCGCTCATCATGCTCCGGCAAAGGTTCTCCGTTTAGCAAGTTCTTGCTCATACCAGGAAGGTAACTGGACACAATGTTCCAACTGACACGACCACCAGTCAGCAAGTCCAAGGAGGCCAAACGTCTGGCAAAGTGGTAAGGGTGTTCGGATGCTGTGGAAAAAGTGGAGGCAATACCGATGTTCTTCGTGTTCAATGCGATAGCTGTGATTGGAGCTGCAGGGTCCACTCTAGAAGCGTTAATTCCGTGTTTGGCAGCAGCCTTGTAGTCACCCCCATAAACATCGAACCATGTCAAGTGATCAATAAAAAAGATGTTTTGGAGCTTACCCTTTTCAGCCCATTGGGCAAACTCAATCCAAGGCTCCAAAGAGCGGGTGTATTCACGGCCAATATCGTTTGGATCTCTCCAGTTGTGAGTAGATGTACCTCTGGTTGCAGCACTTAGGATCAGATGCTTCCGAGCTGTTTTCTGGCGCTTAGTTGTGGTCATTTTGAATGGATTCTGAACATTGTAAGTGATCTAATTGTGATTAGGGTATATTATATATAAGTTATCGCTCAAAGCTGAGCACGGTAAGGCTGCTGTTTTTGGTGTGCTTTGCCGATCATCAAAAATGAGCTCAAATCCACAGTTTTTGGAGATATCTTGATATGTCCGCTGTATTTCCTGATTGGAACGTCAAGGTGCCACAATTTGAGGTTATGTACCACTGTAAAAAATAGGACTGAGTAATTAGCCATCTCGAGAAGGCTCCCCTCAAAAGGAAATATGAGAATTATTCACAGCTGTGACCAGGGCGGGCCCTGGTGTTTCGATTTAGATGTCAGAGAGCTTGCAACTTCTTCCATATAGAAGTTGACTTATGGTGGCAACAAAACAAAGAGGAAGAACAAGTTCTTACAGTAAATACATATAGAGATTTTATCCCTCAATCTCATATCGATTTAAACCTCCGAATCGGTACCAGCAAAGCCAGGTCACAAGTATGCTGGTCTTGGAGAGCCATCTTTGCTAGAATCCGGGGCACATTTAGTATATAAGGTCGGTTTTCATTTACAACCAGGGCACATAACTTTAAAACTATGCTTTTTCAAAATTGACGCCAGAGCTTTGAGAGAAGCAGGTTGACTAGCTTATCAAAACATTCAGACAATGTCTTTATTAGTCTCACTCCATCCACTGACACTACTGAATATATCAGATCAATTCATCAGAGAATCACAACGCCACCATGGAAAACCACGTATGTTTTTAGATACAGCCTTTCCACTTCAGTGCCCATTGAAGCCCGTACTAACTATCCATGTCAGTGATTGGTATTCTTCTGGGCTCCTACACTGAAGGAAAAGTAGATATTGTGAACTCCTTTGAACTAGTTATTGATGAGGCTGGATTGGATACACAATACCTTAATGAAAGACTGTCACAACAACGTACAATTCTTCCACAGGAACAAGTAGTGGGGTTGTATGAGATAAGCAATGGGTTGACTTTAGATTTCATTTCCTCTTTAAATAGTGAGTTTAGCGGCTCGGTCCTTGTGAACTTGACATTCAGTCCTGAGCTGGCCTCCAAGCGTTATTGCAACGAAAAGTTTTACAGAGTATTTGATGTGGCAACAGGTAATGAACTTAGTGGAATTGAAGTTGCCACCAAGAGAAGTGAAAAGATTGCTGTAGATACTGTGCTTGAGATCAAGGAAACTAACTACAATGATTTGAATAAAGTTCAAGATCAAGTTAATGACCAGAGGTTCATCCTGTCAAACCTTAGGGAAAAGATCGAGATGATTTCTGGATTGCTGGAGAATGAGAAAAGTGCTGCAACCATGCCCAGTTATTATCAGTTTCTGAGGGATGTAAATTCATTTGTCCACAAATTGCAATACAAACAGAGTGAAGAAACGAAGGAAGCTTTAGTGAAATTGGAGAACCAATACAATCTGCTATTGAATCTAGGCCAAATGAGTGACAATATAGTCGATTTAAACACAATCAATACTGACATCAAGAAAGTGGAGAGTCTGCGCGAACTCTAACCTATTGTTAATAATTACGACACCCTTTGTTTGTTATCATACGTATTAGATCTATATCACATACCACGAAACACATTCTTACTAGCTCTTCTGCGCCCAGCATATCTTTGACGAGTTCTGCCGTGCTTGGTTTCATCATTTTCATCATCCTCGTCATCCTCATTATCCTTTGTAAATGCAACCTTTTTCTTCTTCTCAGGCTCCTTTGGAATAAATGTCAGCTCAGCTTCACCACGAGCATGTCTCCGTAGCACTTCACCTTGAATGGAAGCACGCTCCGCTTGTTCCTTCTTCTGTAGTTTCTCCAGCTGTTTGTCAAAAGAGACTTGGTTCTTACTAATGTTGCCATTGTTCTCAGTGGAGTATGATTTCATCTCGTTCAAGGCTTTGTCGGATTTAGCCCGGGACTCAGTTCTTCTCTTTTGAGCATCCTGTTGTTTCTTCAACTTCAATCGTTGAAGTTTATCTAGCTGCACCTTTTCTTTTTCATGTTCACTCTCACTCTCGCTTTCGCTTTCACTCTCACTCTCTTCATCAGATGATAGTGATGTTCTTTTCTTGTTACTGATTCTCTCCTCATCAGACTCCTCAGCAGCAGTTAATGCTCTGACACGCTTAGCATCAGTACCATCAGTAGTAGACTCCACAGGGTTAAGTTGTCTATATTCATGGGATTCTTTATCAATTTGGAAGTCAGGGTTCTCAAACATTTCCTTGAAACGATCGTCATTGACAATCTTATCAGTCGTAGCAGAGCCTGCTTTTTTGGCCAATTTGTCCACAAGATCTTTGTTGACCTTGATCTTGGTGTTGGTAACAGCGCCTGTACTTCTGATTCTGGATTCCCTCTCCTTCTCAATTCTCTTCTTGATCTCACGTTCTCTTTGATCCTGGTATGAGTTTGGATTGGCAATCAGGTTCACCTTATCATACAGCTCTGTATTGATAAAGAAACCATGCATGTAACTTCTGAGAACTTTGGTTCCGACCAAGTGAGGAATATTGAGCTTTTTGACATCGTCTCTGGTAATGAATCTGTAGTTGGAGTAAACGGAATCTGATGGTTTTTCTTCCAACTCTTCAGTGATACTATCCAAGAAGGAGCACCACCTTGGGGCAGGTCCCAGATTCGGTATGTAGTAAGTGTGCATCTGAATTCCCTCATTAGCCATGAAGAACATTCCTGTTTCTGGGATGTGTTCAATGTCATTAATATCGACACTTGGCTCCATTGAGGCGAATAGTTTCCCACTATTAACATCATAGATCTTGGCAATTCTTTTATCACAGGCGAGAAACTTGTTGTCATTGAGGTAGATCATCTTCTTGATATCGAATCCATAACCATGGTCCTTCACCATTGTTGGAATGGAACTTCTCATGTCGAATAGATAGGAGTAACCATTTGAGGTACCACATGAGAAACCCAAGCCATCGTCTTTGAAGGCAGTGGTGGTCACTTGGTAGCTTGTATTAGTCTGATCTGGCAATGCCAGTTTAGCAATTTTGGATTTCGCTCTTGAATCCCAAAATTCCACAGTTCCATCCTCCAAACCCACTGAAATCAAACCATTGACTTTATTAAATCCAACATGATTGGCTCCTTCACCCTTCTCTAAGTCAACATCCAGAATGAATGGGTTCAAGAATCTACCTTGGTCCAAATTTAGTCTGTACAACTCGTTAGAGCTTGATGATACATACAAATCACAGTTGACTGGATTATATGCTATATTTCTTCCAAACTTTGGTATTCTTGTATGATAGTGGATTCCACCCTTGTTGTGAAATTCTATGCTTCTGTCGTTCTGCAAATGAACCGACTTTGTCCAGTCATTGGACACAATTTCAAAATCCACATTCTCGGCATCGGTATGTCTTTCAAACTTTAGTGACAAGTTCGCAAAATCATACAGATGTATCTGAGGCTTGTAAGTACCAGTTGCCATAGCATATTGTCTATCTGGAGTGACTTTGATTCTGTTGGAGGCCTCACTGAACTCGAAATCTTGAATCAATTCAATTCTGTTGGCATATTCTGCATCACTCTTCAAAGATCTCTTACGCTTCTTTGCAATCCAATCTGGGAGGGAGCGGGACACATTAGCACCAGAAACTTGGTAGACGGAGACATCTCCTGAGTAGGTTGACTTGAGTACCATTTCTTTTGTGATCTGTGTGTGGATATGAAAGGCGATGAGATGAGTTCAAATTTTTTTCCTCTTTCAAAAAATTGAAAATATTCCGATTAAGGAACTTTCCCGATTTAGGATGACAGACTACATTTCTACAGGTGCTAAGTCAAATTGGCTCATTTGTTCATGATAGGTCATTAATGCTTCAAAATTAGTTGGAATTAACATATCTTCTCAAACTGTCTTCTAAAGATTTCAGGCTAGTTTCGATCAAATTGTTTTCTGTCCCAAATTGTGGATATAGATGCTCAAGGAAGATGTGATCGATCTCGCATAACTGTTCCATCGTAAGAGGGTCACCATTTGAAGATCCGAGTTCCGCATAGTTGTTATGAAGTAACAGTTTAGCAAAAGCTTCAACGGTGCTCTTTGTGTAGTCCTGTGGCAGTTCGGAACGACTGGAGTCTGGAAGCTCAAAGAGAGAACGAAGCCTTTTTAGGGGCAGAGATGGCTCTGCAACGTCTTCTTTATCACCCCCAAATTGCGTTTGTTGGTACCAGTCCAGGTATTGTTCTGTCTCCACATCGCTCCAATTCAGCGCTTGGTTGTAAGCCTTCTCATCGGCCTCCATCACTGTCGCTAAAAAACGGTCAAACGACGCACGCTGGCTTCTGTTTTGTTTGGATACCTCTAGTGCCTGGCGCCATTTATAAATAGTTATCAGTGTCTTTGGATTACTGCCTGGTCCTTTATTGAGGGTGGGTAGACAGAAGAATAACTTTACAGTCAAGAGAACTATGGTGGTAAGTTTGAGATCGGGCAACACAACACGCTTGTAAGACTTAAAGCTGAGCTCATCAGAGGAAAAACTAGTGAGATCTGATGCAAGAATTTTCGCAAGTCTAGTGGCTGCATGATAGATTCTTGGAGGAAGAATAAGCTCGTTGATCATTCTGATCAGAAGAGGTTCATAGTTGAAAGCGATTTTGCCTAAAAGATCCATCTCCGTCATAATTCCTATGATGTTCTCTGTAAGAACATCAAGAGATGGATGGGAATTTGGCTTCAAAAGCCTGAAGCGAGGCAGTGTCAGTTTGGCTCTCAACTTGTGGGGAATAGTGTGTGAAGCGCTCATATAAGGAATAGTGTCGTTGTAAATCCAACGAGTAATATCCGTGACGTAGACAGGTAGTTTAAGGTACCTGAATGCAATGTATAAAAGACTCACTGCATCCATCATACGGGGGAGTTTCTTCACTTTAAGTGGCCTGTCATAGAGAGGGCCCAACCCTGTGTCAGTCTCCTCACCTTCCGTTTCGGGACCATAGTCTTGTTCATCAGCGGTTTGACCGTGAATCACAGTTTTAGAGAGAAAATCACACCATAGGCGCCTCACCACAGGCTCTAACACTTTGGGAAGGCCCTCCTTGTTGATTAAAACGTGAACCTGTGTTCTCAAAATGCATTGAAAACTGGCCAGATAGACAGAGTATCCCTTTTGACCATAGATTCTCTTATCTCTTGAACGACCTGCTTGAATACTGGCCGCCTTGTCGGCACCAGAGCGAGGGACCTTGAGTCTTTTAGTGACAACTGTGTGTTCATCTTCGTCATCATTGAATTCAAAATGGCCTTCATAAACGTGACCAAACTGGCAAATTCTTTGGCCATCTAAAAGTTGGTAGTAGTGAGTCCTGCAGTTGTCAACAGTACACCGGGACCCACGGATCCAACTGCCGCTCATATCTCAGGAATGAATATTCTGTAGATTTATGTTTACTGCAACCTTTTTTGGTTGGGGCGATTCTACATCGATGAGCCCTCGGAAATTTGAAATAACATCTTCGAGATCCGAGGAACCTTCTTCCCCCAGTTACACTACCAACTTATGATAGATCTTTAAGATCTAGTACAAGATCTAGTACAACACCTGAAACGCAAAACATTTATCAAAACACTAAACAGCTAGAGCGGATCTATTTAATCTCTTTTATCTCGTAGTGATTTTTGGCGACATCTTCAGCCCTGATCTCGAAGCTTCTGAGGTCGTTCAGGCCTTCTTCATTGTCAACAGCACCTTCCTCCTCTGCTCTTCTAGTGTTGTCTTCAAGATTTCTCTTGACAGCAGGTTTGAAAACAAAGTTATAGTATAATATTGAACAAACAAAGGAAATGGCAATAAAACCAATCGAGAACTTGTAGCCGAATCTGAATTTTGGAGCCTCATTGGCAGGCCATAGAAGTAAAGGCAACCAAGCGTTATTGGCGTACACCAGAACAACAGCAATACCAGTGACAATAGATCTCTGGCCTGGAGAAAAAGAATATACTTCTGCTAGTAGAGAGATTAACAGAGAAGTGACGGCGTCACTCACTGGAATCATAAAGAAAGCAGCATACTTCAGTTTCAAAGAGGATGGCCAGATGGACAACACAATAACGGCAAAGAAATCAGTGAACAACAAGAAGATAATGACATGTAACGGCTTCTGTGTTAAGTCTGCTAGTTTGGCCCAGCCAATGACTGCACAGAAGGAAATTGCGTTACCACCAATAGGAATCAAGTTCAGCTGTTCGACAGACCAGACCTTGGTGCCTTCGGCTGTGGTTAAACTCTTTAAAAACAAGTTAAAGTAACCAAATGCAACACAATATGCCTTAAAACAGTAAGCACCCAAGAACAGCCACAATCTCCAGTCAATGAATACTGCCCAAAAGTCCTTGAATTTGATACCACGCTTAGTGGTTCTACCAACCTTTTGCATTCTCTCAACCGCAATCTCTCTGTCCTCTTCATTCATCCAAAAACGTGAACCACCGTTTTCTGGAGTATCTGGTAGAGCAACTGGTAAAAACAAGGCAACTGCAATGGTCATCACACCGTTAATGATGAACATCCATCTCCAACCTGATTTACCTAACTTACCATTCAAAGTCTTATGAATGGAAGCCTGTAGGAAACCAGAAAACATATTACCACCGTAGTAACTGGCTTGAAAGACACCGATTCTAAAGGCAAGTTCTTCTTTGGTGTAATAGTTCATCAACATGACAATGATACCCGGCCATGAAGAGGATTCAAAGGCCCCGATCAAGAATCTTATTGGGTATAGTTGTTCTGGTGACGTAGCAATGGCACACAGACAGGTCAATACACCCCAGACAGTCTCTGAGAAACCAAGCCAATAGTTTGGCTTGACTTTGTTAATCATGATTTGGGAAGGAACAAGGAATACCGCATAACCAGTCTTGAAGAAAGTATCCAACAAGTTGTATTGACGGCCGGTGAAGTTCAGCTCTTCCTTCATACCTGAGACATAAGCATTAGCAACGTTGGATTGATCAATAGACTTCATAAAGTATGAAAGAGACGTCCATAGAAGTAACCAAAAATCCAGCTTACGGATGAACTTCTTTTCACGGGGAGAACGTGGTGGCGGTTTTGGGAAGATTTTTCTCCATAGCGTCTCCTTTGGTTTATCTTCATCTCTAGCTGAGACAGCTGATGACAGCGAGTCATCAGCATTAGGCTTAGACTCCACAGAGATGGAGTGTTGATCTTTGGTATCCACAGTATCAACTACCGGCTGTTGCTTTGAATTGCTTTCGGACATCAAAGACAGTTGATAATGATTAACAAGGGCTCTAACATAAGCTGTAACATAGGAGGAGCAACCCCTTTGACTTTATAAGTGAAATTTGTGGCTTCAAGTTGAGAGTATTGTGATTAACTCTTAGATATGTGGATACATGTGGCCCTCAAGCATGGCTCCTCATATTTGTGACACAGTGGGTGAGTTTGGGGGTTAGTGGTCCTCAAAGGGGAATTTGACGGGGATCGTATCTCTTTTCCATCCGTAATAATACTTTACATCGGAGACTCCACAGTTTTAGATTGTATGCATGGGGCTTCAGAGACTGGACTACGCCTTGCAGGCCCTTTGCTAAACTGTGGCTCTGTGATTCATCAATGAACATAGCGGGTATTTCCCCAAAGAGACTAATTCACCAGATCCAAAGAGAAAGTGCTATCACTCTGAATTGAGGTTCCAGCTCATGTATGGCGGCTTTTTTGGTCCTGAAACTGGTTTCTTACAGTCCAGTAAGCTGTCCTTCTCGTTTCCACGTTGTTGATTCTCTCGTTGATTTATCGCTTTAGACTCGACTGCCACAGGTGCTAGTAGAGCCTGGGATCTGGAACCTTGCTCATTAAATCGCTGTGGCTCTGTTGATTTTGAGGTCCATCCATCACAACGAAAGTGACACAAATACTTTTCGCGATTGCATCATTGATATTCTATGTGTTGAATGGTAGGACGCTACTATTGTACTGTTCAAAGACCGCAGTGTCGATCATCTCGGCGCTGGAGTTGATGTTCAAGGGTCCTGGTCAAACCTGAGTTCCGCTTCTACTCAGTATCAGTATACCAAGGTGGAAATGCAGGGGCTCAATGCTCTTGTCGTCAAAGAGTCATAAGAGGGATAGCGTTTAACTGTTCTCTTGAAGGGAGGCCTCAGCACACTTTACACTGCAGAAGCAATCCTTGGTGAACTAGGCAACAGAGGCTGCGAGTCCACCACTAGCATCAACTCACTCATAATATCAACAAAAAGCAACCAACCTGGTGATATCATTTCAGTTCCGCCAGACACTGGAGACGTGTACTTCATGGCGCATTTATTGCTGAAGCTGAATAAGGTGCTCGCTTCGCGATAGCACACTGCCCTCCAATCAGAGATTGCTGCTTTCACTGAGTTAGAAGTAAGAGTCTAACCATATGATGTCCGTAAGTATATGCGGAAGCATATCTCATATCAAGCTGATTATATAAGTTCTTACTAAAGTAATATGCAGGACTATAGCTTTTCTTTTTTTTTTTTTCATTTGGGAATCTATTGAATAAGTGTGGGTGGAGATCGGCCACAACTGTGGCAAAACCAAAAAAGATGAACTCTTGCTCCTTTTCAGCAAAATTGGCGATGGTTCTTCATTAGGAAAGGGCTGCGATACTGGACACAGAGTTATAAAACATGAACAGAGGAAAAGATTTTTGCACCTTCTTCTCCTAAGCTTCAACGGAATGCCATCAGAAGTTGCCTCCAAGAAGAAGAAAAGTCTCATTTTGAATGTGTTCTTGCACGCATCACCGTCTTTATCAGCAGGCCTGTGGAAACACCCCAATGACAAGTCCAGGGACTACAACAGCCTCGAGTTTTGGATCAAGCTGGGTCAGATCGCCGAGCGTGGTAAGCTGAACGCACTATTCTTCGCTGACTATCTTGCATATTACGACGTATACAAGGGCCCTGGTAACTGGAAGATCCCTGCATCTGGAGGCTATTTCATTCCTAAACTGGCTCCAGACCAGATCATCACAGCAGTGGCTGCTTCCACCGAGAGTTTGTGTTTTGGCATCACGTTCAGTACCGTTGGTGAGCACCCGTATCACTTTGCCAGGAGATTGGCCACTCTTGATCATTTGACTGGTGGAAGAATTGGTTGGAATATTGTGACAAGTTACGCTCCCTCCGTGGGAAAACAACTGTTAAATGGTGGAGATTTACCAAAGCACGATGATCGATACTCTAAATCAGTGGAGTATTTAGATGTCGTCTATGAATTGTTGTTGAGCTCGTGGAGAGATGACGCTCTCGTGGACAAGGTGTTTGCTGACCCAGAGGCTGTTCGGGAGATCAACTTTGATGGCCAGTACTTCAACATTCCTGGTCCAGGGCTTGTGCACCCTACTCCTCAGAGATTTCCGCTTGTGATTCAAGCAGGTACATCATCCAAGGGTAAGCAGTTTGCAGCCGAGAACGCGGAGTTGATCTTTATCAATGCTCAAGACCCAAACAAGGCCAAGAAGGACATTGCTGAGCTCAAAAGACTCGCAAAGGAGAAGTTTAAGCGTGATCCTGACTCCATTAAAGTTATAACTATGGCTACACCTGTTGTAGCTCCAACTCACGAGGAGGCTGTTGAAAAACTGGAACTGATCAGAAAGTGCGTGTTCAAAGATGCTCCAGCCATTGGATTTGGTGCACAGTCTCATGTTGATTTGGCCAAGTTTGATTGGGATGAGCCTGTGGTGTTTGGGCAGACTGAAGGTGGTAGATCCGTCACTGAGAATATGGGAAAGAAGGATGGTAAGGCCTTCACTAAGCGTCAAATAATTGAGAATGGATTGAGAGTGACCACATTGGTTGGTAACCCAATTGAGGTGGCTGATTGGCTACAGAACTTCTCAGAAGAAGTTGGTGTTGATGGGTATAACCTGATCTTCCCTGTTTGGCACGAGAGTTTGGAGAACTTTGTTGATTTGGTTGTTCCTGAGTTGCAGAAGAGAGGAATCTTCTGGGAAGACTATGCTGTCCCAGGTGGCACATTCAGAGAGAATGTTCATCAAGAGCAGGGTCATACATTTGTTCCAGAAGACCATCCAGTCCAGAAGTTGAGATGGAGAGCTGGTGTGTCGAAGGAGGAGTTTGCGGAACACATTCAAAGATGGAGGAAGGAAAGACAGGAACTTAGAGCTACCGAGGATTGAAACAACTGGCTATACACTACAACTTAATGATATGAGTATAAAGTATTATAACTTAGTGTAGTAAGACTATCGTATTATAATTACAGGGCTCCATGTCTCAACAGTCCTGTCTGTAGTTCAACATCTTGGTTCTTCCCAACTGACGGTTCTTTTTGTAGTTTCAAGACGTCCTTGACGCTGTTTTTGAAATTCCATCTATTTTTCCTGAAGCCTGTTCCCAGCTCCAAATCAGCATTCTCATCATCTGCAACTTCGATGTCCTCTAGTGTTCTTGGTCTCCATCTCTTTATCCAAAGTGAGCTCAACACAACACTAACTGAACTAAATGCCATTGCCAATGCAGCAAACATAGGGCTCATCTGAATTCCCCATGGAATCAATACACCCATAGCAATTGGAACCATGGTGACATTGTAGACACTAGACCAGAAGAAATTCCACTTGATCCTATCTAGGGTCTTTTGGGAGATTTCGACCGCATTAAGAACATTCTGCAACTTTCCATCAGCCCTGTTATTGTTCAAGTCCTTTTGAGATGAGTGATTCAAGATGACAATATCTGCTGCTTCAATGGCAATGTCCGTACCAGATGCTATTGCAATACCCAGATCAGCCTTGGCCAATGCTGGAGAATCGTTCAAACCATCACCAATGAAGGCAACTTTCAAACCCCTTTTAGCTTGGAACTCAGAAACCAGCTGCTCCTTACCATATGGTGAGATTTCAGCATAGACATTTCTGATTGGAATACCAACATCTCTAGCTATCCTGTTAGCTGACTTGGTGGAATCACCTGTGACCATTGCAATTTCATAACCCTTAGCCTTCAAGTGATTCAACACTTTCCGAGAATCAGATTTGACAGTGTCTTTGAGTTCCATATAGCCAATATACTCACCATTGATTGAAACATGGGCCAATGTCAAGTCAGAATCAATTCTCATTTTCTTGAAGGTGGGATCATTGGTAAGAAATTCCTCATCAAACATCTTCAAGTTGCCAATCTTGATTGTGTATTGCTGATCATCGGCCTTGATAGACCCAGAAAGACCTTTACCAATCAATACTTCAAATTTAGAGACCTCTGTATTGAAGGCTCCAGCAACTTGTTTGGCATAGAAAGTAATGGCCTCACCGATAGGATGTTCACTCTTCTCCTCTAAGCTTCCAATCAATCTCAATATCAAATTCCTTTCCAAATTCTGATTCAACTGCTCAAAGTTATTAACAGTCATCTCACCCAAAGTAAGAGTACCAGTCTTGTCAAATAGGAAGACATCAATGTCACGGCAACCCTCAAGAACTTCACCACCTTTGATCAAGACACCGTTGGTGGCACCAACACCAGTTCCCACCATTATAGCAGTAGGAGCAGCAAGACCCAACGCACATGGACAAGCAACAACAATGACAGTGATTGAAATCTTGAGAGATGTAAAAAACTTGCCATTGCCATTCTTAAAGATATCTGGAGGATCATTCATGACATTGCAGATAATAAGCCAACAGAAAAAGGTGATGACTGACAGCACTAGAACAGTTGGCACAAAAATAGAGGCAACATAGTCAGCATAGCTTTGAATTGGGGCCTTTTGCAGCTGTGCAAATTTGACCAGTTTGATAATCTTGGCTAGCTGAGAGTTCTCAGATGTAGTCTTGATAAGGACAAACAAGTGACCTGGTCCATTGATAGACCCACCAAAAACTTTATCATCAACTTTCTTGTAGATTGGGAGAGATTCACCCGTTAACAAGGACTCGTCAATCTCAGATTCACCTGAAATAATAACCCCATCAGCTGGAACTTTTTCGCCAGGCTTGATAGAAACAATATCACGAATCTGCAAATAATTGATTGGAATCGACATCATCTCACCAGGGGCTTCAACAGTGAAACTTTCAGGGTTAGTTATGATGGTACAATCACTTGATGTCAAACTAAGGAGCTTGGAAAGGGATGACGAAGTCTCAGACTTAGCTTTACTCTCCATCCATTTACCCAAACTAACAAAGTTTATCAGCACAACAGCCGTTTCAAAAAGGACATGAGGCTGCATGTTGGTGCTATTCTGAAAGAAGGCCACGATCATATACAGAATTGAAAAGTAGTAGGAGATATTGGTGGACACACATATCAAAAGATCCATTGTGCCACTGCCATGCTTCAGAGATTTCTTGGAGTTTTGGTAGAAGTACTTACCCACAGTGATTTGAACGTATGTCGCCAGTACTAACTCAATGAGTGAATTTATGTACAAGCCGTGCCACCAGTGTAACTGGATACGTTTCCCTGTAAACGCTGGGTATAGATGATCAATGACGAACATTGGGTAACCAATAACAGCCGTGATGGCAAAGTTCTTCTTCCAAAATTTGATCTCCTCTAATTTCTGTAGTCCTTGAATTTGTTCATTAGCAGAATCGGCCAGAGTTTGAGGCTCAATAATCAAGCTAGCTTGAGCTTCAACTTGTTGAATCAATGTTCTAACTCCAGTTTCCTCGGGGTTATAGGTAATGCAAATGACGTTTTCTGACGCAAGACTGGTGGATACAACACCTCTGATGTTGATACTGTTGATCATGTCCAAGTTCCCATCATAAGTCTTGACTTTAAAGTTGGTTCTCTCAAGATTCTTAGTTTTGCCCCTACCGTCTTCCATTTCAACGCTTTCAACAATCTCTGCAGTGAAGCCACAGTCTTCAATAGTCTCCTTTATATCAGATGGGGAAATACTTGAGTGGTGCTTGACAATAGCTTGCTCGGTAACTAGTGAAACTTTGCAGTCCAAAACTAGGTCGTTTTCCATTAGCATGTTTTGAATGGAGGACGTACAAGCACCACAAGTCATACCACCCACATCAAAAGTTGTTTGTAAGATATCACTTTCTGCTTCAGAGACGATAGCAACTGAGTCGATTAATGTTGCATCAAACCCACAATCATCGATCATATCTACTAGGTCATCTTTGGTGATATTAGCAGAGTCATGATCAATAACAGCCTCTTCCGTAATAAGACTGATCTCGAACCTAGTAACCTTAGGTTCAACAACACCCTTGATAGAGTTTGTACAGTTTGAGCATGTCATTCCATGAACCTTGATCCTCGTTCTTGTTAATGAGGTTTCTGCTCGATCTTCTTGTACAGAGCTTATCACATTACCATCAAACCCACAGTCTTCGATGGTCTCCCTCAAGGCTTCAGGTGTGACATCCTGAGTGTGCCTTACGATGGCCTCTTCTGTTATAAGAGAAACTTGGGCATCTTCAACAGCTGGGAGATCGGTGAGTTGCGCTGTGATACTGCTAGAACACGCAGAGCATGTCATACCCTTGACCGAAAGGGTTGTTATAGTGACCATTACAATCCCCAATTCTGTTCGGTGAGTGTGTAATGGGAAGTGTTGAAGTTTTTGATAGTACTTTTCTTATCTGATAGGTTGGCGCTTAGCTTCTAGCTTGGCCAGGAATACTCTAGAGGCGGCAAAAGATTGTCCAGATGTCTATCCAGCCCAGAGAATCACCTGATAACGTTCTCAGGGAGCTATTGGAAAGAATCTTATCTGATCTGCACCAATAACACTTTATTTGTAAACAAACTGAAGATGACTGAGATATTAAGGTTTTTTCTTTTTTAATCTATTCTGGGGTGTTTTACCGAAAAAGTGCTCACTGTTCTCATGCCGTTTTACCCAACACGTTCAAGCATGTGCAATGGAGCCTACTATATAGCAAGGGGTCAAATGTCTGGCTCAGAGGTAAGTATGTGTGATGTTTCCGATAACAATAACGAAGCGCTATCAGACGTTTTCAATAGCCAAGAGCTTTCTTTAGTGGCACAAACCGTTTGAGAACCACTACTTACTAATATACTTACTAATTACTAACAGGATGCTGTATAGCTTCCACACAATTAGTTTATTTTCAGTGCTTACACCATGTATGTATATAATAACTGTATTTGAAGCAAGGTGTAGCTAATGGACACTATCAAATCACAACTTTGCCTTGATAGTCTCCTTGACTAGCAATTCATAGACCTCATCGGCAGCTTCACTGATATAGTGAGCCAACAGCTCTGGCTTGTTACCACTAGACTTTCTAGTGCAAATGTTGAAATGGAAGAAGTCATCATTGATAGAGTAGGCTAAACCCCAACCGATTGGGTTCACTTCTGCCCAACCCCAGGCATCCAAGTAGTTAGAACTTAGCTGAGAGGTGGAAACCAGCCAAGTACCACTGTAGTTGAACAAAGAGTCAGTCAATAGTTCATGTGGAGTCTCACCTTCCTTCAATTGCAATTTCATACCAAGGAAATGACGATCAACACCCTCCCCGTTGGTGGCAGCCTTGATGTATTCAACGTGTGCATTTAAAGCAGCTCTCAAGTTTTCTTGTTGTTGGGTTTCAGAAAGAGCTGGATTAGACCAGTTGGCAGCTAAGCTAGATACTTCTGGGGTGACTGATCTCGTAGCTTCAGTACGACCTCTGAAGAACTTTCTTGTGGAGCTAGCCTCATAGGTCGGCCACAATTTGTTTTGCAACTTGAAGAGACCTAGTTGCATAATAACCTGGGCCAAGGCATCTGGGGAGGTCTTGAACTGCTTGACAGCCTTCTTACCAAATCTGGAGTAGTGTAGAACCTTGACATCATGGTTCGCCAACTCGGCAGCCAGATTAGACTTAGCGAACTCGATGGCATCATGGACAGCAGGACTGATGTCAAACTTCAATTGTTCTGGTTGGATAGTACTTGTGCCAGACAAGTCAAACTGCAAGGATTTGAGGAACTCATCGGGTTGAATCTTCCTCAATTCTCGGTTGACGAACTCATTCAATAGCAATGTTGGAGTACCATCCATTCTAGAGTGTTCACCAAGGAAACCAATATAACCGTTCTTAGCGACACTGAATTGTAAGGCCTTGTCAAAGAATCTGTTTTCACCATTTCCGTGCCATGCAAAATGAGCACGTTCCTGGTAGGTAACTGGCAAATCTTCATCCAAAGTCAAGACAAATGTGGATCTGTAGATGTCATCCAAAGATTGGACGTTAGTTGGAGATTTGGTGAGTTCTTGGTAGGTCTCATAGTACTTGTCTCTTGGAAGAGAGGTCAACACACCAACAGATTTGGTGTTCGTTGGAACGGAGTAGGCAGCTTCGTGGATTTGCAACAATTGCTTATAAATCTCGCCATTAGACAATCTCGCACCAGATGATTGGTCGTGTGTGAACAGCTTGTAAAAGTGGTTGTTGATAATGACAACCACAAACTGGTTTTCAATGGCACCAGTGTCATGAAAGACATTGGAGTCCTGACCTGGTGAGAGTGGGTATCTGGAGGTGTTGAACATCCATTTGAAAGACTCCATACAGAATGGGTTGCCCTTAATGACCTCTGCTGGCAAAGTCTCACTCTGCAACAGCTCGCTGAAGGTCAAAACTTTGTTAATCAAGGCGACGGATTTGATCAACTGTGATTTGTCAATGGTGGAAAGTTCTGTTGGCAGGCGTTTGTGACCAAAGAAGTAGGAAACATATGGCACAATTGGGTCCATGTATTGCAAATAGGCATAGTCATCCCAGTAGTTACTCAACCAGTTTCTGGACTTGGCCTGCAATTGAGATAATCTCTCATGCAGTTCTTTTCCTTGCGTGTTGAAGAAATCATTGACAAGTTCCACTTGTTTGGTATACTCGGCCTCATTCTTCACAAATGGTCTGATGGACTTCAGGTAACGAGCCTTAGTTTGTTCGATGGTTGGTACTGGTAGCGATGGGAGGGCATCTTGATGCTTGTATGTCTCACCTTTGAAGTTTCTAGCACTTGAAGCAAATGTTCTCGTCATTCTTTTAAGCATTGCTCAAGTGTCAACAGTGGGTGTGGGCACCGTCGAAGAAGATCAGCGAATAAGTGCTTTTTTATAGTCTGTAATGTTTGGCCCAGTGTGGGGCAAATGGGAGATGGGCGGATAAAGGGACCTCGGCAAATGACGCAAATACTTACATAATCAAACTAAGATCTCAATCCGAAAATATCCTAATAGGGCAACTACTATATAGGGTAAGTACAGAGATACATTGGCGTCTCAAACTTTGTTGAAACCAAGCGCTACGTACCAGAAAAACACAAACAACCAGGAATCAGGGCATTGAAAAAATGCAATTTCAGTGTTGCTCTTTTGGCTTTAACCATAACAACCAGTTGCAATCGAACACAATAATAACACTCTTAATGGACATACACCAAGATATTCTTCGAATCCCGATCCAGAATCACCAGCTTTCTCTCCCATTGTTTGCACGGAAGTTGGTAACTGACTTTGGGATTGATCCTTCGCAATTCAATTATTTGAAACTTTTGAGCGCCCATTGCATCTTGAATCTATTTGAGTTCTACAACGCAGATAAGGCTAATCACTTCAAGGAAGTACTCCCAAAGACGCAAGCGTACGACTGCTATATTGTCTTCTTCTCACACTTTTACCAACCGATCTTGGTCAAGGAGATAGAGCGTGAAATAGGTTCTGGGAAAGACACACCACTTCAAAAAGTACGGGGAGGTAATCAAAGCGCGCTCAACATTGCCATTTTTGGTAAACTTATCAAATCTCTATATCATGGAAAAGTTGAGAGTAGAAGAATAGGAGGAAGAACCAGATCCAAGTATTGTTTCTCTAACCTTAGGATCAGACCAGATGCATTGGTCCACCTGAAGCAAAATGGAGTCAACGTCATTACACACCAGGACATCAACGACTACCAGGTAGGCGAGGAGACTCCCACGAAACCGCCACAACGTGATACGACTGATACAGATGAATACGTCTCCTTGAATCTTGTCCGCACCAAATTCAAAAACTTTTTGGAAAATGATATGCTCCTCCCAGATAACCAGATTATATCTAATGAAAGACCAGAGATCACCCAACTCCTAGAGAATCTACAGAAATCTGAACTACTTCTTAACAATTTCATACACTCCACGTTTAATGATCCATTAAATCTTGAACTCATGTGTCAAGATTGGGAGCACATAAATGTTCTTAAGATAATAAAGGAAAGCATTGGTCTAAATTTTGAGAGTGATACCATTTTGCTTTACGACTTAACCAACCTTGTGAATAGCTTCAAGCTCATATTTCAGCCAAAATTTGTCTTTAACGAGGACTGTATTTATAAGTTCTTCAAGATTAGCTCCATCACTTTCAGGAAAGAGAATAGCAATAACGGGTACGACTTGAGCAAAATTGCCAACTTGCACACAATCACGATTTTCAAGAACAATGTGACACAGTTTCTCCTCAAGATCATACCCATTTTTCAAAGCGACTTCAGTTCCCGTATCATCCTTTTGAATTTCAAATTCATCACAACAAAGATTCTAAGAGCACTTACCACAAACAAAAGTTCCAGTTTTAGCTCATACTGGATCTTCAGCTGCTTTGTGGACGAATACTTCAATTTTCTACTACAATTCAGCAATTACTACAAGAGACCAAATACAACAACAAAGTTGTTCAGTTTCAAGAAAAAGGTGCAAGCAAAACGATAGTAGCTTTCAGTAAATACGAGCTAACCTAGCTTCCCAATCTACGCCCTTTACCCTTGAAAGAGCTGCCACTGTAGTAAGCATGTGATTCACTGGTTGACTGCGTCACATTATCTTCGCTCTTCTTGGTTGGTCTCGGTGTCCCCATAATGTTGTGAATGATGGTTCTGAACCAAGCAGGCGCAGGTAAATAACCGTCTTGGACTTCATGAATAGTATGGATAGTACCCACCTTATTGGTGTTGGAATGTTTGATCACGTTTATACCCAAAGTGTTCACAATATAGGAGTATAAAGGACCCAATGATCTGGATTCAATGCAGCTATAGAAATACGCAGCTGCAATGCCAAACAAAACAGAAAAGAACCCACCAGGGCCTGCCAAGAGCAGTTTGAAGCCAAGTGTGACGATTGGAAGGTGTTTTCCCTCCATCGACATGAAGTAGAAATTTACACGCTGGTATTTATTAGCACGGGACCAGGTGAATGTGATGGCACCCAGGAAGTTCTCGAGAAGTGAGAAGCTCTTAGTGATGGTACTCAATAGAACTATCAAGGGCATGATGATAGATAGATAAAACGCATAGTCAGGAACATTGAGGTAGAACTTGTTCTCTTCCAATCCACGAGAATAAGAATAGAGCATGTAGAGATCCATCAAACCCTGCATAGGTTGATTATTTATGACAAAAAAGGAGGTAAAGAAACGCCATATCTGCCAATTATGAAATACTTTAGACCAGATAAGGAACAAATTGTAAGATGGAAGAATCTGAAGGGCATTGAGAAACGCAAAAGTGAGGGATGCAACTGTGAACGCCCTGGTGATGGTGGGAATTCCTGCAACAAATCTGTCTTTGTCAGTAACATCACCAAAAGACTAGGACTTTTATACGTACTGATTGAAGTCGCTCATTTGGTTAAGCTGTGACGTTATCGAATAGAAGGATTTTGATGAAGGTGCCAAAGCGTCAACTTCATCGAACATGAAAAGAAATTGACCTTCTACATCTTACATAATCACCGACTTTAATTCCGACTACCTAGAATCATCGGTGTCAAGAAACCCGACTCACTATTAGTTTTTACTTACAACTCGACTCCACCAGATATTGATCAAATCTCCCGAACAGTCCAGGATTGACGCCATGTTGCGTAACGGGAATACTAGAACTGCGAGAAGAGGCCTTAAGACTCTTCACAAGGACCTCAAGTTTTCCAATTCTGCTCGACTAGCTGTGTTAAATGGTGCTGCCAAACTACACGCAGCTGTGCGTGTGACTCTAGGCCCAAAGGGCAGAACTGTTTTAATGGAACAAAAGTACAACTTCCCAAAGATCACAAAGGATGGCTTTTCTGTTGCCAATGAGCTCTCATTTGTGGATAGATACGAAAACATGGGTGCTCAACTGTTGAAGGATGTCACATCGAAATCTAATCTGGAATCTGGAGATGGTACTACAACCGCTACTGTTTTGGCTTTCAGTATCTTGCAAAAGGCAGTTAAGTGCGTTGCAACTGGTGCTAATCCAACAGAAGTCAGAAAGGGTGTTCAGTTAGCTATTGAGAATGTTTTGGCTTTTTTGGAATCTCATAAACAGAAGGTTACATCTGATGAGCAATTGAAGCAGATCGCCATCATCAGCTCCAACGGGGACACCACTTTGGGTGGTCTCATTGCTGATGCTGTGACAGCAGTTGGTAAAGATGGTATCATTACCATCGAAGCTGGCAGCAAGGTCAACGACGAGCTGGAGGTGAAGATGGGATTGAGATTTGCAGAGGGTTTCATCAGACCTCAATTTGGAGATTTAGCAAATCCAAACGCCAAGGTGACCTTACAGAACCCATTAATCCTCTTGCACAAAGGTGAGCTGAGAAATGCTCAGCACATCTTGCCAGCCCTAACGTATGCCCAGCGTGAATCACGCCCGTTGGTTATTGTTACTGAAGGCATGGAAGGTGACGCGTTAGCAATTGCCCTCCTGAACAAACTAAGAAACCAAGTCAATGTGGTTGGAATTAGGGCCCCAGGGTTTGGTGATGCTCGAATTGATTACCTAAATGATATTGGTGCAGCTACAGGAGCCACTGTTCTTGATCCCGACTTCGGTGATGTTGCAAGTTCTGCATCGTCCCATCTCTTTGGCTCTGCCTCTTCTATTGCCGTCTCTCCTAGAGAGACTATAATCGTTGATGGCAGGGGATCTCGTGATGCAGTAGCTGCTCGTGTTGAAGACATCAGAAATAAACAAGACATGCCAAATTTACCAATTGGTGAGCGTGATACCCTCAAGGAAAGACTCGCCAAACTAACATCTGGTGCTGCAATAATTCGTGCAGGTGGTGCCTCTCAGTTTATTGTTAAGGAGAAAACAGATAGATTAGACGACTCACTTAACGCTACTTATTCTGCATTGCAAACTGGCTTCCTACCAGGTGGTGGTATTGCTTTACTGAAAGCATCGGAACATCTGAAGACTTTGAAGTTTGATGATGTCTCATTTGATACTAAACTTGGTATTGACATTGTTCAAAAATCTTTATCAGCTCCATTTGAGAACATTCTAGAGAACTCTGGTATTGAATCTGGGCACGTTAAATCGAAGTTACATGGCAGTTTTAGTAAAGGTGTCAACGCTCAAACTGGCGATATTGTTGATATGTTCGAGGCGGGAATTGTTGATCCATTTGGTAGCATCAAGAGCGCTTTGGTGAACTCATCTGGTGTTACCAGTCTTCTGTCAAGCACTGAAGTTGCAATCACAAGTGTTCTTGGTGAAAAAGAAGGATTCTAGGCCTGAAGGACCTTAAAATCCGGCTGTTGTCGCCGATTGTGGTTTGAGTTTAATAGTAGAAAGTAAAGACAGATCAAATTGCCATCTGGGGTTGATAATTCAGAACTGTATATATTAATTAACTGTCAACTTCAAAGATATGTAAGCTTTCACGTTGGTGCGTACCAACATTGATCTTGCGCAGATCTTTCTTTTCGCGTTCCCTCTGAAAAGTAAACAAAATAGATAAAAAAGGTAAACAAATGGATCATTTATGGATAAAAACTCTATTTACCTTTACCGAGCAACTACAGGCTACATTCAAAATGGATCTTTCAATAAGTAGGATATATGGCTCCAGCTCCAATGGTCCACTCACAGTCGCCGTTACTGCCAACCTTGTGGCCTACATTGCCAGCGGTGGGGTCGTTGTTAGCCAGATCACACTCAACGACACTGGTAACGTCAAACTCACGAACCAGCGATTCTTCTGTGCCAACCAGAACAAAGCCCAGTCAAATTCACCAACAAAATCGTTCTCCACATTCTTACTAGAGTCACCGTTAAAGGACTCATATGGCATTCCAAGGCCGACCTCCCCTGTTTTGCAGATCTCAACATCCACAGAAGCAGCCTCACCGTCTAAACAAGTACAACAGCAACCGTTTGGATCTGGAAATCAATCACAGAAGCTCAAGACTATCTCTTCAATTGCCATATCACCCAATGAGAAGTACCTGGCACTGGGGGAATCTGGAAATCACCCACGCATACACTTGTTTTCACTCGCCCCAGATTCTAATAATACTCCAATTATCAGCATTGCAGAACACAGTTTTGGTATCCACGTATTGAAGTTTTCACCAGATTCTCAGCATTTATTGAGTTTGGGACTGCCCCATGACGGGTTCTTGTTTGTTTGGAGAGTCTCAGGTCTGCAGGTTGATTGTATTGGTGTTAACAAATGCACATCAATAATCAATGGGGCCGACTGGGTCACTAATGAAGACATCATTACATATGGTGTGAGACACATAAAGTTCTGGAAATTGGAGGAGAGTGAAAAACCTCGAGAAGTCTTGCAAGGCAAGAGCGTCATATTGGGTGACTTTATAAATGGAAGCTTTATTTATCTCAACTTGGTGAGATTTGAACAAGAAAAAATATTGTTATTCTTCTTGACATCATTGGGAGGAGTTTGTTGGTATGATCAGGAGCAGAACTCTTTAAAGTTGAAGTACAAATTTGAGGAAGGCAGGAAAGTTGGCTGTATTCACGTTGACTATGAGGCCAATCAGATGTGGTTTGGAGATAATGACTTCACAGTGAAATCCATATCCCTGGGAGAGGTTGATAATTATGGTGACCCAGTTGTCAAGTTTGATGGTAACATTGATTCCCCCTCAAAGGTCAAGTTTATTCCAAAAATCACGATGCTTCACCCAACCAAGAAAGGAGCGTTTTATGTGACATCAAACGAAGAAATCAAATACTTCAACACCGAAACGAAAGTTTCTGTTGATCTAATTGATTCATCCCTGAACACCAACACAGGTCTGAAGACCACCTCCAATAATGAATTTATAACTTTCACAAAAACTGGTCGCATTCAAAGAATTAACAAGGAGTCCTTTGATCTTGAAATCATCGCTGATATTGAGCTGGTTGAGGTACCGAATAAAATTATTGAAAACCATGTTACATCCCTGGACATAACTTTGGATAATAATATTGTTGTTGGTGATGCATATGGGAATTTGAGTGTCTATTCCGTTGAAGGTGATTTGACTTTTACGACACAGGCACATGAGTTCAGCATCAACGATACGACAGCCTTCAAAATCCGTGAAGTTGATTTTATTGTATCTATAGGTCGCGATAGAATGATCCAGGTATTTGCCAAAACGGAGTCAGAAGCTTACGGAGATATCACCCCCAAATGGACCATTTTGGAAACGTTAAACTGCCATAAGGGTAACTTATTGAAGCTAGGTTTTGACAACATGAACAGAATATACGCAAGTTCTGCAGACAGATCCGTCTCAATTCACGAGTTCAAAGTCACAGAGAATAGAGTCACTATTGAAAAGATCAAAAATATTGCATTAAAGGCCACACCAGCGACTTTTACAATCCATGAATCAGAGTTGTACATCTCGACCATTGACAAACAAATCACAGTTTACAATATTATCAATTTGGACGCTGTGAAGACGTTCAAGCTTCATGACTCTGATATGGATTCGTTGTTGGCTGATAACATCAGTATCACAAGCCAAGGGTATCTACTATGCTCGTGTTCAGACAAGACCATCAGGGTTTTCAATCCCAATAACATGAAACAATTGGCTGTCAATTGGGGACATTCTGAGCCCATCAAATCTTTGGTTCTGATTAATACTCATGTTATAACACTAAGTAACAGTGGCTGTTTGTTCAAATGGTCTTTGACTACTGAAACGCACAACAATATTATACAGAGGTACAACGAACTTACACCTAAGGTCACTCGCAAGATCAAGGCAACAAACACCCCAGGTACTCCACCAGTTAGGAAGCTGAATAGTGTGAATCCAGGCAGAGCGCCGTCCACCGCTTCCACCAAGCTTCAGAATACAGGTAGATTGACTCCTTCGAAGTTGACCACCACATCCCAAACCAACCTATCTCCTTCACCCACCTTGAGACCACCTAATTTGGGGAACACTACACCAACTCAGTCTGGTTCTGCGAGACATAGAGTATCACCAGCTTCAAAGCTGACCCCAAACTTGTCACCTTCACCCAAAGCTAACTTAAAACTGAGTGCTTTAAGGCCATCTAATGTATCATCTCCACTCTCTAAACCGAGAAGTGTTTTAGGTGGTAGGAAGATTCCCAACGAAACGGAAATCATTGTTAATGAGAATACGCTCAATATTGGAGAGGTATTATTTGCTTTGCGCAAGTTCAAGGAGAACATTGGAGATTACTCATATGACGAAGTTAGCCAAGTCAAGAAAGAAGTTCAGGGTTTGTTCGAGATTGAAAGCGATTTGCTAAAACGCTTCAACGATCTAATGATCCAGGAGATCAAAAACCATGCTTTGGATAAATAATAAATAAGATTAAATATGTGATTAGCACTGTGTGATTGAGTGTAAGTGATCAATGCTTCAATGCTTCAATGCTTTGGCATCGGCTTCGGCACCGAGCACTTTCATCCTCTGGATTCGCTTCTGTTCCTCAATTAGCTCACCCAACGAAGGCGACTCATTTCTGTATCGTCTAAGCCATGCTTCCCAGCGTGGAGGAATCTCAACGCCAGTATATTCTCCCAAATAGTTCCCTGCGACTCGATACTCAATGGCTCTCCGCATGGGTAGGCCTCTTCCCAACCGAAACTCCCAATAAGTATTGCCCTGAAGATCATAACCCACAAACCACTTACGGCGGAAAGGAATGTATCGAAGCGCTTTGTAGCGATGAAGTAGCTGGGCAATCGGCGGAATGGGTGGGTGTATGTTATTCATGGGGTGGCGATATCAAACTAGGTAATTAGTAGAAAGTCTTGGTGATGTTTTTGATTTTTATCCCGGATATGACAATTTAAGTGCACTCCCACAGCCTGACATCAGTAATAATGAACCACCGCAAGCTAAGTTATGTCCCACCTGCGCCGATCACACTCGAAGATGATACACAAGGTGATGATGAACAGTTACCCTGCTGGGCACAAGGGGTGCGTGTGGGGGAGTGTACCATTGTGACTGGAGACCAAGGAGAATTTGCATGTTGGAACATAGCTGTCACCACTTCCTCATCTTCCACCGTAACACTGAGGAAGCGTTACAGCGAGCTTGATAGACTAAGACAGAAATTGATAAGAGAGCTTCCTGGGATAGAAATCCCCAGACTCCCTCCAAAGCGAGTGTTGAATAACCTTGACTCAAAATTTTTGGCTAAAAGAAGATCTGGAATCGAATGGTTTTTGAGCTGCGTGCTATTGGATCCAAAATTCGCACACACAAAGTCAGTTAGAGACTTCATCCTAACAATAAACGTGGGTAACTGACGTTGGTAGTCCAATTTCTAAAGATTATAAGGTAAACATAGCTTATATAATATAATCGTATACTTACGTAAGTTGTGACGAATATTTCTATCCTCTGAATTTAAGCGAACATCACAAGACAGTGTCTCCTTATTTTTATTTGAAGGCGGCTGACGAACCAGGGGTCGAGATGGAGTGGCTTTCAGAAACACTTCATTCTGTAATTAATACCGCAAAGCACTATGATAATGAGATCCAGCTTAGCTCAGACTTGATGCTCATTCAGTATGTGGTGTCCAGGGGTATAAAACACCTGGCTAACAATGTGAGATCACGCAACTCTTACTGGTATTTGTTTGAGGAGAAAGTCCAGACACAGCCAAATGCGCCAATGCTTGCATTTGCCAGACCGGTTTTTCAAGGGAAAGGTGATGAAGCCTTCAAGGCTGAGAATTACACTTACCAGGAGGTTTATGATATTGTGTTACGCTTATCAGAAATCTTTGTACACAGGTATGGTATCAAGAGTGGGGAGACAGTGGGAATATACTTTACCAACAAGCCGATGTTTCTTTTTGCATGGTTTGCGCTATGGAATATTGGTGCTTTGCCGTCATTTTTGAACTATAACAACGTGGGGAAATCATTGATACATTGCATCAAGACTGGTAACGTCTCACATCTACTGATTGACGAGCTATGCGCTGACCGCATCAAGTACTCAGAGAATGAGATTTTGGAGGAACTGCCTACTCTACAGATGATATATATTGATGAGAATACCTTGTTTCCTGAAATCGCCAATCCAGATTCAATCCAATTCAGACAGTCAGATTCGCTACGTTGTGCAAATGATACTGATTATAGCCCAGCAGCACTAATCTACACATCGGGAACTACAGGTCTACCCAAACCAGCTATCATGTCCTGGAGAAAGGCAACTCTGGGTACAGCACTTTACGGCCACATCGTCAAGATTAACAGAAAAAGTTCTGTCTTCACCTGCATGCCCTTGTATCACTCAACGGCCTCAATGCTTGGTGTGTGTGCTACAATTAACCAGGGTGCATGTATTGCCTTAAGTGTCAAGTTTAGCACAAGCACAATATGGACACAAGTAAAACTCACAGGTGCGACACATTTGCAGTATGTCGGTGAAGTGTGCAGATACTTGTTGAACTCATCACACCACCCCGATGAAAGAAACCATCAGCTGAAGGTTGCATATGGAAATGGCTTGAGATCAGACATATGGCGTGAATTTAAGGATCGTTTTGGAATTGAGTCTATTGGTGAGTTTTATGCTGCTACCGAATCACCTATCGCTTTAACGAGTTTTCAAACTGGTGATTATGGAATCGGTGCTTGCAGAAACTACGGAAGGCTTATCAATTCTATCCTTCAATTCCAACAGACCCTTATCAAGATGGATCCTGATGACACGAATGCTCCACTAAGAGATCAAAGGACTGGATTATGTGCTGTTACTGATGTGAATGAACCTGGTGAGCTGATTATGAATCTGTTTTTCAAAGATTCAACAAAAACGTTTCAGGGATACCTTGGGGACAAGCATGCCACTGAATCGAAAATCCTTCGTGATGTGTTTCATAAGGGCGATGCCTGGTTTCGTTCTGGCGATTTGTTGAAGCAGGATTCGAAAGGCTTGTGGTATTTTGTTGATAGATTGGGTGACACGTTTCGCTGGAAGTCAGAGAATGTCAGTTCAACAGAGGTGGAAAATCAGTTGACACAGGTAGAGGGAATTAAAGAGTGTGTCGTTGTTGGGGTTAGAGTTCCGAACCACGAGGGTCGTGCCGGTTTTGCTATTATTAAAAAAGATAAAGCGTACAGTCCAGTGAATGTTAATGATGGGATTCTGAGCGTCTTGGAACTTCCTCGTTATGCGATCCCAATATTTATTAAGTTCGCTGATGAGATTGAGCATACTGACAATCACAAAATCTCCAAAATGAAGTTTAGAAACCAAGTGTTACCAAAGGGGGAAAATGGGAATGAAATAATTTATTGGCTGAACGGTAACAATTACGTGGAGTTGACCAATGAAGATTGGGAGGAAATTACAGAAGGTCGAGCCAAAATCTAATGCTGTCATTCATATAGATATTTATTCCACATTAATGAAGTCATTGCAATGTGTGTTATATTAGTAGTTGCAGCGCAGTAAAAGCCAGCCTGATCACAAAAAAGATAATCACAGGGACAGCAAAGACCTTTAGGAACTCAATGATAGTGACAGAGAATTTAGAATCAACGACAGACAATTCTCTGGTTTCATCCTCAGCAACAAAAGATCCTGTGTTGTAAAAACCCTCCAAAATATCGTCCTTCTCCTGCCAAACACTCAATAACCAGTCTTCAAATTTCTTGACAGCTTTGTCCTCATTTTCTTTGTCAGAGTAATGAAGTTCACCTATAGGAATATCACTAATATCAAACTCACGGATATAGAACTCGACATTCTGAGGGTTTTTCCCTTCCAGAAAGATTTTTTCAAGAGAGTAAATATCTTGTCCATACTCATCTCTTTTAATGCCGCTATATGCGATCGTTATATCATAGACTTTCTGAACAGAACCTCTGAGTTTCAACAATGAGTAGCGCAGCCCAGTACTTCTAGGAAGTAGAACATGCTTAAATGGTTTCTTTCCCGTTTTAGCAGCATAATCCTCAGTCTTGCCCCTGGTGTTGGCACTTAAGTTGGTACCCTCAGGAAACAAAATGAGGCAGTAAGGCCAGGTTTTGTCAGGTCTAAGGCCATTCGGCCAGGTTTTGGAGTCGGTTAGCTGTGTGATGCCACTTGCTGGTCCCATTCCACGGCCATTAGCGTCGATTCTTCCCAAATGCTCATCAAATGTCTGCTTGTCTTTGATCCACTTTCTCGAAAGAAAGATGAAATCATAATTCTTCATCCCGTAGCCCATTAGAGGGATATTTCTCAACGAGTCCTTTAACATAATGTAGATAAAACCTGAGAGCCCAGCAGAATGCGTCAACCACCAAAGGAAGGCCCATTCGATGTAGATCTGATGATTTGCAACCATGACAGAGTTGGGTGCCATTGCGACTTTCAATACATCACCTTGAACCAACTTGGAGCGTGGCAAGTCACGGGATACAATCCGCACGTTGATAGGGGAGGTAGAGACAAATGTAAGAACAGCTGTCAGGAGAACGATGAAATGCTGTTTAGTGTTGGCCAGGTACGCATGCCTGAACTCGCCGTTGGTGGTGGAGAGAAGCAGCCCTACCGCCTGAGTAAAGGTAATTGAAAGTGTACCAACTAGAAGAACGATTGTGGCAATGAACGTCTTAATAACACCAATGGCCAGAGTGAGATAGAGGTGCATCAAGGGGTATATTGATTGTAATAATTAACGTGAGAGGAGGAGAACGAAAGTGGGCTAAAAATTGGGCTTTTTATTGTGTCATCATCACAGCCGACTAACACCGAACCTCAGATGGGCTAGGCTACCAAATAGAACAGATTGACGAAAGAAATCTTCTGGGACTACCGCTCCTACAATGAGTTATGGTGTATGTAATCACAGTGTGAAAGCACAGTGCATTAAACTCTAACCTGAATCTATAAAGCAATACAATCTCCTAACCTCCATAAACACCACCAGTCCTGAATGCATCCTTCACCTGGTTGATATTGAATCCCTTATGCAAAGCCAACTGCAGCAAGATTCTGCACTTCTGAGGGTTCAAGTAGCCACCAGCAATAGCACCACCGAACTTAGCATCACCTTTTGGCAGATTACTCACGGTGACGCACCCATCTTGGGAGCGTTTGGAGTAGACCACGGGGATCTGGTACTTTTGCCAAACATACTTCAAGAACTCATTCGTTTCATCTGTGAGGGAGCCAGCACCAGAAGTGGCTAACACAACGGCCTTGACATCCATTTGCTCAACCGCTAGTTCAATGATCTTTGGATTGAATCCCTGGACGTTGTAGAAGATGGCAACTTCTGGAAACTCATGTCTTCTCTTACATGAGACTGGATCAGATGAGAACAGTAGGGTATTGGTTAACTTTTGTGAATCAATATCGATAAAAAGTGAAGACGGTTTGGATGGCGGGTAGTAGAAGCAAACGTTACCACAGACAAAGGAGCCCAGATATCCCTGACCGATGGATTTAAATGTGTCTAGAGTATTCGCGTTAGTCTTAGTGATGTAGAAGCCGGACCCGATGGAGTCATTTAATACAACAAGAACACCACGGCTTACAGAGTCTGGATGGGCAGAGACACAGACGGCTTGGTATAGGTTAAAAGTTCCGTCAGCTGAGATGGACGAGGAAGGACGCATGGAACCAGTCATGACAATGACAATGTCTGGGAAGTTCAGGGTTAGCTCCAGAAAGAAGGCGGTTTCTTCTAGAGAGTCAGTGCCATGGGTGATGACGAATTTCTTGATACCTTCTTGCTCATAGGAATTCTTGATCTCTCTGTGCAATAGAAGCAAATGGGTGGCATTAAGTTCCTTAGAGTCAACGTTGACAATCTGTTGGTACTTCAGGTGTGCAATATGTGATAGACCTGGAACAGAGTTGATCAAATCCTCAATAGTCAGGTCCACATCATAGCCAGAGGTCTTTGTGTCTGAATCAGCCTTTGCGGCGATTGTACCTCCAGTTCCAAAGATCTTCACAACCGGAAGGGAGAGGTCCTCTGTGTGGACGTCAATCTCGTTTGTGGTTGCGGAAGTGGTGATTGTGATTTCCTCGGACATCGAAGAGGTGCGCAAGGTGTGATGAATGAACTGTGGTGGTGTATCTGACTGTGAACTGGACTTCATTTAAGGAAAATTTACAAAGGGCTTTATATCACTAGGGTTCATTGATGCCTTGTGTATGAAAGAGTCTTTTTTTTTTGTTTCGCGGCATGGAGAGTTTCGCCGGTTCAGGAATGTTGGAATCTATAAGTCTATGAGACTGGGATCTGGGATGCAGTGCGGAAACGGGTTACTTGATGAAGAGTGAAACATCAGGCAACTATTCGTGGTACAGCAGACAGTTGGTCATTCCCCTTACTGAGCTTCGAATCACTCCAAAATCTCTATAGGTTGGTGCGGCTAGACTTTATAGATCCAAGTACAAGGGCTCAGAATCTTACCAAATGAGGATGTGCTAACCGTTAGAATTTGCACACCCGGAAGTGCGCTGCCGTATAGTTAACAATAGGCCAGCGTGGGTGGGAATCCCAAAGCTCATTACGATCACATGAACCATGAACCATAGAATCTAAATTCTTGACGAGGCAATTTGAACAGTTTAGCTTTCCAACGAGTGGACCCTTGCTCAACCTTATGTTGGAGTTTGCTGATAAGATGTTCTTTGGCAACTTTTTTTCGGCCCTAAGTTTCGCTTCATCCCTTAACCAACCACAACTGTTCATTACACTTTAGTAAAATATAACAGAACAAAATCTGTAGTAGCATATTGGTAGTTTCTATCCTTAATCGCCTACATGTCCCTCTCCCACTTTACTGGTATTCGCTATCCTTATATATTGCATATCTGAGAGCGGCTTGAGCATTGCGCGTGTGCGCGGCACCGGTGTGTAAAGTGTTCCCCAGATTTTAACAGGATTCATAACCATTACCCCATCTGGCCAACGAAAGTCGGGAAAGCTTAGAGAGGTTAGCCGTTCATTAGAATATATGTGAGTCAAAAGAACAAATCCAGGTCCTTGCTGATAAAATGCCTTATGCCCAGTATAGCGCGGTAAGATATGTCTGATACACACTCTCTGAACTCACTGTCAACGCAGGGCATCGAAGATGGGCGCCCTGTGCCGATCCATCAAGATAGGGATACTCTTGCACCTACCTCACAACTTCAGAAGGAGGTTACCAGCTCCTCAACAAAATCACTCTATAAGCCTAGGAAAGAGCGCAGAGGGCTCCTAGCGAACTTTAGTCTCATCCCAGAGTATAATGATGCCCGTGAGTATCCTCCAACCCTCAAGAACTTGATTGTTTCCATCGTTTCATTTGCTTGTCTGATTGGACCTATGGGAACCTCCATTGTCTTCCCCGCTATTGAGAACATGACGACCGAGCTTCATACAAGTACGATGATGATCAACGTAAGTGTGGGAATCTACCTACTCAGTATTGGTATATTTCCACTCTGGTGGTCCAGTTTCAGTGAGAAGTTTGGAAGAAGATCGATCTACATTTTGAGCTTTGGCATGTATTGTGGATTCTGCATTGGGTCTGCTCTTGCTCCTAATATCAATGCCTTAATTGTCTTTCGAGTGCTAACTGGTGGTTGCTCTGCAAGCGTCCAGTCTGTTGGTGCCGGTACCATTAGTGACCTGTTTGCTCCTGAGCAAAGAGGAAGAGCATTGGGCTATTTCTACCTTGGTGTGCTGATGGCACCGCTGTTATCTCCAATTATTGGATCTTTAATCCTTCTAAGATGGAATTGGAGAGGTACCCAGTGGTTCATGGTGATCTTGGCTGTTGTGATATGGCTGTCAGTGGTTTGCCTTCTTCCAGAGACTTTGAGAGTGCAGGATAGCAAGGCTATCATCGCTCAAATCCTAGCAGAAAGACGCAAGAAAACCGAAAAGAATGATACAGAGTCTGCAAACGAGGATGGGGAGCATCAGCATCAGGATGAAGAGCTGCAGCTTCAAAGAATCATGAGTCACCTATCAAGAACAAGTTCAAGGATTGATGTTGGTGGTGATGGCCCCCATGATGTGGTTATGCCTGAGATGTACCGAGAGGCAACTCACCATCATGATCACTCTCGTGATCCAATTCTGTCCCAAATCAGAGAGAGCGATATCAAGAAGTACAAATCGCATGTTGAATCAATCATTAACAAACCATATACCAAATTTGAACAATTCAAATTTCAATCGTATGAGTTTGTAATCAAGCCACTGAAGTCAGTGACACTACTACGGTATCCACCGGTGGCATTAGCAATTACGTTTAGTGCCATTTCCTTTGGTATCCTTTACCTTGTTAACATGACTATCGAGTATGAGTTTGCCCGTGAGCCCTATAGCTGGCGATCCCTGTTTGTTGGTCTTGCGTATATTCCGAACTCTGTGACATACATTTTTGCGTCTGTCTACGGTGGTAAATGGACTGACTGGCTCTATGCGCGCTACAAACTAAAACACGGCGAAGCTGTCGCTGAGGCACGTATCAGTTGGAACATCCTAAGTGCAGTTGTGGTATTTCCTATGGCACTCCTGATCATCGGTTGGTGTTTCCACTTCCATACATTTTGGGTGACACCGCTTATTGGAACTGCTCTGTTTGGTTATGCTTCAATGATGACGATTGGACCTGTGGTCACATACATTGTTGACTCCCTACCCGGAAGAGGTGCTACTGGAGTTGCCTTGAACAATCTTGTGAGACAGACACTGGCCACAGTAGCTGTGTTTGTGACAGATCCGGCTATTAATGGAATGGGTGTTGGACCACTCTATTCCTTACTTGCTGGATTGGTGGTGATAGCCGCACTGACCTTGGTCTTGCTGAAGAAGAAAGGAACGTACTGGAGAGAGACATACGACTTGCAGAAGCTGTACGATGGGTTGGAATGATGTAATATTCATATTTATTTAATGTCTGTTTAGTATTTCAGATTAATACTTTATAAGCGTGGATGTAGCAGCTTTGTTTCGTTGAAATTTTGACACTTATAAAATTCTTGTTTCATCTATCCCTACGTTGATAGTAAAAGGTGCCAAATATCGGTATGGCCACGTTACTAAACAGGAACTGCTTAATTTACAATACAACAGTAGTATTTGCTGTAGCAAGTGATGGACTCGATGGAATACCGTTGTTTAATAGCTTATGGTAGCCTCAGAATAGGAGAGTCAGCATTCTTGAACTGATGCTATGATAATTGATTGTGGAGTTATGGAGTTATTGGTATTATCTTCGATTACCATCTCAAACAAAGATAAAACGTGATGAAATGTAAAACAATGTTGACACCAGCCGTTATCTCGATGTTGGGAGTTCTTCAAATTGTATAAAGGGGCCTCAGTATTATGTCCTTGTCACAAAATTGCACTCAGGACTACATATCACCAAGAAAACAAAGTTCCATAAAGATGTTTGGCCTACTATTCTTTAAGAGAATGCCTAGAGTGTTCATGCTTGTTTTACTATTCATAGGAATATTTCTATTGGCATTCTTGCTATTAGGCTGTACAAAGGATGACTCAACATACTCTTCGACCTTCCTGATCAAATACAAGTTCAACACAAACTCTTCATTGTACCCACTTATAACCACTGCGTACAAGAGCAACAACTTGACAGGCTATGAATCAATGGAGGTGAGAGCAAATTATCTTTCCCTCTGTGTCACATTGGATGAGATCATATCGTGTACTCCAAGAACAGATATTTCCCAGTTCAGTAATTTGACGAGTGTAAACATCTATGCTCAGAACTCGAATTCATCCACAACTTTGGACTTAGTTTCTTTGGCTGCTATGTTCTCCAATGAGGTGGTGCACCCTTATATCCTGATTGCTACAGTTGTATTGAACATTGTCCTAACGTTGACGTTGTTCTACGTCGTGATCCCAGGCCTTCCAGGAAAGGCCAGCATCAACAAGTTCAATCTTGTTCTTGCTCCAACGTTGGCATTGCTTTGGGGCCTGGGTGCCATGTGGGCTCATGTTGCTGCAAACTCTGGGAGTACATTGGTACAAATGTCCAGTATGGATGTTGTCAAAGCAGATGTGGGAAGAAAAGCTGCCGCAATGACATGGACACCGTTCACATTCATGATGATCGTGGCCATTGGTGTGCTGGCGTTATACTTCAGGGACCTGAATGACATCATTGAAGCTGTTGATCCAAAGGTATGAGCATGGAACTCACAATAACGTTCAATGAATACTTTCCCTTTTTTATGCTTGTATTGCAAATAGACCAAATTTCGATGCAAACAAATCAACTTTTCAGGTCATAGGTTCAGTTAGGATCACTACGAGTTTATATTTATCTTTATTCATCGTGAAGTATATATTGAAGTTCATAGAGCCTCCTTTCGAAGGAGGTTTTCTCTAACTCGCATTCTAATCCAATGAGGAGGCACCAGTAATGATATCAACTAACTCGTTGGTGATGACAGCTTGTCTGGTTCTGTTGTACAAGATAGAGTATCTAGTGATCATGTCACCAGCGTTCTTGGATGCATTATCCATGGCGTTTCTTCTGGCGGAGACTTCAGAAGCGTAACCATCAGCCAGAGCAGCGTAGATACCATTAGCCAAGGAGAACTCAGAAAGAGTCTCAGGGACCTTAGCATCTTGGTCTACCTCGTACTGGGACAAAGCTGGGGACTGCTCGATGGCGAGGGCATTGTACACAGAAGCGTGGGTTGGGACAAAGGAAACGGCAGAGAGGTACTGGTTGTAGAAGATCTCAACGTTGCTGTACTCAGTGCCCAACTGAAAGATTTGGTCAGAGATCAAAGCAGCCACGGTAAAGTTTGGAGTTTCCTTACCGATACCGTTGAAAGCCAAAACCAAGTTAGAGGCGTGGGTTCTAGACAATTGAGATCTAATCTTGTCACCAACGGCAACCAAATCAACGGAACCGTCCAATTCTTCAATTCTCTTTCTGGCAGCCTTAGCAACTTGGGAGTGGATGGAACCACACAAACCCTTGTCGGAGGAAACAACGATCAACAAGTTCTTCTTCTCCTCGGTAGCCAATGGAGCAGTCTCGGCGTGGGTGTAGACCTCTCTGTCACTGGCAGAGTAAACACGAGCAGTGCTCTTGGCACGCTCAGCCTTGGATAGTCTGGTGGAAGCAACAATCTTCATGGTGTTGGTGATCTTCTCAATGTTCTTGATGGACTTCAATCTGGTCTCAATGTCACGAAGAGTGGCGTAGTTTCTGTAATCGTTAGTACAACATTCGTTTTATTGTTCGAACACTTCAAGGGATTATTGCTGGTGGTGGAGGTCATGACACGTCGTACTGTTCAATTTCACCGCATTAGCACTAGTTACGGTGGACAAAACTTCAATTAACACACCCACGGATGGGATAACAAGGTACAATTGACTCAATTCATACGGGAGCAAGCGTAGTCAACTTGCGACATGATCACGAATTCAATGACCATACACCTTATTGATGCCAACAGCGTTGACTTCTAATTCACCCGATTCGAATGCTTGATGAAAGCTTCCACTGCAACTAAGACATCCACTGCATCCCTTGATTTCTGTTTTGAGAGGGTGAAGCACTTACCTAGAAGAAACAGCTGAACGAGCAGCACTGGAACCGATTCTGGTAAACATAATGTGAATATTTAGGCTGGTTAAGAACCGTTGTTTATTAGTTGGTCGAGGGGTTTGAGCTTTTTTTTTCCAGCAGTTTTGCTTTTCAAGGTTTTTCGGAATGGTGGCATTTGATTTGTTGAAGGAGTTGGTAAGGCCACTCGTACATCACGTTCTAGAGCTGGCGTTATCACGTGAAAACAGGGCTTCTAACAAAGTTCAAACTGATAAACAACACCTTCATTCCAAAAGGTGTGTCATGTTGCTGCCATAAGAAGCTGGAGGAGGCCATCAGAAGGCTTCTGAGCTGATCGGCGTATATAAACCAAACGCCTCAAAGGGTTTGACAATCGGCCGAGATCAAGGCTAGATAGGTCTGACAGTCTCGAATGAACAGAATCACTTAGAGGGAGAGCTAAAGAGGAAGGAACGTTTTGCGCCCTGAACTTCCTTTGTGAAATATTACAATCCCAGACATTCTGGGGAAAGAAAGATACTTGGAAGAATTACCTATCATTCCCTGTTTTATCAACGGCGGGTTTGAGGCATATTGCTATGAAGGAGATTCTTTGATGCCATAAGTCCTTCTTACTGACACCATTTTTTGACTCGCAGAGGAATTTGTGGGCAAACTTTTGAAATATAACATGTGTATTACTGCAAAAGACAATCGACCTGGCTCTGGTGGCCATTTCATAAAGGAGATGCAAATAATAAATTCAAGGTTAAGATCAACTATCGTCGACTTATTGCAGCTGGGGATATTGAGTTGCCGCACGCGACATTTTCTTTCAGGAAACTATGACGGCACTTTTTGTAACGATGGCTGAGGTATTGGTACTAAATGTAATAATGCTGAGCAGGTACTCCCTAATAACGTGATTTGTAATCCAATTGACCAGTTGAAGGCTACGAACTGCCATTCAAATTCGGCCTATTTTGACCAAGTTGTGCGAAACATAATCTAAGGAAACAATCAGATCGTTCCACAATGCATGCCAGAGAACACGGTGCCAGAAAACATTAAGGAAGTCAATGATTTTGGTTATCAGGTTTTTTGGGAGGACTGGGGATCAAAAAAGATAGAGGAGAACCGTTAAATGGCGAGCTAGGGGTAGAGTAACAGAGTTGGATTCATTGTAACTGGAAGCTCTATCACAAAAGGGGAGCTTTATAATCAGCCATGTGCAATGATATAATGTGCTACATAATGTGGGATTTGCATAGAATATTGACTCAAATGTTAAGTAATCTGTTATACAAGTTGAAACTCTCTTATTTTGGTGCTCTGTAGTACTTGGGAGCGATAAAAGGTTGCTTGGAGATCACAGCCTCTCTGAACTTGCCTCTAATCTTGATGCGAACTTTCGTATCAGACTTTTGGTAACCTCTTTGAACATACCCTTGACCAATGTTCCATCTACCCTCTAGGGATGGACTAGCACTGCCAGAAGTAACAATACCGATCTTCTTTGAATCATTCTCAATGTCATAAATTTCTGCACCCTCACGAGCTGCTGGGCCCTTCATTTTGAAACCAATACGTTGTTGCTTGACCAAGGATCTGTCAGCCAGCTGAGCAAGAATCTTGGAAGAGCCGTTAAAGCCAGCGTCTTCTGTTCTTCTGTTCTTGGCAATGATCCAACTTAGGGAACCTTCAACTGGAGTGATGGAATCATTCAAGTCATGGCCGTATAGACACATACCGGCCTCAAGCCTTAGTGAATCTCTCGCAGCAAGACCAATTGGCTTCACATTTGCGTCTTCGAGGAGGGCCTCGGTTAATTCAGTAATGATTGAATTTGGAATAGAAATCTCAAAACCATCTTCACCGGTGTAACCACCTCTGGCCAAGTGTAGCTCAGCATTGTTGAAGCCAGGGATGGTGATGAACTTTGACTTGCCAAAGTAAATCTTCGACAAATCGTCGTTTGTGAACCTCTGCAAGACATTAGAGGCCAATGGACCCTGCAGGGCCAAAAGGGAGTTATCGATCACATCAAACTTAACATCGAAACCCTCGCTCTCATTCTTGAAGAAGGCAATATCCTTGTCTCTGGTACCAGCATTGGTAACAATGTAAAAGTGAGAGTCATCATCATGCTTGGTGATAATAGTGTCATCAACGATGCCACCTTCATGGTTCAAAAGCACACTCAATTGATTCTCCCAAGTCCCAAGTGACTTGAAGTCAGAAGGTGTCACCTTGTTTAAGAATGGGATGATATCTTTACCAGTCAAATTCTGTTGCAACATGTGACTGACATCAAACAATCCAGCCTTGGAACGAGTCCAATTGTGAGATTCAATGTGTGACTGGGATTTGTAGAGGACAGGCATGGCATAACCAGCGAAGTCAACCATATCAGCACCTAGCTTGACATGCAGGTCATAAAGAGCTGTCTTTTTAAGTTGTGGAGTAGCAGTGGAGTAAGCTCTTCTCAGCATTGTGGATTTAGACAGGGTGTGAGATCTCATAAACAGCAGAATGACAAGTTTTCACAAAGATTCAGAATTCACAGTAATTTTATGGGGATAAGGATAATGAATGGCATGCCGGAGTCAGTTAGAAAAGCTGTGATTGAGTCCCGAGTCAGAAAAGGTGACTCCTTTTGAACGTGTCCCTACCAAGAAGAAACACCACAGATTGATTAACAAGCTGCGATTAAGACAGTCAGTACTTGCTATGTACTTAATACAATGACAACACACTGGCAGAAGTCTTTGATCCCTTATTTTGTTGTTATTCAAGACACATCCACCTTGCAAATCCCACCAAGAAAGTCCAATGAGACAGATACGCGCCCATCATTCGATGATGAAGATGATAATGAGCATCGCCTCCCTGTAATGTCACCTGCAACCTGCACTTACCCTGATATTGAGTACGTCTTCTTTGATGATCCAGAATACGACACATTGGAAACGGAGATCATTAGAAGGAGCGCACAAGATGATGCGGAGGAGGAACAGGCGATAATCATCGAACTCGATGCATCAGGAGAGCATGTGGTGAAGTACTCCTCATTAAGCTCCGAATTACAAGTTCTAGGACTCAATATCAAAGCCAGGAACAACACGAAGACGATTGAAGTGGATGTAACGCGGTGCGTTGTTGATGGCGTTGAAGGTCTGGATACAGCCCCAGAAGTGGATTATGTGAGGCAACTTGGTGAGTTATGGAGTTTACGCAATGCACAGTTGAGAAAGGTCATGGAGGAATAAAAACAGAACATACATGCATTTCATAAGGTTCAATCACATCATATCATTTATGTTCATTGGCATCTCTTCAATCTTGATGCTGTAGAAGTTTTGCAATTCTTTCAGTGACTTCTGGTCTTCCTCGGTGACAAAATTGATCGCAACACCCTTTCTACCAAATCTTCCCGATCTACCAATTCTATGAAGATAGTTCTCGTGGTCAAATGGTATATCATAGTTAATGACTAAGGAAACTTGCTGGACATCAATACCACGGGCCCAAACATCAGTAGAAATCAACACTCTTGACTGTCCTAGACGGAAGTCATTCATGATCTTGTCTCTTTCATCTTGTTTCATATCACCATGCATGGCAACAACGGTGAAGTTTGCCTCACGCATCTTCTCTGTTAGCCAGTCCACTTTCTTCTTTGTATTGCAAAAGATGACTGCCTGTGTAACAGTCAGAGAGTCGTATAGATCACAGAGTGTGTCGAACTTCCACTCCTCCTTTTCGACTGAGATGTAATACTGCTTTATACCTTCTAACGACAAGTCATCTCTCTTCACCAGAATCTTCACTGGATCAGTGGTGAACTTCCTAGTCATATCAAGAACATCCTTGGACAAAGTTGCACTAACCACAACTACCTGGACCCCAGACGGTAGCTGTCTGTAAATATCATATATCTGCTCTTTGAAACCCTTACTTAGCAATTCATCGGCCTCATCCAGAATCAACATCTTTGTATGTCTAACACTCAGGTTCCTTCTTTTTATCATATCTAAGACACGCCCAGGCGTCCCGCTCACAACATGTTGGCCCTTACTTAGGGCCTTGACATCGTTCCCGACATTTGTACCGCCAATACAGGCATGACAGCTCACATTCATATAACTTCCCAGAGCCCTCACAACACTTTGAATCTGCAGCGCTAACTCTCTTGTGGGTGACAGAATGATGGCTTGGTTCTCTCTTGTATTTGTCGATAAAACCTCCAGCATTCCAATGGTAAATGTGGCGGTCTTACCAGTACCCGATTGTGCCTGGGCAATCGTATCACGACCACTAATTATCTGGAGAATTGCGCGGGACTGGATGGCTGATGGTGCCTCGAACCCGTATGCAAATATACTCTTCAAAAGTGAATCCTTGAGGTTCATCTCTTCGAAAGAGGACACGATTTGAATGGACTTTGAAGTTCTAAACTTCAGCTGCTTGTCTTGGTCTCTATCAAAGTCCATTTTATCAGAAAATACACACAGATGTTGTGTGAAGGACTAGCTGCGTTATCTTTCTAAAGAGAAGTAGATGGATGCGATGGGTGATGGAAAATTTGAATCACGCTTATGTAAGAATTTCTAACCTTCCACCTCCGCAATATATCTCTATCGACAAACTACTCTCTTTGACTTTAGCACATCTTACCTGAGAACACAGATGCAACTCATTCTAATTGCAGGTGGCCACTTTGCAGGCAAAGAGACCATTGCAACGTATCTAGCGAATCTGCTGAGCCGCTCAACCGTCAAAATCATTGCCTTAGATGACTACACTAAGCCAGATTCATCAGACATGTACTCACCGAAGAAGTACGACTTTAAACGGGTGCTTACAGACATAGAGACACAGGACACCGATGTTGTTGTTGTTCATGGCCTATATGCCCTGTACTCCACAGAACTCGTAGCTAAAGCAGTGATGAAAGTCTTTGTTGACTGTGATGCTGATGTTCGTTTGAACAGAATCGCATCTGAGGCTATAAAAAGAGACCCATCGTCACTTGAAGGAGTGATAGAGTTGTACTTGAACAAGCAAAGAGGTGAGTTTAATGCTTTTATTGCACCTACGAAGGAAGCAGCCGATGTGGTGTTGCCAAGCGAACACCCTGACACAGGTGTCAGTCTAATATGTGATGGAATCCAGGGACTGCTTAAAGGTGAAGTTCCACACTTGAGAAAGACGTTATATCCACGAGAGAATCTACTACAGAGAGACGAGAAGCGATTTTATGAACTAAGTTAATGGGATCCACAGCATTTGAGAATCACCCAATCATATATACCAGGGCGCTTAGAGTTTATCAGCACCTCGAATCACTCTTGGCTGCTTGCCTTTCGACAATCAACTGCTCATTAATTCTCCCAATCACACTTGACTTTTGTAGTCTGTTGATCAAACTCTCAGAAATCTCAATCCCATCCTTCTTCAATTCTTCCACTGCCTTATGAACAACTCCAATACTATCATCAATGGGGTTCAACTCAGCCAAAAGCCTCTTCCCTGTTACAGAGTTATCCAATTGTACTCTACCAACAAACAGATCGTCAGAATTGATTACCAGGCTACCATCATGCCTGAGTACCTGTGTACCGTTGTACAATCTGAAGTAGACACCATCATTGGTTGGCACTTCTTCAAAACTCCACATTTGCCCCTGCCCAATAGCTTCAGAGTTGCACTTGATCGCACCAGAGGATGCAGTGAGATACTTCCCAGCAGAGCTCTTTAGTGCAAACGTGGTTCCGTCCTTTGTCATCCCTGGAACAGGTGATGTCACAAAGACCTGCTCGACTAAATTGGGCTCAATTCTATGGATGTCATCAGTGTACTTTTGAAGGGTGTGCAATGCTGTGCCAAAGTTCGTCGTATTTGTGATTGAACCATCACTGTTCACAGTCAGAGTCATCAGACTAGAGTCACGGAAAGCCAGTACCAGTGGACCTTTCAAGTCAGCGACTGATTGTGCAGATATCCATTCTGAGTGTGCTTGCTTGTATTGTTCAGCAACAGTAGTTGACTGTATCACTTTCTTCTTCATCTTCTTAGGCTTCTGCACTCCAATGGGCATCTTATCACCTTTAAATTTGAGTCTAGAAACCATACTTAAACAAAGATACAGCAGGAGATCTTGACACAAACTACTCTCTTTATCCCATTTAAACGAAAATGCTGTATCATGTTCAATGTTCCAAAATCGGAACACGTCGCGTGGCCTTACCGAAAATAAGTAAACAGACAGCTCGTCGACCTTTGGAAAAATGCCAAATTTAAACACTTCCCTGAAAGAATAGGTCATAATAGCCATAACTTTCAAAATGTCGACATTCTTTGATGAGCAAAAGAGATCCTTTGTTGATGTCCCATTGACAGACGGCAAGATCTCCACCTCAGAGTTTCTTGAGGCATCAGAGTCCCTGATCAAGTTGTTTGGTAAGTTATTGTAATCTGTATTCGGACATATGACCCACACTAACTAACACCTTTCAGACCTGCTAGGCTCTTCTGCATTTACTGTCGTCCAGAATGATCTAAGGGGTAACGTGGACAAGATCCGCGCTCGTTTACTTGCCACTCCAGATAAGTCTGCTACACTTCAGGACCTTGTCCTAAACGAGAAGGCAGAGAGGGCTACTAAGGCCACACAGGGTCTGCTATGGCTGTCCCGTGGTTTGCAATTCACTGCACAAGCAATGCGGGAGACTGTGGATAACCCAGCTAAAGAGCTTGACAAGACCTTTACTGATGCTTACAGCAAGACCTTGAGTAAGTACCACAGCTTTGTCGTTAAGCCAGTGTTCAAGTTGGCCATGAAAGCTTGTCCATACAGAAAGGACTTCTTTGAGAAGTTGGGTGCCGACCAGGAGAAGGTTGTTAAGCAATTGACTGAGTGGCTTACTGCCCTGGAGGCTATCGTCAAAATCATTTTCGAGTTCTTCGAGAGTGGTAACTATGGCAAGGGGCTGTAGGGAGAAAGATCGATACAATGAAATAGATCACAAATACTTATTATAAAACTATACGGTAGTGTAGACGCCATATCATAAAAAGGGTTGGTAAAGATTCACTTCAACAAAGAAATTAAAATGGAAAACAAAGAGGGCACAGGGCGAAGCATAGAAAGAAAAATTTGGAAGAATTGTGGCATATAAGCGCATCCCACACCGATAGTCGTCTTTTTTGATATATCAATACAGTCTATCCTTACAACAAGGCAAAGACGAAGGCTCCAACAGCAGCAACGATAGAACCAGAACCAAAACCAACGGCACCAGCAGCATTGGAGGAAGAGGAAGATGATTCTGAGGCAGTAGCAGAGGAGGTTTCAGAGGAACCACCAGAAACGACAGTGGAGGAGGCAGCAATGTTGACAGAGACAGAGGTGGAGGCACCCTTGCAGACAAAGTTGTCACCTTGGATGACACCCTTCTTGTTTAGAGCATTGAAGGAGTCACAGTCCAACTCACCGTCAGATTCAATCTGAACACCACCACTGACTCTCTTTAGAGATGGTAGGGAGGCGTTGTTGAAGGAACCTTCAAAGATGACAGCACCGCCAACAGTTTGTAGGGAGGTAAAACCATCAATGTCCTCTAGGGCAGAGTTGTTGGAAATGACGAAACCACCACCGATGGAAGTGACATTGTCCAAGTTGATGGTCTCTAGCTCATCGTTGGAGACAATGGATAGGGAACCACCAATCTCCTTCAAAGTGGAGAGTTCGATGTCGGTCAAGGAGTTGTTGATGAAACCAAGAGAGGCGTTAACCTTTTGCAACTTAGCAAGGGAGATAGAGGCAACATCACGGAAGGTGATGTTGTTGGCCCACTCTAGTTCGTCGAAGGAAACTTCCACACTGTCAGAGTTGAAGGAAACCTCCAAGGCGGTCTTGACGTTTTTCAAGTTTGCGTCGATGGAGTTCAAGTTTTTATTGTTGTTGACATTGAAAGTGTCCAAGGAGGAGACTTCAAAACCGTCAAGGGACTCCAAAGAGGTATCAGAGATATACAAAGTCTCAATGGAGGTAACACCGGTGTTCAAGTTGATTGCGGTCAAGGCTGGCAAGGTCACAAAGTTGATAGCACCAACGGTGGTCAATAGTGGTAAGTCCAAGGTAGATAGGATGGTCAAGGAGGTCAAAGACAAGGAACCAGTAATAGTGGTCAAGGCACCGGCAGAGAATGCGGAAAGAGAGGTGGCATTGTTGATAATGATGGAGCCGTAGACTGCCTGAACTTTGTTCAAAGCAGCGTTACCCAAGTCACCAGAGATACGAAGCTCACCACGTAGAGCTTGACAGTCGGCGTACTTGTCCAGATCAGCCTGGGAGGTAGCAGTGGCGGTCTCAAAAGAACAACCAGAGGCCACAGACAAGGTAGAGGCAGCAGAGACGGTAGAAGCACTGGCAGATGCTGTAGTTGTGTTAGTATTTCAGTTCATGTTTTTTTTTTCCTTTAGATTTCAGTGGGTTGTTTACTAAACAATAGGTGGTTTGAGATTCCTTTCTTTTATCAAGCGGCCTCGGGATAAAAATAGAAACTAGGAATACCTGTGCAATGGACACAGAGACCTCAACGCATAGATGAACGAACCAAAAATACTTGTTTGCTGAATCTTGTCAGACGTAGACGCTGCTATGGTAATATCAGCTTTATAGGAATCAAAATCAAAGGTTCGTATGCGAATAGGAGGAGGTATCTTTGATCTGGGACACAGGTAGATCGAGCTACCGATAGCCAGATCAATTAATCAATAACAAGTCCCATACGCTCTTCTTCCAATCCATATACTCTCTCGACCATCAATGAAACAGAAGACCCACTGTAATCTAAAAATAATCCCCCTTGAGTAAGGGAGACAAAAGTAACAAAACTTACCACTCTGACCCATAACCATGGAGGCCAAGGAGGCGACAATCAAGGCGGATTTCAATTGCATTGTTTTCAATTATTCAACGAAAGTATATTCAAACACAACAGAGAGTGAGGCAGAACAAAACGCTTTGGTACCGAGAACAAATCAAAGGGGAAAAGGTTGGAAAACTTTCACGGTTTTTGAAACACACTCGGTTCGAAAGCAAAAAAAAACGTTGTAAAAAAAGTGGCGAGAAATGGCATGAAATGGCGAAAGATTTATTCGGCAAAAGTGGCGAGGCGCCGCTCACGGTGAAAAGCTCCATTTGGGTGGCATGGACTTGGAGAAAGCAGGCTTTTGTGTCAAGTTTGGATGTGACAGGTCACGTAATTACTTTGGGACTAGTTGGCACTGGCGTCAGGGACGGGCATGTGTCTGGGCTCGATAGAGGAGCTATTGTAGCTGAAAATAAAAGATCTGCTATCTAGAGACCCGCGGTGACATGTGCGTTATGGGAATAACCGTGACAACGCTACTGGGATTTATCAATAACAGACACAATCAATAACAAGAGATTCACTTTGTTATACGCGACGTGCTTAGACATACAACCCTGTTCAAGCCACTTCAAAATAGCCAGTGGTTTGTCTGTCAAGCTCTCCACAGGTGAAAGTGAGGTACAAGTGAGGCTTAGCCGTAAAGAGACAAAGTAAACAAACAAACAAACAAACAAACAAACAAATTAGCGCGTTGCACGGCTGGTTCTGGAAGCTAGTTCCGTCCTGATGGTGACTAACCGCACAAGTCATGTAAACGTATACCAACGAGGAGGTACCCAAGGGGGAGTAGATACTGGAGGCTAGGCATCATGTAACCTGTACCATGTGAGTTCTGCGCCAAAATGCGAGATCAAGAAATTTCATCTGGCGTGTCCCAACGTGCATCCAAATTGGATTTGTTTTGCATTTTCCCGATATGGAAAGTATATTGATCATCTATGTTCAACAAGAGATGTTGCTGTAAGTTGATTTGAACGGTTGGGTGCTGTATTGATGTGAGCTGCTGTGGATACTTGTAGTGACATGTATGGGTGGCGCACCGTTCAGATTGATGGTCTTTTTCTGTTCACCAGTGAACGGTGCCACTGGGGCTCAAAAGCTACATTTTAAAGGCCGTAATGTGATCTAATCTTACACCATGGGTTTGAAAACAACCAGACAGCCATTCGTACTCTAAGTTCTCTCAGTATCTGTCTTTGTGTTGCTGCCGTTTATTGTCGGTGATTTGTGAATTATATACGATATGAGCTTCTCACTTCCAGCACCATCCGATAACAACCAACCCTTCTCTTTACTAAAGATTCGAACTTTTGAAAAGCAAAGATTTCACAAATTGAGGAGGCCAATGTTTAGATCGTAGTGGTACTGTCATACATAGTATTATCTTCGAACAGCTCTTAGGATTGATGTTTGGCCGCTTTGGACATATAACTCAATCGCTCCCATTCACCCTTCACATAAGCCTTGAATTCTCCATGCCACAACTCTCCAAAATGCTTTGGTTTAACAGCATCACTGTCTAGGTTCCACTTGAGCTGGTACTTGCAGTTCTGAGACCGCAGCCTCCGCTTATCCCTCTTGCTGAGACCACGCAAGTCAAGACAGTTGAGTTCTTTCAGAAGCTCGTCCTCTGGATTGGCACTAGAGTCAAACGGGAGGGTAGTGAGGTTCCGTGAAAGAAGGTGAATTTTTAAGTTGTGTGCATGAGACTCTGCATGTGTAAAACTGAGCGATGAGGTAGTTGTTGATGTGTCAGTAGTGCTAGTGCTGGACATACTGGCTTCAGTGTCAGAATGGCTAATCATGTTGTGCTTTATCGTGAATGGTGTCAATGATATAAGACCTCTTGAGGTAATGTGAGAACATATCAGAGTAGGAAGAGACAGAAATGTTTTGAGTCTTTTGAATTACGTTTGCATTGCGCAGTATTTTTTTTTTTTTATGGGTTGTGTTTTCTGTTCATACCCGATCGCTCAAGAATGGAAATTGGCACGTAATGCTACGAATAGAAACGTCACAACCTGACATATTTTAGTTGAAACTGAAGAATCTGCGCGTTGATGTATGGCCGGCATTCAATATAGCAGCACAAATTCACAGGCATCCGTATTTATGGATATGCCCGTCATTCAAAGCCCTCAGTATCCATCGGAACCTTTACTATCCCCACTCCTTTTGAGGGTTCAACTAGACTATGATTGTCGACATCAGCTCTTGATCATGCAACACATCTAACCCACTCCCTTTGCTCTTCTCAAACCGACCCCCAAATGCTTCTCTGCCCCAACTATGCTTCAAAGCTCCAGTCATACTGTCAGAGTAAAACGTATGTGTAACCAAATGAACCTTAACCAACTGATCCAGGACATAGCCACGATCTTCATCCTCTATAGCAGCAAAGCCACACATCATCAATGCCCATGGTGATATTACCTTGGCTGCGGCGAAGTCCCCTACCTGTTTTAACTTCTCCACAATACATCTTACCTCCTTTTGGACTACCCTATCGTGGGCCTGAAGTCTTGGATTGATTGTTTTAAGTAACAGTATTCTAGATGCTGCCAACACAGCATTTGACACCAGCATTGAGTCCTTGAGGCTCTTATAGCTGATTGATTGCCTCACTTCGAAGGGAACCACCTGCTGTGTGTAGTAACTCGTTTGTTCCAGAAGTTTCCGCGCAGTTGAGGCAGTAGAAGGCTTCGTATATGTACGGAAGAGGAATGAGGCCTTTGCTGCAATCTCGAACGAATCCAAACTAGCACCAAAAACGGGGTTGTTCATCCAAGGCACCTCACAGTTAACCACAGGAGCCTTGATGTGTTGGGCATAGTTTGCGTAGACCTCAAAAGGAGACGGAAATTTGTCGTATGGCAAATATAGGAGTGCTATGGTGTAATTGTAAACCAAACTGTCCAGGAATGCACGTTCAATATACGTATGGAGGAGCGAGGGATCATCTTGTGGAAGGTACTCATTTTCAATCTCAAACTGGAGGTCACCTTTGAAGTCCACAAACCTATTTCGCTTGAACATGGCATCTCCACGGAGTCGAAGCAAACGATGAGAGTTTCCCAGTGCAGTAATAAGATGGTAGTCGATGTTCTCGGGACCAACAACCTTGGCGCAGATCCCTAGTAGTTGAAAGGCAGTGCCCAGCCAGGCGGAGTCTCTATTCACGTCAAAGTCCGGGCGATCAATGTAATCCTTCAAAAGGTCGAATACAGTGTAGAACATCTCTAGGGCCACTGGGTGGAACCTGGGCTCATCATACGCCATGAATGCAGCACCACAAGCAAGCGCAACTTGTTCCACAACCTTGTTACTACGGATAAGTGGAGTGAGGGTTGCTGTAGCTGTGAGCAATGGGTGTGTATGTCCTGATCCCAGTGAGTTAATGAATCCATTCGCAGCTGCAATGATAAGCATCTCTGTAGGATCAGTGGTGTGTGGATCAATGGTCCGGAGGTTGACCAACTTCTTAAGGCCGATGGGCTCCATTGACAGTTCTGCATCCAGACACTCAAATATGGGTGAGCTCGAAGCGTAGGCCCAGGAGCTTTCCTCAAATGCAGGCATTTCGTTTGGAGTTCGAGTTGATGGAATTGCGGTGTTTGCTTCAGAACTGGTTTTAACTGGAAGTTGCTTCTTTGGTGATGAGCTCTGAGGAATTGTAAACCCTACAGGAAGGCTCTGGTTCCCCTCTGGCCACATACATGGCGTCCCTTTTGCCTGACAGCCCAAACAACAAGGTTTGGTGCCATCACACTTCTTCTTTCTTTTACGACAATTAAAACAACCCTTTTTGGAGCGCACAATTTTTGGACGTGCATGAAGTCGAGCTGTGTGTCGATCCAATCTGAGAACAATCTCACCTGTGTTAGCTGCTGTGCGCATCTTTTAGTGTGACCCGGTTTCGAGAGGTGGGCTCATCTGGCATCATACGCATCCTATGCGATTGTGCAAAAAGACCCATTATAACATAGAATGGGAAACCGTTAATTTCCACCGAGAGATAAGAGCCCCTTTTCCTAAAAAGGGGCTCTCTATCGGCAGTTGATTATCCACCTAGGCGCGCCACTATATACTTTTTATCGAGGTCCACCCGTTCAAGCTTCCGTTGAAAAATTCACTGGATGTGCCAGATTGGCTGCTTGTTAGATCTGAATCTCGATCACCACTCCTAGCGGTAAAACGGTTAAAGTTAAAATGCTCAGGGACCAGGCCCTGCCAGACCCACAAGGAAAAAAAAAAAGTTCAGAGATAAGTAAAATCTTGCGGAACACTTGGACAGTAGTGATCGGCGATACTCGGACTGAAACAGGACCAGGAATGAGGCTTCTTCTACACAGTAAGTGGCCCCAAAGGATATTATGAACTTGTCATAAAGTAAAGACACACAAACTTTCGGGCCGTTACCAGTGCTCCAGACACATCAAAAACCTTGAATACGTGAAAATCAGCAAATGGACACTGATGACGGACTTGATGTGGGCTATCCAGACCAACACGTTCATATTCTTGAAACTATTTTCTGAAGCGTAGCCATGATCGTCTGCCCTATGCTACCCGCCTCTCTGCCAGTTCCGAACATGAATTCCTCGCAGAAGGTTCAAATGGTATCGATTTGAGTTCAGGAAGATCATTGGAGGCGTAATTTCTCCAAATTGTTCCCTGTTTGAAGTGAATGCCAAATAGCTATAGTGGTGAATCTCCCCCACTGGTGAGGCTGGGCATCCAGGCCCTAAGTTGCCAGGTTGATTTTGAAAGGGACTTGAACAAGGAGCTCTTCTGCAACTTCGACATGTAATTATCTTCTGTGCTTGAGTCGACCATTTTGTCAAGGAAAGTTGTGCATTTCTGACAGTATAGTGTATAATCTATAATCTCATTTCTCTCCAACAAGTCATGCTATACCGGTGACTAAATCTGTTTTATCTGAAACTTTAGTCATATGCTAATATGCTAATATCGCTTTGTCAGGCCAGGTTCTAGTCTCAATACATGTACATATCTGGGGTCGCAAAGCAGTTAATTTTGTCCACCTTGTATATCTCTTGTCCAAAGAGTAAGGATACGGCTCATGAGGCTATATAAACACTAGCCTAGAGAGCTTATTCATGCTGATTTTAGTTTGAGCTTGAGACCATGTTGGATGTTATATGCTGGAGGGCCTGGCATGAAATAAGGCCTAAAAGATTTCCATTTTCGGACGACACATACGCAAACAACCAGCTCTGTCTAAGGTAGCGGTTATACCAATATCTGATGGCCGACTTTACAAAAGCTGCATTGCAAAACAGTAAAGACCTGGAGAAAAATTGTATCTCAACTGTGTGTGTCTGGTGAGACATAATGGCATGTCTCCAGAAATGTGGCACCGTGCCCATGCTCCCACTCAGCAATACTCCCTGAGGAATCGCCAATATGATACGGGAGAACCAGGGGTTAATCATATGGTACTATCCGTTTTGGGAATGCTCTAGCCTATCGCAAATGACGGGACAAGTAACAGTGAGTTGAAAACTGTCTGAAGTTTCCATCTCTAGCTACACACTCTTGTTTAGTCTTACCTTACTTGAGGCTGAAGTCGATATATTTGTGAGAGATGGCTGAATCGATTCGGTTGTTTGTGTGACGAAATATTAGTAGTTATTTTTAGTGTTATCGCACTCTTTCAGAGAAGTTGGCTTACTTAGCTCTGCTCGAACACCAATTGCCGGAAGTACTCGGTCTGCAGAGTGTTCTAGATCATATCTCATGCCAGTAGCGGATACCAATAGAACATTTACAACCAATCTCTACAACGTATTCGTTCAAAGGTGGACCGATTTTTTTTCGATAATCATTAACGCACCCCTTTCTGGGCACTCCACAGACGCAGAAGCACAGACGATTAAACCCAGATTTCAATTACAAGTCCTGCAATAGTCTTACTTTAGATCACTTTTTCTGTCCTGGGAGTCTTGTGACTTAAGGTCTAGCGCCCCATCAGGGGCTCGGGATCTGCTAGTACACCACATAGTGCCAAGCAGGATAGCGCCGTTTAGTCAAAACGTGAGACCCGACAATCACCCAGTCTTGACTCAAGACTATTTGACTGTACAATCTTCATCTCAGAGTATTTACCGAGGTCCCAAAGTCTGCGTGAGACATTGGGTACTACACGCACAGCATTGCAGGATGGTACATTCGGACTGAACCTGTCTATCAACTCGAAGTGAACCCAGCGAGGGGAAGCTAGAGAAAGATTTTATAAAGCGTATGCAATGGAACATATCGATCAAACCGATCATAGAGCACCCAAAGAGAGAATATTCCAACACAGCTTTAGCCAGTTACCCATTCCAACAAAAAAAGACGATCGGGTACTATTACAACCCACAATGTCTCACATACGATGTTATCTTATCCTAGCAGTGGGTTTCCCTTATCTCAGGGCGCTTTATCATATAATATTATTACAAGGTGTTAGGATATCTTCAATATATCCCTAAATTAATTTTGAGGTTTATGACGTCGTACGCCATCTTTTATCAATGGGGGAATCCTGTCACTCGATTGTCTTATCTAGACCAAACAACCTAAGCCTAAGTCTAATCAGTTGTGAGCGCCACTCGCATTCTATGCATGAGACTTGCCTTGTTATCTCTGAAGCCTGAAGCTTGGAGTAACCTGTCCTGTGAGTAAACGTGTAACATCTGAGACTTTCGTTCATCAACATGAAAACAGTGACAGCGTATTACGAACACTGCAAGAATGTTACTGGTTTCCCGCTTGATTCAGAAGCAAGTTCGAGGTCTCAGTGTTCTTTTGCTTAGGTTAACTGGTATATGGCCCTAATGTTCCCTCAACTTTCCAGAGTCCGAAGTGCCTAATTTAGTCGTCTGCGAGTGAACACTTACAACACGAAAACGCTGATCTGGCGCTGTTTACAGTAGCGCTGTAACATATATACTTTTAGATTCTGGGCTTCGGTGCATTGGTGAAGTTCACTGTGAATGCGATCACATTCAGCCACATACTCTCTCTTGACATATGCTGGAGTGAATCGGCACAGTATCCACTAAAATCAGGAATGGTTTCACATTATTTTGAGGATGGAGGTTCACTTAAAACACAGGGATTGACTCCAGTGAACATTCAGGAATAGTCCAAGGTACTTTCCAGGTGTGTTAGCACCTCTTCCCCGTTTATAAATCGTGAGTATACTGGGAGGGACTTGACCGATGTGTGAAATTACGAGGGTTAGATTCACCTTTCAGGTGTAGTACACTGTGAGTGCCTTATCTAGACATCTCCCCCGAACCTAACATAGAGATAAGCGCTATTAAAATTTGTATCTAGTTGAACAGATAGAGGTACTATTACATTCGTGAATGTTCCTCAGTTCGAAGTTGGCCATTTCAAACAAAGGGATCCACATGCAGGTGCTTTGTAAACTTTTAAGTTTCTTGCATTTTTTGCTTCAGAGGTTTCAGATATAGAGCTATCTCGCATGAAATCAACCTAGATCTGGATAGCTTCTTGCAGAAGATGACATATGTGCCCGAACGGAGATTTGTAATTTCGGAGTAAGTTTTGCAGGATAAAGCTGGGCAAACCCACGTGGGGTAACATGTTCAGTATCGTATTCCACTGCACAATCATAGATTATGATAGGCACAGGTAACAATGGGGGTCCATTCTCAAATTAAGGGATCTACTGTCTAGCAGTTTGGTGCATCTATGAGTTTTCGGAATCACTAAGTTCGGAAACGTACATGGTGACACCTCAGTGCTTGCAGGCAAGCAGCTTTGTCAGGCTAAGACACTTTCTCATCATCAACGTATCACTGTAGCAGCTGTCTGGGATACACATGCTCGCTGATAGTGTATCCATAGAGGGTTTTACGTCATGAGACCAGCAAAGTCAATTCTGGTCAGAAGAGCATCTAACCAGTTAATCAATCACCTATGAGATGCAAATCAATTAGGCTATGTGTTGGCAACGCCTTCTTCACCTTGGCCTATTCCTTACCTTCAGTAATCGGGACGGTATCGGGACGGTATCGGGGTCTGGAAACATGCTCGAGTCTCTATAAGATCAAGTACTAAATTATCACGTGAAGCAATAATTCTCTTAAAATATTGACCACTTACGTATTGACAAGATTCTCAACATCATTCAATATGTTACTGTATAAAATAGGGCCACCTGCGCTTGGATCTAGGAACATCAATATATGAGGGAGAGGCTATTATCGCCTAGTACAACAAGCACTTCTCGACTGATCACTTGTTACTTACCACTCAGTTCGAGACTTTGGAATGGGTAAAAAATCGTGTGGCCCGATCAACTTTGGTTTTCTTGCTCACTCCAAATAGAGGGTTTGGGAGGGCCATTTACCGTCAACAATAAACCATCAACCCAATTAAAACAGCCCCGGTTGCTGAACTTCGCAATACTCATAGCACAGATACACCAAATCCATTAAGTGGAGCGCAGTTAATCACTCTTTAACCACCTTCTGAGACCACATAGCACTTAACTTCAGCCATGTCATTCTTCATTCCTCTTATCTTTGGTATGAGGGATTTCGAAACCCCACTAGAGGGAATGCCACATAACCTCCATTGCCCGAACTGCAACAACAATGCTGTTGTGCCTGTCAAGAGAAGAGAGTTCATCAGTTTCTGGTTTGTTCCTGTTGTGCCAATTTATTGGGGAAAGCAACTCAAGTGCAGCATTTGCACCTGGAGACAGGATGTCAAGACTGATGATTTAGAGAAGTACGGGATAACTAAGCAGAGTGGGTAATGATAATATGTCTTTATTACTTTCTCTAGCACTGCCAAATATACATCTATATACACTATGCACCTGTTTGTATGGAATGATATAATGAGTTCAAGTACGGTTGTCAACTAGTAGTTGCGCCGCACTGCATACCCCTCAGAGTTGAGTTTTATTGGAGACCAGTAGTACCCGCTCGAGTTATCTGTAATTGGTGCAATGCAATAGAAGGATATACAAGACTGACGGAGTTCTCACATGCTTAAAAAATTCTACGACGTACATCCTATCTGTGGAATCTGCCCCTTTGCAGCTTTGGACTGAAGATATGTACGAAAGATCATCGACATGATTCCTACTCATCTTTGGGACTTGAACAAGGGCCCTCCTTGACTCGAATTTTGGAGCGGACACACCCACCTCGAGATTGGAATTGGAATTCCAGATGCACACACAGTTCAAAAACAATCATTGGCAGCGCACTGGCTAAGCTTGGCCCACGTCTACGCACTCACTGGGAATCTAGTGGATGGAACTGTCCAATGCGCACTCCCTAGAGCTTTGGGGCTGGTAGGGCCCCTAAACCAGTTGAGCGTTCGATCTACCTTATCAACACAGTTTGTTTGCTCTGATAACTACCTGCCTATTGTCAGGCGCCCAGGCCAGCTATTTGTGCCAGAAGTTACTGATAAAAAACATACTGCAACTTCTAGTTCATGTCTAGTTCTCATGCAGGCAGCAGCGTGCTTCTGCCCAGCTGTTTACAGCTCTCCGCTCACTATCATGCGGCTTGAGAGACTCAGACTTTTCTATTTTTCATTGGCTCGCATTTGCATGCAGGAAATCTAATAGCGACTTGAACCAAACAGGAAGGAGATTCTGACTTGGGCCCCAGAACTGCTGATTGTGTCTGATAGAATATAAAGACCAGGACATATCACCCAAATTGGCCCTTCGTTCTCGACTCTATAGATAAGTCTGTTGATCAGTCGCTGCAGACTTCCCCAATACGGCTTGCACAGACAGTCCCCTTAGACAAAGGCATTACCTGATCAACAAAAGCACATAACAATGACATTCCACGGGGATACCTCTATGTTTGACAACTACCTCAATCTTGAAGATATCGGCAACAGGTCTAACTCTCAGTTTATACTGGATGATGACAACAATGACTCAATTACTTCTATGTTCACCAGACTTCAGCCTCATTTTCAAGGTGAAAGCACGTTGCCGGAAAACATGCCTATTACATTTACGAACGATCTCCTCAAAGTCAGTGATATCCCCCTGTACTGCCCTATAGAAGACAACTCAAGCAACCTCATGTTATCAGAGGGCGTATCGCAACAATCGCTACCCCATCGTGATTCATTGATTGAAGACGATATCCTTCAGGCTCTTTCGGATAGTTCGTCTGTTTCATTATCAACAACGTCGGCTTCTGATTTCACGCCGCTTTCCTTTGAAAACAGCATGCCAGAGTATGAATACACTGTAACAGACTCGAAAACGAATCACTCTCCTACGATGAGCTTCGACAGTGTTTTTAAGCAACCACTTCTTGTGAATGAGTTTTATCTCCAAACATCAACAAGCATTTCGAGCACAACAACCACCACGGCTACACCGACAGGCCAATCTCCGCAGTATACTCCTCAGACCTCACCTTCACTGTGCTCGTCTACATCTCCGCAATCATCCCAAAAGAGTTCGAATTCAAATCTGGCGAGCATCGGAAAGAGAAATAGCTTAGATTCAAGATTATCTCTAGAGAAACTAGGAGAAGTGCTCCAGACCAAATCCCACCACGAGACAATAGAGATCGAGAAGTTTATTCTCAACATCTTTGGGAACGAACTGGGATTCCCGTTAGGTTACAAAACATGGATCAGGGACACGAATGAGAACTACAGAAGACACTTGCTGGACGAGTTGTTCAAGAGAGTAAAGCCTACATATCCCTCCATGACCAAGAACTTACTTGAAACAGTGATTAAGAGAGCTACATACAGTATGATGCAAGGGAGGCTAAGAAAAGAGAGAAGAGCGTCGATGAAGGCTCGCCAGAAGAGAAAGTCGGACAAGTAAATGAGGACTTAATGAATAATAAATGAACTTTTAGAGGATATCGTAATGGTTTTTGTAAGCGAGTGCCAACTTCAGATGGGAGAGAGAATAGGGCACATGCTGTGTTGTAGGTTGGGACAGTAATTAGTTAGGCTTAGTATCTAGACCACCAATATTCTTGCGTGTGAGGAACTTATCAGGACGCAGACATGGGCCTTCGTGAAACAGTGGTTCTCAGTCATGGGTCAGCCATCGGTGGAGACTCTCCTTGTGATAATGATACGAGAATTATTTGAAGCACAAGTGTTGCGTTTTACCCTTTCACCAAGTGAACTGTAGAGGTTCTGATAGAGTAGATGGTTCCAAGGTGTAAGTCTACCATCGTGATTTACAGGTTGAGAAGGAATAGAATATTTTAGTGGCCACGCATACTGCTGGCAGATTGAAGAAACGCCTTGTTCAAGCCATCTGATTCTTTAGCGCTCTGGCTTTCAGGTCCAAAATTGCAGCTATTGGTGCAACATGACGAAACCACAGACATGTTTCCCTTTGGAGCTGGGTTCCTCATTAGAGTTGAATGAACATGTACATGTCGACCCATGGTCATGCACGGAGCTGTAACTCGGTGAAACATGTCGCGGTTGGTCTTACCTAACTTGACGTAGACAACATGTCCTCGATTCATTAGCTTTTATCGACGTTTCTCTGGACCCTTTGAATTGGTATCAGGTCTCGACACAAGTCGATCCTCGACATTAGTCGACTCATTGCACGCCCGCCCAATAATACATTAGTAGGCTCTTTTGACCTCAATAATGCCAAACTCCCACCAGCAGATAACCCACAGTTCGCCAACACTCAATTTTAGACACTATCTAATCAGTGCAAGAACTGATTCTGAGCACTTTTTCTGTACTCTGCGCATTCTACATTATTGACAGACACTCAGTTTGTTCATACAACTGACTGAGTTATTGGCCTGAGCGAGCTGTACACTAATACCTCTTCCATCGTAATATCAATACCCCGCTGAAGAGGATAGTATGTATATGTTCTAGTTCGAGATGTTACTCATACGTATGTGTTGGATTCTGTCCTCATACAAAAGTACTGTAACAAGTAATTACGACATGTGCGCTCTTATCATTTTTGAGTTGTTTATCCACCCCACACACATTTTTCGTTTCTACTTTACGATTACTCTCACATACGTCAAACTTCCTGAGAATACCTACAATATGACAGCATTGGGGGATATCGTCGTCTTTACGAGATCCCAACTTCTTTATACTTAAACAATCTCGAAATGTAGGTAAACAGCAAAAAAAAAGCACATTTCTATGACGTCATTGACAGAGCTCCTAAGAGATCAGCTGACATAATTAAACACGCAATAATCTCCTCTTTGGGTCGCAACATCGAAGACCGCCTCCATCATCTGGTTGTTTTGTTTTCAAGTTCATTCCATCGTGTCATTGATCCCAGGTGTACTGTTTCATAACTCGATAGGAGATTAGACAATATCATGGGAAACAACACCAGTTCGCCGAATGACAGAAGATTGTCTAACATGTCAGGTATGTTTCCTCACACCTTATCTCCAATGAATATTTATCACTAACTCCAGGTAATTAGCTGGCAAATCATCATCAGTACACCATGAATTCGCACATAGACACGGCCCGAGTTTCAAAAGCTCACCGAGTGTTGCACAGACACCACAGTTCAATAACCCAAAGTTTGACGAACCTGCTCATTTGGATCCTCCGGGTGCTCGTGACACAGATACTCAATCGCATGAGGCGGTCCCACCTGACCATGTCCATGCCGTGTATACCCGGTGTCATATGGACAAAGTAGATCAAATAACACAGGAACCAAATGAGGCCAATACCATAGGGAAGGACGCCAAGCCCACCACCCCAAACATCTTTCTCGATCAGTTGGTGGACAATGATTATTTTTCCCGTTCCCGCCAGGGGTCAGATCATACGCAGAACAATTGCACCAATGACGTCTTCGACGAGGACTACGACGATGGTTATGGGATTGATGAGGATCTCACGAGTGGTGCCACCACTATTGACAATGAGGGTGCGGTTAAGCAGGTCTTGATCAAGTTTTATGGTTCTGGACTTAGTCTCAAGGAGAATGACTCTGCTTTTGTCATCGGTTCATTCAATGCCTGGAGATCAAGGGTCAAACTGGAGCCAGAGCTGGACTCTGAAGGCTGTGTCACACAGTTCCAGACTAGTATAAGCCTTCCCTTGGGTGTCTACCGAGTGAAGTTTTTGATAAACAACCAAGTGAAGTACAGTGATTCTCTTCCAATTGCAACTGATAAGTCAGGAAATGTGGTGAACTGGTTTGAAGTTGACAATGTAAAACAGGATATGGTGGAGGCAGGAATCAATGAAACTCACAAGATTTACAATAACAAGCGCAAGTCCTCCTTGTCCTTCTTCAATGAAACAAGCTCAACGTCAATTCCAACTGGTACATTAATGACGCCTCAACCAGTGGAGAGATTTAAGTACAACCAGGAGATACCCGAAATGTTTCAAGTATCGGCCACTACTGATGAGCTGTTACCCATCGATGAGACTTTCCTACATCGCCATCCCATTCCTGATTTGCCAGTATATTTGAACAACACCTACCTCAACAAACATTTCAACACACATCATAATAACACATCTGACGCTGGCGTCAACGTTATTCCAAAGAGCTCAGTCAAAGGGCTGAATTCACATATCATCCCACATGTGAATCTCAAGCATTTGCTGACTTCGAATATCAAGAACAATGTGCTGGGTGTTGCATGCACAACTAGATACTCTGGAAAGTTCTTGACTCAGATTATGTATTCTCCTGCTGATTACGACTTGTAAAGTGATCGTGATAACTTGCTTTCTTTTTGCTCTGCGCCCCTGATAGTATAGGACGAACTGACTAACCAATCTACAATAACTTTCCCAGTAGTATAATTTTCATACTTTTATATATAAAAACTCTTTTAAGCTAAATAATAGCTTTAATACTAATAATGATAGAATTAATTTAATAGAATAAATAAAACTAATATTACTAATAGAAAATAAGTCTATTAATCAACTTATATTAATTATAACCCTTTTTCAAACTCTTATCATAACCTCGTAATCTCATTAAATTTATTATCCAATCACATAACAATACAGGAAGTCTTATTCCCTATGTGTTTCCTACTTCGATGCAATTTGGTCACCTTGGCGCCATATCTCAATGGTTCTGACTTGGACTTGACAATGTTAGAGTACGTTCCATCTGGATTGTGAACTAACAATTCAGATCTGACTGACTTGAATGTGTTCAGCGTATTCGTCTTGGACAAAACCAGTGGTGATGTGGCAGAAGTATTGTGACAAAACACATTTCCTTGAAATTCCATCACTTCCAGCTCGCCTTCATCATCGATATCAGAAAGGTCAGTCAAGTTTTCCTCTTCGTCAATGTTTCTGATTGAAGCCTCCATTGGTACATCATTGACTCCCAATGCATAAAAGAGGATCTTTGGATCATTGCTTTGCATCATCAAAATGTCATCCATACCCAGCAGTTGCAAGTTATTGAGTGAGTATTTCTCATCATAAAGAAGCCAATCGTCGTCGTCCTCAACAATATCCGATCCGTCTCTGCAATCTTCAATAGCTGGTGTTTGTCTGATTGCAGTCAGCAATTCACCAGTCTTGTGGTCTCTGAAGAGTATTGACTTCAACCAGAGCACTTCATCTTTATCACATTCAAAATCATCAAACCTTACGTTTTCAATCTTAGTTGGGAACATGGCGCGCTCAACCAAGTCTGTGTTGGAATATGCAGATTCAACTTCAAATTTCTGTGATGGTGGAATACTGGACCCTATCGAAGTGGGCGAGGTAACATCTTCATAGAATGCATGTGTCTCTCTTGATTCATTTCGGTCAGTAGTCGAGCTTGGAATAGGGGTATTGTTCAAAGAGATACCGTTCAGTTCATTAATGATGGAATTCATTCCATCTCCTATTGTTATTGTTGCTGGTGTTGGTATCGGTTGAATAGCCCTTGGAGACTGATCAGTTGACGCTATATAACCTTCATCGTCACAGACAAAACCGCAGGCATCATCATTGTCTTCGTCCACAAACACATCTTCTTGAAATTTCTCGCTAATCATCACCATTGTGGCATCCAGTTCTGGGATTGTGCCAATAGGAGTAATGCTTACATCGTGATTGGTAGTGTCCTCTGGGGCGTGAAACTTGGATACTAGGTTAATGAGGAAGCCGGGGTTCCTGTTCAGCTCGACGCTGGGTAAAAGAAGCATCAGGCACTTGGTTTGCACATCTGGCACAAACTTCTCAAAAAAGTGACTCAGCTTCTGGAACCTCCCAGCATCTTTGGTGATGTTCTCAAACTGTCCGGTACTCAGGTTAGACAAGAACCACGACATGAGGTCGCCGTACTTCTGCTCCTCTTCAAATGCCAAATTGTTGTACTTGAAGGTGATCATAGGATTTCTTCACACTTTCGATAGATAACAGGGAATAGTATCAGAACTTGGTTAATTTCTTCCATTTCTGCCACTACCATTCACATCATGTATATAGCCACACAAGAAACATAAAAAACATCGCAGCCCATTCTTGAGGTATTTTTGACCTCGCAGGTAGGAAAATGATGGACCATTCTCTCCCACTTTTACTCCAACTAAAGTGAGAGCTTGCTCAATCTCCGCCCAATAGTGGAGGCATATCTTGTAAAATCATATATGGAGAGGGGACGCTTATGTTAACGTTGTTTAGGCAACTTTTTGATCAAGTACGCTTTACAAAAGTCGGGGCAGCAAAGTTCTTATTGACGCTTTTATGGCGGAGTGGCCCTTCCCAGGAGAATTTTTCCGCGCTAATTAAAAAATGCAACAATGACTTCGAGAGTTTTTCCGTGGTCCAAACAAATGTGCCGCTCATAACCATCTCTTCTGAAGTAGCATAGACTCTTTCTACAAGGACGGTACAAGTTCTTGGGAGGTTGGTACTTCAACATTTTTACTAATTATCACTCAGCTCTTCTTCCCCAACTGTTGTTCCAACATCTCAGTCCATGGTTCCACAAAGTCTAATCCAATAGCCTCATCATTCTTCAAGAACCAGTCAATCACAGAATCTGGCAACGGTTGGCCTCCACCCATTTGTTGATAGCTCATGTCCAACTCATTCGAAGTGGCAGTTGGGTATGTGAATCCGTCATCTTCAGGTTGTGGGGGCTGTTGTTGTTTTTGCTGAGGTTGTTGTTGTACTGGAGGAATTGGGTCCTGAAACAAGGCTCTCTGAGGAATGTAATCTGTTGATTGGGTCCTCCTTTGACCGTCTGTTACAGCTTGCTCTTCCTGAAAATCCTCTTCTTCTTCATTGTCACCTTCATCGAGTTTTCTCATCTCTGGTGCATTAGTAGAGAACTTTGTGCGATGCTTCATCTCAGTGCATAGATACATGAGGATGGTGGAGTATCTAGTACACAAGTGTAATTCATCTGGACTGGCTTCTCTCAGAACAATAGCAGCCTTCTGAATAGTTTGAAGGATATCCCCAATAGGAATAATGCTCAAGGTCAAAATGGCAGAGGTTTGAGAGTCCCAAGCAACCTTCTGGCCCTGCTGTGTCTTACTTCTATTCGTCAAGGTTAGAAAACATTTGACAATGAAGGCCACAGATCTCACAATTCTGGTGACCCATCTCACAGGCATGTACTTCAAGAGTTTCAGCTTGTGTACTCTTATGGCAGCGTTCAAAATCTCAAGAGCAGAGTTGTAGGCAATCTCAACAAACTTGGAAGCTTTCGATATCTCATCCAATCTGATGTTATTCAATGGCTTTTTTGCATCTGACACATTGGTGTTAAGCGGATTCTCAATACTAAGTGCCAGAGAGTAAATGTACAACTGACAATAGTAGTAATCGCAAATCAACGATTCCTTGTCAATCTGTTTAGTAATCTCATTGACGTGCTTGTTATTCGTAGCCTGTCTCAAATTGCAATGTTGGCTGAAGTTCTTAGGGTTGGATGGCTTCAACAGCTTTCTGTAGGTACGATACCAGTTGTCAATCAACGGCGAAAACACACCCAGCACTGTCAGGTTTTGTCTAGGCGAGGCACCATTACCACCCACATATATAGTCTCATAAGCCAAAGACATAATTTTCAAGATCTCCAATTTGGCCTTCTGACTGAATGTAAACTTTAATGCCTTCTTCTGCAACGAACGGCGTCTCATTGTCTCTTCATCAAGACTCAGGATGAACTCATCATACTGGAACTTCTTCGCACCGCTGATATCCTCTTCATCGGCACTATCTAAATCCACTTCCCCAAGACTCTGCGCAAGCATACTCCTCTGTCCCAAACTCATCGCAGTATGCGTCTCTGCTAGATGCGTTGCAACAAAGATCTCAGGAGAACCAGTAATGAACCCCATGTCCTGACTCAGTCTCGCGGACGTGCCAATCAGCATCCATGCCATTCTATCACTTCTTCGCATGGCACTAAGACCAGCAAGATTGTCGTCATCGCTCTGTGGGATCTCTTCATCCATCACATCAGTATTGTTAGCATAGTCGGACCATCTCCAGTGGATGGCCCTTGGGTTCCATTCAGTGAATAACAAGAACGCAAGTGCAGTTCCGATAGATCTCGTGGATGCCTCAGCCCACACTGTTTGAGATATCAGCCTCTGGCAGTAGATCCAAAGTCTTTCGTGGAGTTGAATGTTCCTGGACTCCTTCGTGACGATCCCTTGGTTCTCAAAGGAGTGGTACCGGGATGCAATTGTCAGTATAGCACACAGCAAAATGGGATATCCTGCAAGTACATCAGACGAGTGCAATTGTTGTGGAATGTGTGGAAAAAACGGATGAAGCGTGAGGAAAAAGAGATTCACCAGCCTGACGGCTTCTGCCTCAGTCAGCATCTTTCCTTCGCCAATGTATCCGATGTCACTGAGCCTCTTTCTTGATCTTGGATGTACAAAGTCTGCACTAGTTACAGGGGGTAAACTGGCAGGCGTTGACCCATCTGGTCTTATCAAAGGTGCAAAACTGCTGTCAAACCCCTTCGCATCAGTAGCGGCTGCAGCTGCAGCTGTCGCTATAGAGTTCTGTCGAGATGTGGCACCCGAGTGATTTATGAGCGGTGAGTTGATCGACGACGTGGACTCTTGAGTTTCTAATTGGGCATGAATATCTCGGGCATTGATGTTGTCACGATCATCGGCTTTGGCCATAGTTCCTGCAGCACGGGCTAGGAATACCAACGCGCCCTGCATTGTAGAAAACTCAGAGGATCTGTTTGGTGGAATTGTGAAATTACCGTTCTCGTCGGCGTGTGATTCAGATGTGGAAGAGCTGTTTGGTTTGGGCAGTGATGTGGTTGGCTCCGGTCTGTTTGTTAGCGGAGGGAAAGTGGAATCATCATGATTGGTGATAGAGGTGACGGACATTGCCTGTGGCCTTATTGGAGGAGCAGAGTACTGCTCCTTGCTCCTAGAGCTCTGATTTAGAACAGCGGGAATAGGCATTTTGCTGCTTGCAATCGCTGGGGCTGTTGATGGTGGTTGTAATCCAGTGTGCATATGAGTCTCCTGAGAGCTGTATCTCTGCGTTTTAAGAGCTGGTTGTTGTTGCTGCTCTGTCATTACCGGTACTTGAGCAGCCTTTCTCTTGTGTCTTGATCCGGGCTGGGAGCCTCCTCGTCTGGACTCTGCAAAGACACACTCCTTTCTTTCCCTTCTACACCGAACACATGGGGGTTCAGGTTGTTCAACGCTTCCCAAATCGCACTTGACTTTTCTGGTGCGGCAGTTCAGGCACGCCTTGTAGTTTCGGCGGTACTTGGTATCGATATTCAGATCGTACGCACTGTCCATGATACGCCGCTGTGGGGTGTCGTGATTCTTTGTGGTTGTTGTTGATTGGAGGAGAAGAAGGTTTTTTGATGGCTTTTCCTCGCCCGCCTGTTGCCGTTTTTTGCCGTCCAGGGAACCTGCAAAACTATGGCGCTCCATGCATTGAGTGTTATGTTATAAATTAGCGTAATCTTGAAAGAGACGCTTTTCTTCCAACTGATGATCTATCAGGAATGGCAACAGGAGTAGCTAAACACAGAGGCTTTGCAGCTCCGATTATCTCATATGATTTCCACATCTACTACTATGCCAATGACCAAAAGTCCAAGAACGAAGCGATATCTTTGAAGAACAGGATTGTCGACGACTTCAGTACCGCCATCAACGAGGACAAACTTATCCTAAAAGTTTTGAGAGACGAATCAACAACTGGTCCACATATTGTTGCATTCTTTGAGTTGGATGTCGAAGATCCAGCCGTCTTTACAGAGCTGTTTTCTTGGTGAGTATACATTCATCCCCTAACTTTCTGGACATATACAGATAGATCTCTGTATCTGCGGATAAAATAAACCTGACTTCTCGAACTAACAATAGCTTCTGGTACAGGATTCAGTACCATCACGGGACTCTGAGTGTGCTTGTTCATCCCAACAGTGGAGACGTGCACAAAGACCATACTGAATTTGCTGGCTGGATAGGCACTAAGCTGCCATTGTTGCAGCACAAGTTGGCGGGGTTGACAGGTTATCCAGATTTTGGATTTCCCTCGAGAAAAGATATCGAAAGTGGATTCTACGATAATCCAGCAAACCACACCAAAAGCATAATGATCAGATTGTTAGAAAAAGGTCCAGTTGATAGATTGTGGTGATGAAGCTGGGGAACTGGATGGTGTTTGTAGATGAAATGCAGGTTAAATACGTCAAAAGTGCCACAGTTTGTAGCTATATAAATCCCTCATCAACTTCTGAAAAGAATGATTTCGACCGCATCGATTACCAGTGCCTCCCTTCAACGATGACCACCACCTCTTCTTCCACCTTCAAATTCATCCCGGAAGTCAAATACTACGACTTCCATATCTACTATCAAGCCCACAAACCTGTCTCTCGCGATGTCGCTGTCGCATTACGAGAGAAGATTCTATCCGAGTTTGCTAAGGAGGTCACAAATGGTGAACTGATTGTCAAGATCCTCAGAGATCAGGTCGTCGGGCCTCACATTACCAACTTCTTTGAAGTCGATGTTCAAAATCCTGAGCTGTTTGTGCATTTCTTCACGTGGTTGAATTTGAACAAGGATGGACTAGATGTGTTAATTCATCCCAATACTGGCAATTCATACAGAGACCATGTGGAGTACCCCTTGTGGTTTGGGGCTAAATTGCCCCTGATTACTGAGGGAATACTGCATGATAAAGTGGAGGAGATCTCTCCGTTTGGCTTATTGACAAGACAGATTAACGAGACAGTAAAGGATGGTAAGATAGTCGCAATCTAGTTAAGATTATGAAAGAACAAATTATTAAAAAACAATGACTCTAAATCGCAGTAGTCATACTAAATACACCTTTCGTGATCGGGCAAGAAGTGGGGACGTCAGTGGAGCACAAAGGATTGAGTACGATTACCCCTGTGTGTTGTATTCACTTCAGTTCATCCTTTTCTTGGACCTTTTGGTCAACTGTCTCTACCAAGGACTCTTCAGAGTCGTGAATGTGGGCACCCAACTTTGAAGTGTCGAAACCCGTAGACTCCAAGTAAGCCAGAAACAAGGCATCTTCATCAGCCATGGCAGCCTGGTCGACAGAGGGCAACAAGAAAAGGGCCAAACAAGCAGAGAACAAACCCAAAGATGCACCCAGCCACCAGGCGGACTTAATACCATGTTTCTGGGTCAAAGGGGTAAAGATATAAGTACCAACAAAGGCACCAACCTTACCCACAGCGGCAGCAATACCGTAGTATTGACCCCTTACTGGGGTACAAGATGTCTTTGAAGCCAATAGGCCAATATTGTCACCAGGACCAAACTCACCAAGGGCCATAAAGACACCGTAAATCACGACAAATCCAGCAATCGACTTTTGCAATCTCTCCAAAGAACCAGCCATCGCAAAACCAATAATGGACTGGGCAGTGACCCCAATGACAAGTGTCAAACGGGGACCGATATAATCAGCAGCGATTGCACCCAAGAACGCACCGGGAATGTAAAACAAGTTCAGAACAACGTTCCAACCAAATTTCGCATACAGGTCCTCGGAGTCGTACAACTGGGCGATAATGAACGAAGAAAACAAACCAAAAGAGTAGGCCGACAAGTCATAGATGAACCAAATCAAAGAAACAACAGTCAGTCTCAGCCAGTAAAACTTAATGACTGTCCAGTATGGAACAGACACTGTCTTGAAACGAGTCTTTTGAAACTTCTCACCTTCTTGGTAGTACAATCGCAGGAAGAACAAGGAGATTGGTGGAATAGCACCAAGACCCAAAGTAACTCTCCAAACAGGAGTCAAGTGATCTGGCCCACAAATCCACAACAGCACTAATGGGACAAATGCGGCAACAACGAAACCAGCGTCAATCATAAAGTTGGTGAACCACACAAACCATCGGTTTCTCTTACCAGGAGCCAGCATCGCAGAAGCTTCAGCGCATGCAGTGGAGCCAGCAGGATACTCGGACCCAATACCAATACCTAAAAAGGTTCTGTACACTGTCAGAGCAATTAGCATACCTTCGACGTCACTGGCGTTCTTACCCCAGGCCCCTGCACATAAAATGGTAAAGATGATAAGGATGGAAGTACCCCAAATCATAGCCAGCTTTCTTGAGTGATAGTCTGCAATGTAACCAAACACCAACTGACCAACAACAGTACCGACAAAAGCCAGTGACGTGACGTTTCTGATGGCATTGGACTGTGTGTACTCCTTTGGGTAAAGGATCGTTAGACATGTGGATACGACACCAATGGAGTTGTTAACGTAACCATCAGAGAAGAGACCAGCGCCCGCAGTAATAATTGGCATGTACTTCTTCTTCCAGCCCATTGTTTGGAACTCTTGCTTGCGTGCAACAAACTCCTCCTCCTCTGCTTGCAGGACCTCATTGGACTTGTGGAAGGTGATTTCCCTCTTAGCCATAGGGATCCATCCCGTGAAAAGCTGACCAAATGACTTTGGTATATCTCTTGTGGACATTGTTGAGCACCGGTTATCAGAGAAGATAAAACTTTGAAAATTTATATATGGCTGTAAGGAAAGACGATTTCTGAGCACTTTATACCGTGAACTCAAAGTAAGGAGGGAAGATCCTCTCGGGTTCTCAAGTAAAGAGCCAAATGCATATGAGTGGGACGCTCTGTCATTTCTGCACGGCAATGAGAACTTTCAGGCTGTAAAAGTTGTGCTTCGTCGGTAAACCGAGCCTGAGCTTCTGAAAGAGCATATGGGCACGTGCCAAAGCAGTTACCGAGCATCTGTTCATCATGTGTATGTGAGCTATGCTTCTTGGTGTCGAAAATGCCCCGGTCAAGGTTTTTTACTAGCACAATACCGTATCGTCCATACATCGACTGTAAATAGAAGTCAAAAACGAAGTGGAATAAATCCGTAGAAAATTTTCTCCATATGAAACGCAAGGCCCATACAACCAACGATAGCATCCCATTATTGGCCTGTCTGATTTTAAATCAACTCAGAAGGACTTCTCAAGGCTTTGCGTGTAGTCCAAGACTGTCACACTCTTCAATTTATGTGTCAAAATTCACTTCCTGGTAGGCCGTGCTCGTGTCTCCTTATCGAAATTCCCTTGGAATTATGCAGAAACTTGTTGAATTTTAGAGAGTGCACCTTTCTGGTGCGTACGGGGATTCTGAGACATTTCCCTTGAACCCCACCCGCCTAATCTGTGGACCAAGAGCCCAAGACCTGTTCAACGAAATGCTCGTCTAAACTTACGGCGTTTGGACCCTACCTTCTAGAAAGTTCTACTCTCTCTCTATGGACTCTGAGTGACTTCCTGCAGAAATGTATGGTGCCCACAATGGTCAGTAAGGCCATCAATACAGATAAACAATCAGGATCTGGTACCACGTTTTACAAAGTGATCAGCAGTAAGCAACAAACGTGCTCGAAGGAATAACCTGGGCCCGTTATCAAATACCGAGAGCCGATCTGGACGGCTTTTATTGTAACATCGAAGTTGATAAGCCGCGCGTGCGGCATACAATTCCATTGTCAAGATGACTTTTTATCCTATCCATTGTCAGGACAGTCATAACTATCAGCTTAAGTTTGAGGAAGTTGAATATAACAGCTACTTCAAATTATACCTGTTAGAGATGACTCTGGCAGACTAGGCCATGCAGGGCGTAAGTTTTAGTGTACTTCTAATACTACTTATCTTCTCAAACATAGTGAACTCTGTATGTACATTAACACCATTTTAGACTAAAGGAAGATTATCTTCTTCCTTCTTGTTCTCTCTTCCGTCTCATCTTCTCGGCATAACTCATCTTCTTTGGAGCCTCCTCAGCAGCTGAAGAAGTTGCGGCTGGAACGTGGGCTGGAACGTAGCTTGGAACGTGACTTGGCACATGAGTTGTGACTGGAACTGGCGCTGGAGCTCTAACAGCGCCTCTACCAGCCAATTTGGCCTCAAGTTGGGCCTCGACTTCTCTCTGTCTCGCAGCCTTTGCATCTAGCTCAGCATTCTTAGCATCAGCCTCCTCACGGTACTTCTTCAATTCTACCTTTTTCTTCTCCTCCTTAGCTATTCTCTCCTCCTCTGCCTTTCTTCTGTCCGCCTCAGCCGCCTCTTTGGCTTTAGCCGCTTCGTACTCAGCGAGAGCTTCCTCATAACGTTCTTGTCTGACCTGCTCAATGCGTTCCTTCTTGGCAGCTTCAAGCTTCTCAAGCTGTTCCTTCAACAAAGCGTTCCGCTTCTCTTCGGCTGCTCCGTCAATGGTGACCTTAAACTTGGCAAACTCTGGAACGAAAACCTCAAGTCTCTTCTTTAGAGCCAAGTTCTCCTCGTAAGCTCTCTTAGCAGCAGCAACTCTTTTGGCCTTAAATTCCTCGTAGATAGCCAAATCTCTGTCCCTTTGCAAAGAAGAATCCTTCTCCAACAGCGGAAGTTCGTACTTTCTGTAAGCTCTTTCGATGTGGTCCATCTTTTTGAACAGGGCCTTGGTTCTAATATCCAAATCAACTTGATCCTTCTGCAATTGTTCAACTTGCAAGTCCTTGATATCTTCTGTAGATAGATCCTTCAACTCTTTGATATCAAGCTTAATGACACCGTTGGCATTAATCTCATCAACAAGCTTCTTCTTCTCAGCAAGGTCAATGGCCTCTTTTTCACGTTTCATCTTCTCCTCTTGACGACGCTTGGCCTCCTCGGCGGCGCGTTTGATCTCAGCAGCCTTCTCTTCCTCTAGCTTTCTCTGTCTCTCTTGGATTGCTTCGGCTTCACGTTCCTTAGCTTCAGCTTCGGCATCAGCCTTGCGTTGCTCAAGCAGCTCACGAGTCTTCTCAGCTTCAGCACGCTCACGGGCTAGAGCCTGTGTGGCAGAGTTAATTAGCTGTTGTCTTAAAGCATGTTGTCTCTCAGCATATGTTGGGTCAGCGTACTGAGTAGAAGCATATAAAGCCTTTGCCAAACTGGACAATTGGGAACGGACTAGCTCAGCTGGGGAGTCTTGTAGGGACACGCGGGAGTTTGGAATAACTTCACCAAATGGATTAGAGACAAAGTTGACAACACCGGCGTCGTGATCAATAAAGAAAGATAATTGTCCATCACGGCCAGCATTTAAAAGGAAATGTTCGATTTCCAGTGGAGAAAGGGCAAATCTGCCTTCAAAAGTAACTAAGTCAATCAAATACTCTAACTTGACAGATTCGTACAGCTGGGAAACTTGCTCAAACACCTTGGTGAGAATAACCTTGGTCAATGGCTTGACGTACTGAGACAAAGCACCATTGGCCTCGATCTCAGGGATGATAGAGTTGAGCTCATCACGAACTGTCAATGGATGGAAGTTGACCTCGAGCAGCTCGTAGATTTTTTTCACAGATGGGTGGACATAGTTGTACACGTTTCTGTTGGTGGCAAATTGAATCAAGGACTCTCTGGTTGGGACCTTTGGCAAGTTCAACAGACTGGCCAAACGTTGCTGGGAATGCTTGGAGAAATCCTCACTCAAGTCCAAGTTAAAAGAGGCTGATGGGATGGCCAAAGTTGCAAGAAAGAAAGTAGATGAGTAACGGACAAGTTGCTCCTCGGTTGCGTTTGGAGATTGACTGTACAAGTTGAAGAACTTTTGCCATGCAGCAGCGTGAAACAACTCATTATCAGAAACCAAGAAGATCTTGGTCAGATTCTCGTAGTATGAAACCATCATACCTGGCTTTGGAGGACGCTTGGAAGTGGATATCAAAGAATGCAAATCCTCAACGGATCTGTAAGCCTCCTGCCACAATTCCAATTTGACCGAGACATTCAGCTGATTGAATCTCAACTCCAGTTGACGCTGCAAAGTCTCCGGGTCTTGCAAATCGACAGAGTTAAACTGCTTTTGGCCTGGGTACTTCTGTTGTGTAGCAGAAGCAATGTGACCTCTCAACAAGTCGGACAACTTTCTGAATTCAGTCTTTCTGTTGTACTTCAAGCAGAACTGGTATGCCTTTTGAACAACTTCAGAGTAAGTTACTTCCAGCTGTGAATTGTTTCTTAGCAAGTCCAAAACCAATCTGTAGGACTCCCATAGGAAACGCAAAGATGGAGTTACCAACTCACGGTCAGAACGGTCCTTGGACAACTCAGAAGAGACAGCGCTCAACAAGACGTCCTCTGGGGACTGAGCATCTTCCAAATCATCGTCATCAGAGTTTGAGTCAGCCTTCGATTGAGCGGTCTCCAACCTCTCAGTAGCAACTTCAATCAACTTGCGAACAACATTTTCAAAGATTGGCAAACCGTTGTCAGAAATCTGGACGTTCTTCTTAAACTGATGCAGACCATCCTTCAAAGTAAAGCCCTTCTTTAGATCAGCAGATAACTGGACAAACAAGATAGCAATAGGCTCAAGGGATGCAGGGGCAACCGAACGCGTTCTTCTTGAAGTTAAAAACTCGTACAAAGTTTGCAAAGCAGTCTCCTGCTTGCCAACGGCGATGAGCTCTTCGGCTCTCTAAGTAGGTGTTAGTTTCTCGTACTAGGAATAGTAGGGTTATTCACGGAACATACCTGGTGGATATTGTCAGGGCGGACAATCGGTGGAGCCATGGCGTTCTACTGTTGAATTCACTTGAACATCCAGGACCTTCCAGTTGAAAATTTTTGAAAGTGAACAAGAAAAAAGGATTATTTTGTTCTCAAATCTACGCAGTGTTTGAAAAGATCTACTGCGTATATTTCAGCACTAACAAATGTGTCAAGCTTCTGGGCGCGGTTTGGAGATTATTCAGGCAGCTGTTTCAGCAGTTTCAGGTTTGAGATAAACACCAAAGAGCATGTACGGGTGGCTACTTAAGTGGGCAGCTGGGAAGGTAAGTGATACGTCAGCACCATTGAACCTTATTGAACCTTATGTGTTAACAACTTTCTAGACCGTGGGTAAAATTCAAGTTGGCACTGATGATAGGAAGGACCCCTATTACGAAGAGGTGAGTATTATCTTACCATCCCACAAGAAACTGAACACCTACTAACGCCTGGACAGATCCCTAGGGAGGAATTAGGATTCTTCCAGAGACAAGGTGCTAAGAGAAAGAAGCCACTTCCTGAAGGGCTCTCCAAGAATGACGGTAAGATTCTTAAAAGCGTACGCAATAAAGCTTACCAACTGGACCTTGTATTTGAGTGTTGCTGTGGATGTCGAATGGGTTGGGCCGGTTTAATAGGAATTATTCCTTGGATTGGTGATTTTATTGCTGTTTGGTTTGCGTTAGCCTTAGTAAATAAGGCTAAGAAGATTGATGGTGGACTTCCAAAGTACATTGAAGCCCAGATGATGGCCAATGTTGGATTTGATTTTGGAATTGGTTTGATTCCAATTGTTGGTGATTTGGTTAATATTGCCTACAAGTCGAACACCAGAAATTGTGTTCTCTTGGAGAACTATCTGAAGAGTAAGGTCAAACGAGATAAAGGTTACCGAGCAACGGACTTGCCTCATGTCGAAACTAATGTTGGTACTGCCCCAGCTGCCCTGACTCGAAACAATAGTGGAAGGCATGTCCCTTTACCCCCACTTGACTTACCTACAAGTAACAGTGGCAGACCAGTACCTTCACCTCCGCCCCCTCAACACCCAATGGCTAAACCACCTCCAACAAGAACGAAGCGATGATTGCGACGAATTTCACACTTCACTACACACTTTCTGTTCATTATGATTAATAAATTAGTGTAACAATGCTTAACTTTCACGACCAGCACTTTGCTGTCAGACCCTACGACCCTTTATTTTCTCTGTAATGATTATTCAGCTGTCTGTTGCTGTTAGATAACTTCGAAGGATATCTAGGTACAGCTAGTCTCTCTCGCCACGAAAAAGCTGGTCGTGGCTGTCTTATTCTGTGCGGAGTCGAATACGGCTGTGGGGGGTATATTTGAGGACATCTTAGCTTTTGTTCGCTGCGGTCTAACCTGTGCGATCCTAGATGAAAGTTTGTAGGTAGCGGAGATCTCCATCGGTAGGATGAGATTGGATAGTGAGGTTGAGGATGGCATCTTCGTGATAGTGTCGTTAATGGTGGGTACGAACCCCATTGTGAGTAGTCCAGTTGAGTATACCCATAAGGATCCGGTTGATCGCCGCGATGTGGTGTTCTTTGTTCCATTATGAGCTGAGGCCGAAAAATCTTTTCCTCGTCTCCGCCACAGTTTTCTTCGTCTCTCTCCTCATCGTCTCCTTCATAAGGTGATTCATCTTCATTGTAGCCGTCTTCTTGATCATGCTTATCCTCACCTTCATAATCTTCGGGGTATTTCTTAGAATGATAGGCTATTTTAGGGTAACTCTCAACGATGTCGTCTTCACCAGCATCTAATGTGGTTAAACTCCGACGCTCCACGCGAATTACTTCGATATCACTATGGTATTCATTGTCGTCAGAATCCAGAGAGTAGACTTTTTGTGGGAGTTTAGCAGTTTCTTCAGTTTCGTCAACGCTATGAAATGAGTTGTTGGATGGCAAAGAAGAAGTAGTACTTGAGGAGATAGCGGATACTTGTTGTTCCAGTTTCAGTCTTTTGCGAGTACCAATGTACTGAAGTGATGCTTCACTGTCACTATCTCCAGTTGTACCATCTTCTGATTGGGGGTTTGCGTTGCTGAAGGTATTTTCTCCTACGCGCTTGTTGTGTAACATTGTTGTCTTTGATGATACTAGATCCATCTGTGTCAATGTCTCCTTTCTTGTTACATCAATCTGCCTCTGTGAAGAAGTCAGAGGCAACTGAATCCCGATTCGTGCTGCTAATCTCTTTCTGATCTCATTATTGCTACCATGATTTTCACTCTTAAGTTTCCTGTATGCTTGGAGTTCAGAAATCGGATATCTCGCTAGTTCAACCTCCAGTTCAAGTTTCGAAGAATACTGGTTTTCCCTTGTATGTGGCCAATTCAACCCAAAAAGCTTCTGATGCCGATAACATCTGGGGCAATAGCTCCTGACTTCGTAAAAAGTGCTGAATCTGAAATAAACACCACAGTTTCCGCAGTCAAACACCATTGAAAGATCAGCATCAGCATTGTATAACTCTGTCATGTAAAGCTTGTGAAGCTGCCTTTGGATCCTTCTTTGATTCAATGAAGTGCCGCTGGCCTTCATGTCAGGAGTAACTTCTAAAGAGTCCAATGATGTATCTTCTGGTAGGGACCGAAGGAAAAGATTTGAATCCCTCTTCTTGCAATAATAATTTTTCCCTGGTTCTCTCATTCTTAAAACACGACCACCAATAACATTAAATTTGGTGGAACAAAACATCTCTGGAGAATACAGCTGAAGTTCGGCAAGGTGTGATCTTTTCTTGGGTCTTTGAGTCACGATAATTTCATCAGAGTCATCACTGTCATCGCTTTGATCCTCTTCTTCCTCGTTGTCTGTCATTTCACCATATCCATTCCTTTGAAAGTCTACACCAGTGTCTTCATCCTCGACATCAGACAGAATCTCAACAACAATGGCCTCTGAAGCCTCTCTCTTTACCCTTTTCTGAAATTTGGAAGCATTCTTCTTCAGTGGTTCAGTGATGTCCTCGTCCTCATTAGAACTGCTATCTATCTCCTGGATAAAAGCATCAGGTGGGATGACAAACTTATTCGGATCAAACCAGCCTCTGAGGTTTCTCTCACATGTGGCGCACAGACAGTCCTTGTTATCCTTGCCAAAATAATTTGGTGCATAAGAGACAGTAATCTCTTCTCCGGGTATGATTGTCCGGATAGAAACGATTCTCATTCCTGTCTGGTTGTATGGTGCAAATTTGGCGTTGGCTTCACAGTTGTGGTTAACAAATCGACTGGGTCCAAGCATCAATTTGGAAACATTTCGTCTGTTCCTGGAAGTTGTGTGGAAAACACTGAAGTCATTCTGATCCAGTATCTCTTCAGCTTCGGCGTCCATTTCTGCAAAAGTGCCTTCAAGTGAAAGGATTGTCTCATTTGCTTCAATTTTTTTGCGTGCTACCGCTGCAGTCTCTAGCTTATTCGTTCTTATCTTATATCTGTCAGTGGGTACCAGATCAAAGGGACAATCAGCAGCAAATACTTTGAGGTACTTCACCATGTGTTTGATGAAGTGATCAACAGATTCTCTACCTTCGAGGTACGTATCCATGAAATACTGTGTTTGCGATAATCTCATCAATCTCGTAACACAGTTGGGATAGTCAGGCTTATTTCTTTCAATGATGAACTTCTTGAGAGAGCTGTATATCACGTTCTTGTCGATGTCACATTTCTTACTAAGACGTGAAACTTTCCGCGTCTGGGGTGAATAATCAGTCTTATCAATCAGATTCATCGTAAAGAAGTCATCAGCTCTGGCCAGCTCAAGCCATGTGAGCGGTGCCATGCTGGTTCTCTGTCTGTCTTCTTTTCTACTGTCTGACCCTTGAGAGAAATGATCTAGGGTTAGACAGTGTATCCAGATAGCACCTCCTGGAGGACTAAACACTGCTTGTATTTTCGTAGCTATTGTGCAATCAGCAGATAACCAGCTAAATTTTTAGATCAAACGTCGTTGAGAACCAATAAATGACGTATTTGCATTAATTTGTTTGTTTGTTTTGATTTTTTCGTAACTAGTAGTTCTCACGATGTTCCCCTACTAGAAGTATTTCGGTTCGAAAAAAAAACATTCACTAGAGAATCTAGAGTCTATCTATATACTTTAGCTCGATGCCATCAGGTTCACTATCTCATTGATTGGATCTTCATCGTGTTTAGCTGTCTCCAGATTCATCAATACTTTTTTAATACCAACGTCTAATTCTGTGGTTCTGCCAGCTTTTCCACTAATCAACGATCTCATCTTTTCCAGAACTTCAGTTCTTTGACCATCATTCAAAAAATCGTCATCCCGCATAACTTTATCAAACTCCTGTAGACTAGTGACATTTGGAACTGCAATATCGTTGTCGAAACAGTTCAAAATATCCATCTGTTGCAGGACGTTGTAGGTAGATGTCGTGGAAATGATCAGCAAACGGTTATTCTTAGGTGGCTTTCTCTTCAAGTAAATCTTCAGAATCTGCAAGATACTATTGGAAAATCTGGGACCAATTGGGACCCAGTCCACAATGTTTTCAATAGAGTCAACCACAAGGATGTTCAAAGGAGACTTATAAGCATCTCTAAAAGTATTGTCAATGTACCCAATTTTTGCCTGTTCAGACATGCCTGTCATCTCTTGGGCAGAAATCATTCTAATGAATGGGAAGCGAGACTGTAGAGCAATAGCAGCAGCAAGTGCAGTTTTTCCGGACCCATAAGGACCATGCATCAACACAGAAATTAACCTGGTCTTATCACTCTCCTGCACTTGACGAACATATCTTGCACCAATTCTCAAAATGTCCTCAATTCCTGTTGAATATTTGAAGATACCACCTTCAATACAGGACTTCAAGTCTTCTTCATTAACACCAAAAGCAGGTGTAACTTCCTTCAAAGCATCGAGGAAATCTTGTCTGGTGACTTTAAGCTTGTCAAGGTTCTTCTTGTTAAAATTAGTGGCACCGCCACCAATATCAACATTTTGGTTCAATGCAAATGAAGTAGCACTTTTAACCAAGCCTTCAATTTCTGCACCCGAAAAGTTCTTACTCAACTTGGCTAGTTCTGCCAAATCCACATCTTTAGCCATCATGTTGTTGGTTCTGGCCTTCTTGGTTTGGATTTCAAGAATCTGTAAACGGCCATGCTCATCAGGTAACGTTATTTCAACTTGCACTTCAAAACGACCAGGTCTTAACAATGCGTTATCAATCAAATCACGTCTATTGGTCATACCAATGACTAAAATATTGTTCAGTTGGTCAACACCATCCATCTTGGCCAAAAGCTGATTAACCACATTGTCGCCGACACCAGTACCATCTCCACGTGAGCCTCTCTGTTTGAATACAGAATCTAATTCATCAAAGATGATAATGTGCAGTGACGAGTCCTCTCCCTTGGCCTTGTACTCTTCTTCGGCATCCTTGAACAAGTTTCTGACGTTCTCTTCAGAGGAGCCAACATACTTACTCAAAATCTCGGGACCATTGACAATCTTGGGTTCACGGGCATTGAGCATCTTACCAATACGTCTGGCAATCAACGTTTTACCAGTACCCGGTGGGCCATAAAGCAACATACCTTTGACGTGACTGACACCCAACTTCTCCACGACACCAGGCGGATAAATTCTCGAAGTGAAGGCACGTCTAAATATTTGAGTAAATTCCTTGTCCAAACCACCAACACCCATATCTTCGAACTTGAAATCTGGTCTAATAACGGCATCAGAACGAGGACGCGTAGATGAAGCCTTCAAGTTAACCAAATTGTCACGACCTTTGAAAAAATTGATCTGTGTGTTTGGCATTAAAACAGCCTTCGTTTCGACTCCAGTGAGCAAAGGACCATTGTTCTCAATATCAACAGGATCAAGAATTTGCATGCCTTGAACTCTCAATTCAAAAATGATGCCTTTGAAGTCAAATAGGATCAGTTGGGTAGGAGTGACAATCTGAGTGTCAAACTTGTGTTTGAGGGCCTCTCCAAGCTCATCTTGGTCAAATGGTTCCGCAGTAGCCTTATTTCTACTTCTAAAAGCAATTTCAACATTCAAAGTGCCAATGTACGCCAATCTGCCGGTCTCCTTTTCCAGACTGTAAGTTCTCACATCCAACTGTTGATCAAGGGACAAGCCGGCCCATTGTCTCTGTGTACCATTCAAACCAAGGACACCTTGCTCAGTAGCACTGGAGTGTCTTGTTGTGAACACATAGAAGTCATTCACCACAATGTAACTGTTGTCTGGCATGTCTCTCTGGTTGACCGCGGCGACATTGGCCAGAGCAAAGGGATTGTCGGGAGCATTCCCAACTTTAAGAATGGCTCTGACTGGCTGATACGGAGCCGGTGGCTGAGACTTATGGGACTTCTTTCCCAAACTAAAGCCTAGTTTGTCCATTGTAAAGTCGAGTCTCCTGATTGATTCCATGTAGTTGTCAAGAAGCTACGCACCGTGTCCAAAAAGATCAAAACCATTCAATAAAAGGAGGATTACATAATATAACTTAAGGCTCTCATCACTTACCACCAGAGCCGAGGAAAAGCAGCAGAACAGGCACAATGTACATCCAATACTTTTGTATAAAGGAACGAGTGTCCTCTTCTTCCTCTTGTGGCAAACCTTCTGCAGAAATCTTTGGTACTTTCACTGTTGTAAGTGGGATTTGAGCCCCATTTTCGATAGTCTTGATAGTAGTTGAGACACCTGGCCCAAGACCTTTAGTTAAGGAAAGAGCAACTAGTTCGCCGGTGACCGGTTTCGTAGTGAGTGTTAGATGATGGTGCAGAGGAAATTTCAGATGTGTTAGTGAATGGCAGTGCATTGCGCCCTTAATGTCAGCACCAATGCAATAAATGCCCTGCTCAAACGGCACACCTGCCTCCTCAAGTTTTGCAACACCAGATGTTTCGTTGAAGACGATGTTGCCAAGGGGGACTCTCTCCTGTTGGTCAACCCTCTGTGCATATAGGAGCACTGGTACTGCCTGCGTCGAGACAAAGCTCACAAATACCGTGATTAGCAGTGCATAGAGTGGGTTCATCTTGGTTGAGGTATGGTTGTTTATAGTGGAAATCGTTCACTTTCTCGATTTTAACAACTCATCCACAACAAGATCCCCCAACAAAAATGAAAAGCTTAATACTACTGAGCTGGTTATCACTGGCTTCTGGTAGATTCAGTGTTTATGATGACTTGTTTTCCTGGCCAAAGGTATGTTTGCCTAATCGTGTTTTCTTCTCTTATCACCATATTAATGCTTCTCCAGTTTGCCATCAAGTACATCGATTCACCGATAGACAAAATCAATCACACCACAGAAACCCTCCACGTGGGTTCATCAACATTCGAATGCTGCTTTCCTCCACCTCATAAACAATCAAGGACCCAATGGGAACTCTCTGATACTGACCTGAAAACATACAGCTCCATAGTGAGCTCCACCCTTCTTAACATTTCAGACATCAAGTTCATGGACAAGTACAGATTCTGGACTTACAAGTACTCTCCGGTTACCTCAGAATTCCTTCAGCTACACATCAACTCTGAAATGGAGAGTGATTTGGAATACACTTTGGGCTCAATCCCATCACAGTTGACAGTTGATCTTGAAACCAAAACACTCACTACGACATTGACGAACGGTACATTCTGTGAGGCGATTAACAATCCCAGATTTGTCGAAGTACAGTTTGGTTGTCACTCTGACCAAGAAAGCTTTGAAATAGTTGATGTCAAGGAGTATAGAAGCTGTAATTACGTGGCACAGATCAATGTTCCTGGATTATGCCAGTTTGAATTCTTCAGGCATGAGAGTGATATCAGTCAGATAGAGTGCTACACACCACCAACAAAACAACAAAGGAGCATTCATATTTCTGAACTCTCTGACTTAAAGAAGTTTGGTGCCAGTCTGTTCGTTTCTTCATCGGATTCTAACATCTTGCTGGTAAATACTAAAGCTTCCACCGCTGATATTGGGCCACGACTTCTCAACTCAGTATTCCATCTCCTCCAAGCCCTTGAAATGATACCTCAGATCTCTACCATACAAGAGTTTATTGACTTTCTCATTGTGAAGAATGAGATTCTGAACATCAAGGTCCCAGTATTCGACAAATATGGCACGTACCTATTCAACGTTCGTATTGCGTTAGTGAAGAGCATAACAAATGGCTCTAAACGAAACAATGTGAGTGTCGAAGTCGAGTATGTTGAGTGGGAAGACCTCGTTAGGGACCAACAAATTGTTTTCACTCCCTATGGAGAAAATTGGGGGGCTTCTCAAGTTGATCCTGAAGAGTACACTAATGTTAAGGGTTTTGGAATTCAAACGGGGAATGGTTCACCTGGTGTTGAAACATATGGGAAAAAGGAAGAGGTTGAAGATGAACCACTCATACAGAACAACCCTCCTTCTGATGAACATCATGTCCTAGTTGAGGAGCAGGGGAGACACCATGATGAGTTATAATGAATTCCCGATGACAATAAGTTACAGCTCTTAAATTTGGAATAGTTTGATGTCCTTTGAGAATCGTACTGAAACCAATACACCAGCCACAATTGCCCCGTCTCGGTCTGGGGCCCTGGACCAATTGAATGAAACCGGGTAACTCTAGGATTTTCCAGCTACTACAACATGTTCCAGACCCCCGCCCCGATCCTTTAAGGGTGAGGAACTGGATGCAAGAGTTCCTAGCATCTGGCCCTATGAACAATCTTTAAACAAGCGATTTGTAGACTTCTTTTATACACGCAAACCCGTCTTTGTATCCTGGCACGCAAGAATGTAGACCGCCATCTTAAGATAATCATGTTTAAAAGAAGATCATATCAACCGAGATTACAAACAGCGTGTGTTAGCCTCTTATAGCAGATGTATATAAACAGCTCGCTACAAATCATTTTTTGAACTCAAAATAATCCTTAGTAAAAAAGAAACGACAATATAAACGATCAGAAAAACGACAATATAAACCATCTGAAAATGTCACTCCGGGTATAGCCAAACAAATGTAAAAGTCCTATGCATGCATGTATCATAGAACTCAACCAAAAAGAAAAAAATACAAAAAGAATCCAGTATTCAATACCAACAAAATCAAAAACCAATACCTCTATCAAAACCCTGTTTGTCCTGTATCTTTAATACTCGTTGAAAGTCTTGGAGACTTCAACTAGTTTGTCACTAATCTCTCTCTTGAACTGAATGCCTTCATTCTCCAACTCCCTAAAGTTCTGATTGTTCAAGTCACCAATCCATAATCTTAAAACACCAATAACCTGGTTCAAGAACGATCTGTACTTGTCTGACTCGAAAACCCAGGCCTTTGGGAACTTGTCAATTACCTTGAACATTGAGATAAAAGACAACAGGGAGATCTCACTCTTATTCAATTTCAAGTGGTACAACAATTGCGAGACTTGGGCAGAGTTTTCGGAATTGATTGACTTCAAAACAGTGCAGCAGACAAGTGAGTTGAACAGCTCTTCAGACAAAATCTTCTTGAACTTTGGAGTAACTTGCCTAGATGGGTCAGCGGAAGCAACAGACTCATCATAGGCATCTTCATCTCCATCTTCAAAGTCACTGTACTGTTCCTCTCTAATCTCATCGAAGTTTTCGCGATCATTAATCAATTTCAAAACAGCGTCCAAGTGCTTGTCGTTGCAAATGGACTTGAACAGCTTCACTTTAATATCCGCCACAGAGTGCTTTGGGGCCAAGTTCTCGCAGAAGCTCAACTTACTCCACAGCTCGGTTTTCAACTCCTTAACCTCGTCGTTTGACATGTCCGAAATATACTTGTCGTTGAAGATCAAATTAATGTAGGCCAACAAAATCTCTCTAAACAGCTCGTTGGTTCTGAAACTAATCAAGGCTGACTTGTAGTCGCTGACAACTCTTTCATCTCTCAAAATCATTTCATAGCCCTTGTCATTCAAGCCTCTAGTACAGTTGGTGTCAAAAGGAAGGCCCAAAGACAAATTCAGTAGTCTCTTGAAACATTCAGATTTTTCAAAGGATGGAGAGGAACTGTTAAATTCCTTGAAAAAATACCTTATGTTGGTGTCATTAATTTTCTGGTTCTTGGAAATTTCATTCAAGTTCTCATTAATGATAGAATTCAGTTTTGAACTGATAAAAAAGATGCTTTCGCATAAACTGGAATATGAAAGTAGTAGCTTGGCAACGATGATCTTGCCAAAAGCCACTTCAAAGTTGCATTTGAAGGAATGCAGTCTCATCAAGAGGTACACTAGGTTGAAGATTGAAACTGACTCAGAATTGCTGTTGAGCAAGGTGCCATTCACCAGCTCTGCCACCTCAGCCTCCGAAGCTTCTGTCTTCTTCAAGTCTCCAGTATTGATAAAAAGTAGCTCTTTAATCAGTTCATACCACTGCTGATACTGAATGGAGTTTGAGACAGGCTTCTTTGCAGGTCCATCATCATTCTTTCCGGTAAACAAAGTTGGCAAAAAAATGTAGGCCACAGAAGATACACACAGCACAAATTTTGCAATATTTATAAAGATTCCAAACTGCGGAGTAGACAAGATTGGAAAGGCACTCAGTCCATATTGATCGTAACTCTGACCATTGAACATACTCTGGCCAGCCATCACAGTTAAACCACCCATCAACATCTTACCTGGGAGGCCAATTTGGTAATTTGGTTGGCGTTGGTTGACGATATTGATTGGATTCCCATTAAAGTCTGTTGCAGGTTGAAACTGGGACAATTGCTGTGCAGCAGCAGTCTGTTGGGGCGGCTGTGCATAGGTGAAGTTTGGTGGGGTCTGAGATTGTGAGGCATATGAAGACAGCAGTTGCTTCAATTGTTGGTTCTCCTTCTGCAGTTTGTCATTTTTGCCTTCGAGATGCTTGATGTACTCAGTGGCTTTGGTGAAGATGGTAGCCTTATTGATCTTCGAAGGGGGCGACAGGCCATCCAAATCATCAATATTTGTGTCTTTGTCTCCAGAAGCAACTCTCAAAGCAGGGACTGCATCTCTCAAAGCCGTGATCTTAGTATTGATGTTGGTTCTATACTTCTTCTCAATCACAGTGTGACTAGATCTGTCCTTCTTTGGCTTGGTGACCTTGTTCATACCATTAGATGAGGAAAGTGTGCTTTTCAATCTTGAAAGTCTGTCTTCAGAATCTTCATCCTTGTTGCTGTTTAGAGAAGAAACATCACCATAATCGTCAATCTCATCTTCTTCCTTGATCAAGTTGAATTTGTTTCCGTTCTCCAAAAATGGTGGCGAGATGACCTCACTGCCTGAGGACGGAGAAGGAAACATGTTGTCGCTGAAGTTTTGGTTGTCCGTAAAGTCATTCTGTCCCTCATTGCTATTGAGGTCAAACTTTGGAAATTCTTCAGCATCAAACCTGTTGAGTGACCAATCGTCTTGTACGAAGTTGTTGGAGTTAGGTGACGCGCTATACGCAGATGAAGACTTGGATGTGCTTTCAATATCAAACGGAGACAACGTTGGAATGGATGAGGCGGAAAGCGTCTCTAAAAGCGCATCCGTCTCGTCAAAAGAGTAATAGCCATCCGTCATTGCGTCGTTGGGAAGCGCTGTCGATGAAGGTGGCTGAGATGATGAAGTGGAGTGGTCTGCTAGACAAGCGAAGGCTTCGTAACCTTTGATCAGAGAGGTTGTGTTGGAGTTGTTTGCTGTAACAATGAAAGTGAAAAATGACTTTTTACATTTTTACACTTCTTTTCGCTCTCGAAATCATTTTTTCTGAAGATATGGAGAGTTGAGCATCCTTTATTACCCGATTCGGTACACTTTTTCGCCATATTGGCAACAAATTACGCAACATATACAGAACCAGTAATAGTATCTGCAACATCTGCACATTCTGCAATCACTCGCATAGTATTGTGCCATTTCTTTGTATGACAGATGGCAAAAGCTAGATTTCATGCATTAGTCGGCATGCTTACCTCGCCAAATTGCATAAATCCTCTATTGCTTGGGTAGGGTTACCAAAACCGAGATAGAGTGAACCATATGTATTCTGGTGCTATGAGAGGTAAATAATGTGTCCACTAATCCCTATCATTATGTCACCTGCTGCAATTTTATTTCACTAAATTTGGGTGACTTTCACAATTTCTTTAACTCAACCCACTCGCTCTGCTGCAGAGAGGGAACTGCACCACTCACTGTCTTCACGCTTTCTGCAGAGCCGATTTTCGCTCACGTGACTAATTCTTACTAACGCTCAAAACCTTTCTTCTTTAGGTTTTATAGGGAACTTCCAGAATCTTCCGCGAATGCGAATTCTGTTGTAGCTTTTCGTCCAATTTTCAAAAAATGAAAACCTGATTTTGTTTTCAAATCAGCGCCTAAGCCATAACAACCCAAACAAACCCCTGAACCAATGTCCAGTAAAAGAATTACCAAAGAACTTAACGATCTAGGAAGGTAAGTTTACTTGTGAGGGTTTCTCCAGTTTTTTGCCGCGATTATTTGGCTGATGTTTTGCCGCCAACTGTGCTTTTCTGACTTTGCTCCTATTTACCATTGCCTCCCTTGTCGGAGGTCATGTGTCATTACCCGCAGCGACACATACAACAAAAGCTATCAGAAAAAGTTTATGTGCACTGAGTCAAGTCATACTCGCGCAGTGGTGGTACCCCATTACGGACTGAACATTGATTACTAACGTTACTTCAGAGATCCGCCATCATCTTGCTCTGCTGGCCCAGTTGGTGACGACTTGTTCCACTGGCAAGCATCTATAATGGGACCAGCTGACTCCCCCTATGCAGGTGGTGTCTTTTTCCTTTCTATCCATTTCCCAACAGATTACCCATTCAAGCCACCTAAGATCCAATTCACAACCAAAATCTATCATCCAAATATCAACGCCAGTGGTAACATCTGTTTGGATATCTTGAAGGACCAATGGTCGCCAGCCTTGACTATCTCCAAGGTGCTACTTTCTATCTGCTCCTTATTGACGGACGCTAACCCAGACGACCCGCTTGTTCCAGAGATTGCCCATATCTACAAGACAAACACTGAGCTTTACAACAAGAATGCCAAAGAATGGACTAAAAAGTATGCCATTTAGAGGGAACGCCTTAGTTGTGATGAATAAATGTAGCATTTTGTACCTGGCTGTAGCTTCCATTAAGGATGAAGTAGTGAGCTTTTCTTATCAGCTAGTTAAAGTTCCTCAAATCTCTCGGTAATAGTTCCAAGATTCAAGAGTTATTGGTAGGGGACACGCAGCGATGAGGTTAGAAAAATTTTCTTTTTTGTAGGGAGGCATCACTATAGTCAAGGACCAACTTCGAACCTTTCAAACAGCTGCCATGGACGGTATCAAACTGAACCTTTCTGGTTTGAAAGACAAGGTTGCTAGTAAGCTGCAAGCTGGTAGTAAGAAGGCTGATAAGAAGCAGAAAAAGGTTGAGAAAAAGAAGCAGTTGAATGTTGAGACTAATGGCAAGAAGGAGACCAAAATAATTTTAGAACCAAAGACCAACATCAAGAAGTCAAATGTCGATGAGGTATTGAGAAAGGAGGCATTAGAGCTTGGGGCTACTGAAAAAGACCTGGAGTTGCTGGAGGGTATTGATGATGATGATGAAAGTGAACAAGAGTTCAATGATGAAGGTGCCGTTGAGAAGAGTCTTTCAAATGATTTGACCAAGTTCATGAGCGATATCGGCTTGAAAGCGGGTGAGGTTGACATCATCAACGACGATGAGGTCCCTGAGCTACAATATGACGAGTACCAACACCAGGAAGATGATCAAGAGGATAATGAAAACGATGAAGAACAGCAACAAGACGAAAAGGATGGGGATGAGGAAGAAGATCAAGAAGAGGATGAAGACATGGAGCAGGAAGATAAAACTCAACCAGTTGATTCCCCACCAGAGCAATCAAAGCAAGAGCCAATTCATCAAAGAGTTGAGCCAGTATCAATTGTTAATACCTCTAAGCTACTGATCCTTCCACAAATCAACTGGTACGATATTCCACTCGACCTTACAAAAAGTGAACCCCTATCAAAGGATCAGATTGATAGACTTTACCAAAGAGGTAAGGATGCACTGGAGGAAGATAGCAAGGTGTACTACGATGAGTTCTCCAAATCCTCCTCCCAAAGAAAGTTCTTGTCCCAGATCTTGTCCGGTGGTACACTTTCAGATAAGATTTCAGCGCTTACCTTGTTGATCCAAGAAGCACCAGCTCACAACATCAAATCGTTCGAAACATTGCTCAATTTCACCAACAAAAAGTCAAGAAACTCTGCTCTTCAATCTATCAACACTTTGAAGGATTTGCTGGTCAACGGATTATTGCCAGACAGAAAGTTACGACTCTTCAAAAACCAACCGTTGAGTCTCATGTCCTCTAAAATGGATCTAGCACTTTTTTACTTTGAAGACTTTTTGAAGAACTTTTATTTCCAGATCATTCAAGTCTTGGAGAAGTTATGTCACGATCCTATTATTCACGTCAGAATGAATGTTGTTTCCCACATTTTTGATCTCCTCAAGTCAAAGCCAGAACAGGAAGTAAACCTGCTAAGATTGGGTGTGAATAAGATTGGTGACATTGACAACAAAGTCAGTTCGAAGACGTCTTACCAGATTTTGCAGCTACAACAGGCACACCCAAACATGAAGAGAATCATCGTTGACAACGTTATTGATACTGCCTTCAAGAAAAATACCGACTACCACACCAACTACTACTCCATCTTGACTTTAAATCAGACCATTTTAGCAAGACGTGAGGAGGACATTGCCAACGAGTTAGTGAAGACTTACTTTGCGCTTTTTGAGAAGTTATTGATTGAGTCTGATCCACACAATGTTGACAAGCCAGAAAATGAGACTAAAGTCCAGGAGAACAATTACAAGAACAGAAAGAAGAATTTCAAGAAGGGCAAAAAGGGTGGAAAGTCAATCAGAGTGGAGAAAACTCAGGAGGAAGTCATTGAGGAGAAGAACTCCAAACTATTTTCAGCATTGCTAACTGGTTTGAACCGTGCATTCCCATTTTCTAACCTCCCTAACGAGGTTTTTGCTAAGCATTTGGAGACATTATTCAAGATTACCCACTCTTCGAACTTCAACACATCTGTGCAAGCCTTGGTATTGATTTACCAGATTGTCACAACTCAAAAGCTCAGCAGTGACAGATATTACAGAACTCTTTATGAATCGTTGTTTGACGACAGACTGGCGACCTCGTCTAAGCAAGGTATTTACCTAAATTTGCTATTCAAGTCTTTGAAGCAAGATAGTGATATCCAGAGAGTGCTAGCATTTGTCAAGAGAATAGTGCAGATCTGTTATAACTGGTTAAATATTGGCTCTGTTGCTGGTATGTTTTACTTACTGATGGAGCTCGAGAAGGCAGTTCCTCAGATTAAAAATCTTGCTCTCAACACCCCAGTTGATCATCAGTACGAGTCCGATCCTGAGGAGGAGGACGGTGATGAAGAGAAGCAAAAAAAGGAAGTCCCTCAGTACGATGGCCGTAAGAGAGATCCAAGATTTGCTAATGCCAACAACACTTCTATCTGGGAAATAAATGAGTTCTTGAATCACTACCACCCAACGGTCCAGCTTTATGCTGAAAGCTTCCTGACTCAACAACCACAAGTGAAGCCAGATCTTGGTTTGTTCACAATGAGCCACTTCTTGGACAGATTTGTTTATCGTAGCGCTAAGCAGAAGCCAGTTACAAAGGGTTCTTCCATCATGCAACCCTTAGGTGGTGCCCACACTGGTTCACTGTTAGTGAAGGCCACAAACAAGATTAGCACCGAAATCCCAGCCAATACCGAAAACTGGTTCAATAAGAAGCTTGAAGACATCAAGCCAGATGAGTTGTTTTTCCATCAGTACTTTGTCTCTAAGGAGAAGGACCCATCCAAGGTCAATGAGAACATCAACGAGGATGATTTCGACCAAGAGAGTGATTTGGATGACGAAGAAGTTTGGGATGCCGTTGTCAAGTCACAGCCAGATGTCGAAGGTGATTTGGAGTCAGATTTAGATGACTTCAGTGACTTGGATGCTGATGATTTCAGTGATGTTGACGAGGAGGCCGAAATTGAAGGTGCTGAAGAGCTACTAGAGGCTGCTGAAGAGAATAATGATGAGTTAGAGGATGATCCATCAGACTTTGAGATTCAGGCCATCGGTCTGTCTGACGAAGAAGGTGATAGTACTCCAGAGGACGATGATGGAGAAGAGCCGCTGTTCAACGGATTTTCTGAGAGTGAAGATGATGAAACTGAGCTATTCAAGGGCGACTCCGAAGATGAAATCAGTTCTGAAGAAGAAGGCGAAGAAGACGACGATGATAAGCAAAAATCAAAGAAGCGTACCTCTAAGGAAGAACTTGAGGAGAAACCAAACAAGAAATCCAGAAAGGCCAAGTTCAAACAATTGCCAACATTTGCATCTGCTGACGATTACGCACAATACCTGGATTCTGATAATGAGTAAAATGATCGTTGACTTCTGTACCATAGTTTATGAAAGTTATTGCTGGTGGGGTATACTATACTCTATGTAGAAGAGCCTAGATTCCTGCAAGATCGACCGGGAGCTTCTGGGAGTCGTGTTGCCGGGCTAGCCTGCAGATCTCTGCATGAACAAGCGCAGGGGTACATTCCTTGCTCAGCATAGATCGCGAATTACATCATACAAGAGAACGTTTGGAGAGATTTGACATGTACTCTAAACCCGCCTTTTGTTTCGTAACGAAGTCATTGCTCGGTTGTATACATCCTATAAAATAGAGTGAGCCAAATGGGGCAGAACATCTGGGTTAGCGAGCTAGTTTTAGCCGGTAACTGTAATATTTCTTTTAGGATTCCAGTTGCCATGGTTATGTCACGGTACCTGGTAAAATGAAAAAGAAAAGGGAAAGTCGCGTTTTCAACTGTAAAAAAAAACAGGAATCCGTCCTCCTGTTGGAAGATTTTCTTCCTTAAACACGCTCTTGTTACGCTTGGTACATTATCAGATCTGTCGTTGTTAGTTCTACTTGACTTTCAGGTTTTTCTTGTCCATCCTCAAGAGTTTGTTACCCTGTCGTGTTTGATCTATCTTCAGGTACCTAGTCATTTCTTCTGTACCTGACCACATTCCACACTAAATCAAGCGCAGCGCAAATCTCCAAAACAACAACAAAACAAGAAAACATTCAAAGTTGGCTTTAATCCCACTTTCCATTCTCACCAGTTCATCCCTGGGCGCAACTAACTTTATACACTCCTTTTTTATCCGACTTTACTCACTCCTTTGACACGTCAAGCATCTAGCTCGCTTCTTTGCATTCACACCACACCTATCACTTGTACTAACCATGTCTCCAACACAGAAGTTGCTTCCTTCTCCAACCGACATTAATCCAGTGACACATTCCTCTCCTCCAGCCGCCATCAAACGTACCATCAACAAACCTATGGTTGTGGACATCAGCATTGGTGATAACGGTGAGCAGGTCTATCAAGTTCAAGATTTAAAGACATCTAGGAAGAGAAAAGCCAATGGTGATGCAAGCGTATCTAAAATCAAGAGAATAACTCCGAACAGAAACACAAGGAGCCAATTGTCTCCAGTATCTTTGACTAAAGATTGCAAAAGATCCAATACTCGAACCTCCTCCAACTCGAAATTGAGAGGCTCGCCTGCAGGTAAAGCTGAACCTGAAATTAATGTCTGGAGCGAAGAGGTGGAGAATGCCTTTGAAGAGGCTTTGAGAATTATACCAAAGAATGGTCTAACCAAAATCAAGATCAGTGGAAAATCATGTGGAAGAAACGAGTTGATTTCTGACTACATTTTCCAGAAAACTGGTGCGTTGAGAACAAGAAAGCAAGTCTCAAGTCACATCCAGGTGATTAAGAACTTGGGTAAGCGTTTAGATCTTGTTGCTCTTATCAACAACGGTCCTTCTGATTTGAATGCACAGGCTGTGTTTGACGATGTCTTCAGTGAGATTTCCTTCAAGAAGTCTTTGGGGAATGCTCCTCTCCCAGTTGTTGATGCAAACACTGTAACTCCCAAAACTACAGCAGTGCCATCAACTTCGTCAACTGTAAAGACAGAGGCTGTTACGCCAACACTTGAGATTCCTGCGTCTACAGAGAATTCCAGAAACTTCAAAGATGTCGATTTTACACTCAAAAGATTTGAGATCTCATACATCGACTATGACACACCATCCAATTCACATATTTATTCCAAGTTCTCCTCATGTCGAATGGACGAAACACTACGGTTGAAGCCAACTGCAAAGATAGAAAATAGATTTCCTGATCTAAAAGACTACATGTTTGATGACCACATTGTGACAAATCAAGACGAAAACATACCTCTCCTTCACAATCTTGTTCAACTCCAACTACCCAGTCCTGAAAGGATTCTCAACGGTCAACACGATGTGATCCTCCATACTGAGTTGAATAACATTCCTATTGATAGTGACGAGTTTGGTTGTATGACTATTATTTACTCATTTGGCAGCGAAGTCATCAAAACATATGAGGGCTTGGAAGTGGTTAAACGTCGCAACACAATTCACCCCTCATTGTCCATTGAAATGAAGTTTGCCAAAGAGTTCTGGACTGCATTTTTCCAAAGCATGGATAAGAACATCATCGAGTCTGAGGAGAGGTCTGAATCACAAAAGACCATCGCCATCAAGGCTGTCACTATGATGCAAGTTATTTTCAACAAAACCAATACTACGGGGTTCAGTAAGGATGATATCAAGGGAATTATTCTTTGGGAATTTACCAGAAGCTACGACACTTGTGAGACCACCTCAAGAAGACTGTACCTCCCACACACGGCCCGGCAAACCAAGAACACTCTTTCTGAGCTCTCCAATACATCGTCATCTACAGCTGCCAAACATAACCAGACAGTAATAGCTCCATCTTTATTCCCACAGTTTTCAGATTTCAACAATGACACTCTTAAGATTGGTCTACCTCCATCATCACATCCAGAGTACCGCCAACAATACGCCTCTTCTGTTTACGAATCTTCCAATAATGATATCATGCCACAGATACTGGACTACACATTCAGGAGGGTAGAAAGTACACCACTGGGCAACAACACGACACTCTGGAACCCACAACATCTACAACCGCAACAGTTTGGAAATGATCTCCCAGGAAGTACCACCTCCAGTATCAGCACCCAAAGCGATTTTGTGGGGTTTATGCCACAGATATTGAGTACTCAAGGCCCTGGTGGTGGGGGTTCATATGTTGTTAAGACCGAGGAACAAGCTAATGGTCAATTTGTTCAAGTTGCGGAAAGTAATGCGATGAGGACGTTTTGGTGATGGTTTCGTATCTTGGATTGGAATACACAAATGATTTATTTATGAAAACAAGTGCAAACGTATGTATTAAATATAGATATCTTGATGTGTGGACTATAGGAATGGCTCAATAGATAAATAAAAGTACGTAGATATGTACGGTCTTTAGCTACGACTAAACGTGAAGACTAAGTCTCAACGTCTGATTTGTCTGTGCTTGGTTTTCTTGGGTTAGTATTTGTGTCAATTGAATTTGGGAGATAATTTTAGTAATATTACAAAAGCATTAACTCTAGAATCAGCACATATGAACTGGTGCTTGGTGTATTCCTTTCTAGGCCCTGTAGGTGCTAGTTATATCCACAACCCAACTCAGGTACCAGTTACCTAAAAGGTGTATAGTCCTTATCGAGAATAGTCCGGATTCGCCGTCGGACATGTAGATATTTACTTAACTATCTGAGTTTTTAAAAGGAGAGGAGACGTTAGAAAGGAAAAATCGGGCAAACAGAGGCTAACGACCATTACCGGAACCTATTAGATCGAAAAATACTCTTCAAGTCTTGCATGGGTGACAAATGTCTGTTCTGTTATCCTCTTAAAGTCAGGGAGGCCTGTATGTATGAACTGAGTATTATATCCGAAACCACCGCCAAGTTGATATACAATACTGAAGAATCAAAAAGCATGTTTCAAGTGAATCGGTAGCAAGAAGTCACATGAGGTGTATTATGACTTTTTGAAGCTAGCTCTGAAATCAGCCTCCCCTTCCGTCCTCTCAACACCACAGTGATTAGCGTCCTCATCACTACCATCGTCGAAAGTTTACAAGCCATAGGCTTCCTCAACCGCCTATCAAGCCTCAGGCCAAAATGATAAATGTCCCCTTCTCACTCAAGTGGCGGACTAAAATGCGGGCTTTAACGGCAGCAACAGCTTTGTCCGGCAATATATAGATCTCAATAATAGCTTTGGCAGAAGTACACAAGACTCAGCGACGACAGACTGACAGAGCTACCTGGACCACTGTTACTCATGAAATTGAAAAGGCTGTAACATTCAAAATGAGACAACCTTGGAGAAGTTCTAGCAAGACCAGTAATCAAGGAACCACTCAAATCAATAGCACTCTAAATTTCAAAGCGTACCTCTAATTGTAAAAACACGGACAGCAACGCACATCACAATATCTCGCTCGCTTTGCGACAAATAGTTGAGGTTAAGAGGAAGTGCAGTTTCAATTGCATACAGAAGCTACTAAGAAAAAACTACATCTCAATGTAACTGAATCAAGAATTATTTTTTGTACATAAAGATGAAAAGATTTGCTAGATAAGAAACTCCCTTAACAAAAGATTTAAGCATCCTCCTTGAACAAAGCTTCTCTCTTCTCAGCAACTCTTTGGGCTCTTCTCTCTCTGGCAGAACGGTTCTTGACTCTTCTAGCCTCGGCCTCGTCCTTCAAAGCCTTTTCACGGGCAGCTTCAGCCTTAGCAGCAATGATGTGCTCAACTAGGGCTCTCTTGTGCTTGAAAGTGTTACCTTTGGCTGACTTGTACAAAGTGTGGTACAAGTGCTTGTCAATCTTACCGGCATCTCTGTACTTAGCGAGCAATCTTCTCAAGACTCTCAATCTTCTAATCCAGATGACTTGGGATGGGAAACGGGCCTCCTTGGTACCTTTTCTCTTACCATGACCACCGTGACGACCAGCCTTCTTGGACTCAGCTAGGGCTCTGGCTCTAGATCTGGAGTGAACACGAACTGGCTTGGCAACAATGGTACCGTTCTTGTACAATCTTCTGATGGCAGCTCTGGAGTTGGCTTGAGAGATCTCAGAGGTCTCGTTTGGGTCCAACCAAATCTTTCTCTTACCAACACCAACGACAGAGGCAGCAAGTCTCTTTTGAGTTCTTAGGTTAGCCCTGAGGAAATTGTTAGTATCTTGATTAATTAATGTTGGAGAATCTTCAGATTGCAAGGTAGGTTAAGTTCTTTTGATGTAGTTTATGTACTGGTACATGTAAACTCATATAAATGTGGTGCCAATGTCGAATAGGACCAAATGAGGTTCATCTCGTATGGCAATAATGCTACCATTGGAATGAGGCGTGCCTGTAATTAATGTGTGCCCCCTAAATAGATTTGAGGACATATGTGACCGCCTCCTTGATATCTTTATCGTTCATCTTAAACTTTTTATATCAGTCTTCGTCAATCTTTAACGGTCTTGCCTTGTGATGATGTTTGAACTTCTTGAACCGCTTTGCAACGCTGAATGATCTGTGGGTGATCACTTACATTTTTACCTATTTGTTCTTGTTGTCTTCAAGATACAAGGTGGTTTGAAGAAATTTTGTTTTATGAAAAAAGTTTGCTGGTGCGAAGCCTGTCTGTGTCCCTAACCAGTAGGCTACCCATAGTTAAGCCCACAAATTCGCGAACATCTTCCTCATCTTTCCGCGAATCGTTGAACACTTTCGTTTATGTTTGACTGAAAAACTGCTGACATAATAGGACATTTTATTGTGTGACAAGTGAACACCCATGCACCAACATTGTTTTGTTAGCCCTTGTGTGTCAGCTGCTGAGGTCATGTGATATATAAAGGGCTAATCATCTCGTAGGGTAAGCCCCCAAAATTTTATCTGATAGGAAAAATTTCATGATGAGATGAGCATAGTATCTACACTGTTGAACTATCCTCAACTATTCTAAAGATGGCTCACTCTTTACGTTCTAAATCCAAGCTGAGAGCTAAGTCTATCAAGAGAGGCAAGGAATTTCAGAAAGCTGTTGATGAGAGAACCCAGAGACTCCACGAGAAGGCCAAGCAGAACTTTTTGAAGCAGAAGGAAGCGGCCAAGCAGAAGGCTCTTGAAGATGGAAACGACGTCGAAGAAGATCAAGATGAAGGTGCAATGAATGTAGATGGTGATGAGAAGAACGAGGGAGTCAGTACAAGTGGTTACAGAACTGCCAGACACCACCTTTGGAAGAAGAAGCACAGAAAGAACAGTCACACTGCTTTCAAGACCAAGAAGAAATGAATGCGAAGAGAGAGAAGCAATTTGCATGTTGAGGAGTTTTGATGATTGAGTTGCATTGGTTTGTATTTTTAGTTAGGTTGCAGGGTTATTTTATGCAACGTGTACATTAGTTTTAATTCTATGATGCTAGATCGTGATCAAGACACGTAAAATCATAGTCGACTACAGGGATCTAATAAATAAGACATCTTATTAAAGACAATGCAAACTATTGCTCAAACAATAGTGTATACGTTATGAAACAACATGAAACCAAAACAAACCGTAAACAAACTTTTGAAATATCGTAAACCAAATTAAACCATAATTTAGAGAGTAGAGAGTGAACCTGATAACCCCTCTAATGCAAATAAAAACACACGATCCCACCTTCCAAGGATAAAATTGTCACACCCAGCTTACTCAGAATCGTCTTCCTTTTTCTGAACAATAGATGGACACTCATTATTCTCAATGTGCTCCTTCAGCCACACATTGTTATTAGAAAAAGCCTTGAAACAGCCTGCACATCTACCCTCACTCGATCCCCTGTCAGACTTGAATACCCCAACTGGATAAACAAAATGAATAGACTTTAAATGTGCCTTAAATGTATCCTTTCTCGAAAATTCACCGTTTAAATGATGACATTTAGATTCAGTCTCCTTGAAGAATGGACATTTAAAATCCTTCACTGTATCATGCTTCTTCAAATGCCGAGCTAAGTATGGTTTGTTCTTGAACTGACGCTGGCAAAAAGGACAGATGTGGATAGTGGAGGACGAGGGGCCAGATGGTTTGACAATCTTGGCCGAGGTAGGAGCTATAATTAACATTGCTGGGTTGGCTGGTTTAGGAATGGATTGGGTATGAGATGGAACAGTTGATGTGTAAAACTTGTGGAACTGCTTGGATTGTAGAGGTTCTGTTCCCTGATAAACAGGGAATTGTGATTGAAACTGGTCGATTGGTGCCACTTGGGCTATGTTGGACTCAACAGGAGTCGCTGATGAAGAGGAGACATTGTTTGAGTGAATAATTGATGAAGATCCTGTGGTGATTTCAGAGTTGATTTGCATATTCATTTCTTTCGAGTAAAAGTCATCGAGAGGTATATTAGAACCATCAATAAGGTCAGCTTTGCTGGTGTTGTTCGTTGTATTGGAGAATACAGAGGATTGATAAGACGTCTCGGTAGACACAGATGGCTGCGTTATGATAGTACTCATTGTTGGAAACTCCAACTTTTTCAAAAAGGTGAAGTCCAAGTCATTGACCATGGTTGATTGTTGTTCCTCAAGTGTTGACACCAACTGTGGCTCTGAGGGATTCTCCTCCTTGATCAAGGACTCGTTGTTATTTAGCAACAGCTTGTAGAAGGTTGGATCATCTAGCAGACTTTGCATTTTTGCAGGGTTTGTGTCAAAAGGGAGAGGCTGTTTGTTGTGCCAGAATAAACGTATAGAGGAAACCGTTTAGTAGAGTGGATTTATAAACTTGTTTCGGAGCAATTTCTTTTTATTACAAAAACAAAAATACGCGCCTCGGGCTCTGAGGCACTGAGAAAAATTTTCTGATTCTACTAAAGTTGCGCAACTTACGCTAATAAGCGGCAATTCGGCAACTGACAGGTTTTTTTATAGTGTCAAGATACCCGATAACAGATTTTTGCGTTAGGAGCGAGTCACAGTTTACGAGTTGTTCGAGTGGTTGAAGTGTCGGATCTGAACTAAAGGGAACTGTTTTTTGCAGATAGTAGATTCATATCCTCAAACCCGCTTCACATCTTCATTATGAGTATCTGAATATAGTTGAGTGCTGCTCTGTACTCTTTTTGTTTCAAGATGAAACCCCTCAGTCACTGACTCTCTGACCCATTTGATTTATTATTATGTTGCTACTATCTGTCAATGACTGTGAATAAACGAATGATTTATTCGGATATGCACCATCCCCTTCGATACCATGGTCGCGCGTTCAGTACAACTTTTAGGGGTTGAGCAGCGCTGAACACCTTGTCTAGCAACGAGCAAATGGAAACAACGGACTTATATTCACCGTAGTCATACTCTGCTCGGCTTACCAGCTACTAATTCAACGCTTGAGCCATCGCTGTGGTATGGGTGGTATATGAGGGTCAGGATAGTCTTCGCCTACACTTATTAAGCTGCTACGGTCACTGTTTATGGATTAACAATCAATCTCGTCACCATCATGGTTTTGGGTTTGATATCATAACTGCTATTGTGACAAATTCTATATTTAAGACGAGAGAGAGAACAAGGGGTTACACCTAGGTGGGTTCATCACAACTTAGACTGTTCTTCTTCGTACCCCCAGGTATACTAAACTAACAAATAAGCTAACATCAAATGTAGCAACTACGGCGAACCTTATTATGGCCAGCATCTGATAATAATATATCTGTCTCTTCCTCATCCACCACCCCCATCACCCCCACACCCACCACCACCACCACCGTCACCACCTCCACAATATCCACCACCACCACCACCACCGACAGTACCACCACCATGACCTCTATGTTGTCGACTTCGGTACTCTGCATACTTGGTGAAGGAGTTCTCGTCTTGGGCAAAAAAGCGCTGTTGTGACTTAGTTCTAGAACGCATACCATATAACTCTTTGGGTGTGCGTTGCCACTTTCTGTCATTCATGCCACAAGGTTGACTCTTCTCCATTAAACTCCAAGCAACAAGCATCATAGAGAATATAGCGACGTGGAAGACAATTAGACCCGCAAAGATGCCAACAAAGCCATTCCTCCCACTGGAAACAATACCGCCTACCCCATTAAGATTACGGTCTGCTTGACCACACCAGATGAAAGTGAGTGTGAACTGTACAAGAAAAAATGCAAATGATATCAACCAGGCACATCCACTCATGATGGCATTACGGCCATCAGTACCAACAAGAAGGGCAACAACAAGAAAAACCACAGATCCCAACCCCAATGGCCACAAAATCAGGGAATAAGACTTGGACTCAGTTTGATTGCACGTGAAAGCCAAGAGTCCCTCGAGTGCTCTCTGTGGGATATTCATGTGTAATGTGTCTCTTACTGCAAAACGCTGGACTATGTTGTACATCTCAGTTAGTTCTTTAACCTGCACTGGTGCTAGATTAGTTGTGGAGCTAAGGTACGCCCCGTTGAACTCAGAGTATGCTGATGATTCTCCGTTATATGGTGGCTCATCAAAGCCCATACAGGTAATCAATCCATTTGCAGGACATGTTAGCGATATCAGCGAGACAATTCGTGAGTTGTCAAGCTTTTGGTTAGATGATACGCATGTGAAACCGATGGAGCCTAGGATGAGATTCTCTGGAATACCCACTGTTCTTGGAATGCTAAAGCCTGGGCTAGTGTTTGGATCGGATTTAAGTGCAGTAAGGATTGCTGTCAGGTTTTTAAGCACAATTTTGGCTTCATTACTGGAGATAGTGGCATTTCGAGGTGGAACGCCTATCCGGATTGCACCAAAGACAAGATTGGCAGTGGCACCAGATGTGTTGATCTTGAAAGTCGATGTTGATTGCGTGAGAAGCTGTGTGGTGGATCCAAAAGTGAAGACTCCCTGAAGGATTGCGGTGGCGATGAGTAGAAGCGGTGTGATGAGCCCTAGTCTGCGGTAAGAGCCAATTGAGTGCATGTACTCGGATGAGAGATATGTATGTCTTAGCCACTCAGGGTCCAGGTGTCCAGAAAAAAAGACGATCTGGGTCAATATATACGACATTAAAGTGTCAATGGACCCTGGTGAAGGTCATACTTTGGCTTTGATGCACTGCCGCTTGATTGCTTGATGACTGGACTGAAGCTGAGCAGAAATTATGACATGGGTGACGACGGATGTGGTTGATCAGTAGGAATGTGTGACCTTTGTCCTTGTGAGATCAGCCGGGTATGCAGGTATAACCGAGTATTATTTAGATATAACGGTTTTTCGGGATGATACTTTCTTATCTCTCTATCGTACCGATGACCAACCACTGCTCCCATGTGCCCTAATCAAAACAAACTTTGCTGTGAAGAGCAAGAGCGAGGCGGTCAATAGTCGTTTGGATCCTTATGGGTCAATGTCATTCTCTTTCCTTGATTTTGCTCACCGTGATCCGAGGCTAAGCAGCTGAGAGTACAGGCCGCCGCTGTTATGAGATATGGTATTTTGAAGAATCACAAAACCGTTATCCCATACTTTACCAGAAGATAGAAAGGCTACTAGTTATTAGAAGGATCTGTATTCTGTATCCCACTACTTAAGCTACTGTATATAAACGAAGAAGGAACTTAGATAGCACCCGTCAAGCCATAGCCCCGTTAAAGTTCTCAATTCAACGACCCACTAGTCAGCAATTCGTAGTTTTTACCTATCTGTTTTGGATTTTCAACTTGTCATTTGCATTAAGTAGCTATGTCCAAAGAGGTTGGGGATTCCACTGAAGCACTGCGAATTTCATATATTATTCTGAGTTGTGGGCAAGAGACAAACCTCAGTTGATCATTCGACTATCATGACGCCATATCAAACCAAATAGGTACAGGTTCCTGCTTCAAAACCCGAATTAGAAGTTGGAGTAACGTGCTGAGCACCACCACCTCTCACGACCGAGAACAATAGGCTTAAAAGCAACTAAAAAAGAAGAGGAAACTGTCGGCTGATACCCAGAGATCGCCTTTTGGTGTTCGTGCTAGTTTGTTCGCCGTTGTCTTGTGCTCACTGAAATTACAATAGCAATACCTGTAGGTTAAGTCTATTATCATTTGAAAGAGTTCCTCACCATATTCCTAACACGGCATCAGTCAAGTCATCAACATTGAGCAAATCAACTCCATGGTCCTCTAACTGTCTCCAAACGTTATGCCTTTCTACAACAGGCCAGGCTGGTGTCTCCCAAATCCTAACCTTCAGACCCAAGTCATGGGCTTTTTGCAAAGTCACATCAATAATGTCAAGTTGACCTTGTGAAAGGGATCCATCGCCTTCTGCATTCTTGGACCCTGTTAGTCTCTCCAAAGAGTCTGATATCAAGATGCAGTTCTCGTTATTGAACTTTGCTCTGAACTCATCCTCATTTTTATAAAGCAAAGCCAGTGGTGCATCCATAAATATGAATCTCTCCTTCTGCGCCTCAATCTGCTCATATGGAATCTCACCTGTGGCAATGATCGTCAGTGGTCCTTTTTTCCACAATCTCTGCTCTGTGTCAAACTCAGTTAGGTATCCACACTCTTGGAAAGGCTTCAGTATACTTTCAAGTACTCGGAACGTATCGTCTGGCATATTCTTAATGTCAATGTAGAGATACAAAGTCTTGTCAGGCTCATCATAGAACACGCCTCTCTTGCTATTAGTAGTCCCAGTAGCATCAGTGGCGTTATTGACACTATCAAGCAACGCCATGATTGGCCCCAGATACATGCTTTCAAGTGTGCGAGCCGCCGAGATGAGGTACGAGTGATGTCCCACATAGAGCTCCTCCGGCGAGCCAGCAGCTCTAGCGCTCTGCGAGGGCAAGTACCAGACGTCGGCCTCCACTGAATTGATACCCAGTACCAATGCATCATACAGTGGCGTGGGTCTCGTGTAATCATTATGAGAGTGGATGGGCTTGACTGACTGGCCCTTAGTGATTTGCTCGACGGATACTAACTTTCCGGGAACCTGCCCAGGAAGCAAGCTCAGCAAAAATGGTCCTCTTTGAGGGTAATGATTATGATGATGGCGGCTGTTGAAACCAGAGAGCAGCGTGTCTTGTATTACGAAGGGGTTTCTAAGGAGGGACCCTATGAGCGATGTCAGCAAAAGGAGGAGGGTGAAACTGAGGAAGCCCATGCCGACAGCCAGGCGCCTAAAAAGGGAGAGTTTCTTGCTGAGAATGTGGCAGTCAGGCTGCTGAAGGTCTGTATCGACAAAGGGTGTGTGTGATTCCACCATGGGCTGCAGCTCGTGATGGTAAAGGTCTGACTCGCTTTTGTCATTCAGTTGTAGATAATGCGTCATGCTGAGAGCCTGGAGTTAAAGGTGAAATCTTCAGTCTTTAGCAGATAGCAGATGACAGCTGTGAACTGCAACAGCGACCAGCTCTCAACGTATATTGACTGCGCCTAATATGGAGTTTGTGGCAGCTTTTATAACTTGGCTACTAGATCCACGTTTTCCGGCTGTGAATTTCTTTTGGCCAGCTCCACTCTAACTACTGAATAGAGGCTAAACTCATGGGCCGCCAACATGAGCGGGTAAATAAAGCCCTGACAGGTTGAAATCTGCTGACCTTGATGAAGCCGGGTATAATGAGATCAGTTGGCAGCCCAGTATATGGCTGAGTACACAAATGGTGGTAAGGTAGGATGTAAATGCCCACCACACTTTAACGAGTTGTTTCAAACCTCGCTTTGATAAGCAAGACATCTAGCCCAATTCGGAAACTCCCAGTGACTCCCATGACGCCTGAACAGTAAATGAACAGGGCCATGCAATGACCAAGTGACTATTAGACAGACGACAGACCATAGATCTAGTCCTTTTGAGTCTACTGGCTTGGTTTGGTATCGAAATCTTTCCAATGGTAGTTGTGCCAGGTAGTTGTGCCAGCCACACCTAAGTTCATGTAGGTTTGACAAGAACGGTACTATAAGCAGAAGCCTATGATATTACAAATAGTCTGACAGTCACTTTGCTGCTTAAGAAAAGTTATCCCAGTTTCGATCAGAACAGACACCCTAAGCATTAAAACTTAGCACCCCTTCATAAGGGTTGATCCTAGGGTTTCGCACACCCGTACACCTCATTCTCTGTATGTGGTGCCTTTCCGCAAAGCCGAGATAGGTAGAACAGAAGGGGAAAATGGGAGACAAAGCAAAAAAAAGAAATGGCGACAACTGCAGGATTCGAACCTGCGCGGGTAAACCCAAAAGATTTCTAATCTTTCGCCTTAACCACTCGGCCAAGTTGCCTTGAATACGAACTCTAAGTATTTCGCTGATTCCCATGTTATTTGTCTAACTGGGTTATAGTCGTCCTTATTAGACTTTGGTTATCCTTCGCTTTTGATTCTGATTTGACCGGACGCTAGTGGGTTGTTCAATAATTCTTATCTTATATTCTCTTCTTATTCAGTGTTCTGTTGTCTTCTCTTTTCTCCTCTTCCTCTCTTCTCCTCTCTTCTTTCTTTGGATATCTAGCTTCAGTCCTATTTATATCCCATAACTGTCAGCTCATCCGACGTCTCATTATGTCTCACCCGATTGGGATATCGTCTGAAGTGGAGCACCGCGGGGAGTATACATCATAACATCACATGAGTTATCCAATATCTTTCGGAATCCTCACACGAACATAAAGAGTCTCTACAGGAGTACGATTGTTAAAGTACACTGTGAGTTTCTTGATCAGTTGTGAACTTAACCTAGATGTTGGGTCTTGAAACTGTAGCCATACGATAATTTATAGGTCATTACATCCAATGCGGCACTCTATAGAAATAATTTGGAAAATGCGTCACCTTCTATCAATAGAGTCACTTTTGGTTGACAATGGGTCGTGCCAAATATCTGGGTATCAGTGGACCTTGCAGCTTCTAGTCAACTTACTAACTTAACTTACAATATTAGATCTGACTGCCTGTAGCTATGGGCTTCTTGCCATACCCACGAGGCTATTACCTCTCCTCTGTTGTCCTAAGAGTGTCCATACCATAATCTCAATCATCAACAATTTTCAAAAATACCTCTTCACTTGATCTAACTCTAAAATCAAATCAGTGGCTTAAACCAAGCATAGAGCTAGAGTAAACAATTCACCAGTGACACAGAAATTGAGCACAATGCTGCGGCTTTTGACGACAACATTCATGCCCTACAGGCTTTCGTCAAACAAGATCCCAAACTTCTACACCCTGGCATCACTAGCCGCTACAAGGAGACTTGTATCGACAACCCCTATCTTCAGATCCAAAGCTGAACCAGAAACTGTCCATGAACTGGAGAAACTGAATGCCCTGGTGAAAGATACAATAGTACAATTTGACCAACTTGACAATAAACCCAATGCCACACAAGATGTATGTTCTTCAACTTTTGGTTGATGCTGCTCTCACACTGTCATTCGATGGAAACTAACACTAGCACAGAAACGGAAGACCACTATATCTTTTTTTCTTAGACCGCTCATTTTGTTTTTTCTTGTCGCATCGACAGGATACGTAACACTACATTGGGCATGGTGGAATCTGGTGTATAAAGAGAAAGAAAAGAAGTTGAACTGTAAGTGACAGTGTTTGGGATTTAAATATAATCAAATCACTAACAAAATTAAAACAGTACAGCTGCAGGCCGTGGAAAAAAAGTTGGAGGAATTGCGCATACTTACTCCTGAGAAGTTTGAGAAGATGGATGACTTGAACGAAGACGGCTTGACAAAGGACCAGCGGAAAAAGAACTGGTACCGTTACATCAAGTTTTGGAAATGAGAAAGAGTTTCTGTATAGCCTTTTGCTAATCTGAAGTCTTTTCGACTGATGTTGTTAGCAGAAGTTAATGACCGGTTGAATGTTAAATAGCAGTTATTGACGTCATTTTGATGACTTGGTGCTGACCATACACGTACAGACATATGCTGGTTGTGCTTCAGAACGGTGGTGAATAGATGATGGACGAAAAGCTCTTATGTAAGCTCCTTCCCGATTTCGGAATCATCTTGAAAAGAGCTGGTGTAACTTTTATAGAGGCCATCGACTTGAAGCTCATCAAGGTTCAAATTGCGTACGATCCCTATCAAAGCACAAAAGCAGTAAGATACAGATCCATAGGAGAAAGTTTATCTTTGAGCTGCTACTCTATCTGAATCTTTTGGAACCACTCATTAATAGCAAAGGGGCACAACACTAGCAATGGTAACCAAACGGCTCCCTAGAATCCTCCACAGAACCCTAGCCACAGCTACTAAACCTAAGTTTGCCACAGTCATAGGCATTGATCTAGGCACAACCAACTCTGCAGTGGCAGTGATGCAAGGTGATGAACCACGTATCATTGAGAATGACGAAGGCGCACGTACCACTCCCTCCATTGTCGCTTTTGCGAAGGATGGATCCGTCATTGTGGGTGCAGCGGCCAAGAGACAGGCATTGCTTAACACAGAGAACACATTCTATGCCACCAAAAGACTCATTGGCCGGAAGTTTGACGACAAAGAGATCAAGCACGATATGGATAATGTTCCTTATAAGATTGTGAAGGCAGAGAATGGGGATGCATGGCTGGAGAGCTTTGGCAAGAGATACTCTCCTCCGCAGATTAGTGGTATGATCTTGGATAAGATGAAGGAGATTGCCCAGACCGGACTTAATGATACAGTCAAAAACGCCGTTGTGACGGTGCCTGCTTACTTCAACGATGCCCAGAGACAAGCGACAAAAGACGCTGGAAAGATTGTCGGATTAAACGTTTTGAGGGTGATTAACGAACCTACTGCTGCTGCTTTGGCGTATGGACTGGATAAGACGAAAGATGGGATAGTTGCTGTGTACGATTTGGGTGGCGGTACGTTTGATATCTCCATTCTTGATATCGAGGATGGAGTATTTGAGGTCCGTGCAACAAACGGAGACACACATTTGGGTGGTGAAGATTTTGATATTCTGATAGTGAAGTACATCTTGGAGAAATTCCAGAGAGAGACTGGGATTGATTTGTCATTGGATAGAGAACGCATTCAGAGAATTAGAGAAGCAGCAGAGAAGGCCAAGATTGCTCTGTCTCATGTCAAGGATACCACCATTGACTTACCCTTTATTATGGGCACGCATCATGTCTCATTCAAGTTGACTGAGGATGAACTGGATACCATGTCCAAGCATCTCATTGACCGCACTATCCCTCCTATTAAACAAGCGCTGAAGGATGCTGCGTTAAAAAAAGGTGACATTGATGAGGTGATCCTTGTAGGTGGCATGACAAGAATGCCCAAGATCCGCTCCACAGTGCAAGAAGTTCTGAACAAAAGACCAGTGACTACCATCAATCCAGACGAGGCTGTTGCATTGGGTGCTGCAATTCAAGGTGGTGTTTTGAGTGGTGCTATTAAGGACGTGCTTCTGTTGGATGTTGCGCCCTTGAGTTTGGGTATTGAAGTTCATGGAGGTATCTTTTCACCAATCATATCCAGAAATAGTGTGGTGCCTGTCAAGAAAACTGAGGTATTTTCCACTGGTGTGGACAACCAAACTGGGATTGAAGTTAGAGTGTACCAAGGCGAGAGATCATTTGTCGATGCGAACAAATTGATCGGGAATTTCAAACTTGGTGGTATCCCTCCTCTTCCGAAGGGTGTTCCTCAAGTTGAGGTCACTTTCGATATTGATGCTGATGGTATTATGAATGTTTCTGCAAAGGAGAAAACTTCTGGCATGGAAACTTCTATCACCATTATCAGCAACACTGGATTGACCGAAGAGGAGATCAGTAAGATGGTGAAAGAAGGCGAAGATAACAAGGAGCAGGATATTATCAAAAGGAACAAGCTTGAAGGAGCAAGAAACACTGAGACGGTGCTGAATGACACAGAATCGGCAATCTCAGCCTTCCAGGAACTCATTGAAAAGGACAAAGATTATGAATTACTGTTACAGAAGATAAGTGAGGTTAAGGAGGGTATTAAGGCGGCGAGAGAGAACGGTAATATTACAGTGCCAATCCTTAGAGAATTGTCAAAGGGGTTACAAGACGTCTCTGTTCCAATACTACAAAGAGTGGCAATGTTAAAACAAAAGGATCTAGAAAATTAGATCAGAAAATCGCACATCTTGAAAATACATAGTGGTTAAAACAAAACTAGCTATTATAATTTTGGTACCAACATGGTCACAATCTCTTCCAGTTTCTAGGTAGAAAGTCAGTTCCAATAAGGGGCTCCAAAGCTAATGGCAACCACTTGGCCGCATCGCCAACAAAGGCCCACCCCCCATCTTTCTCTACTTTCTTAATATCCACCTCCGTGTTGAAAATAGCCACTTTCCCTCCCTCTCGTTGCACTCGCTCGACATACCCCATTGCGGGCCATACAGAGCCACTTGTACCAATAACCAGGACAAGGTCAACCTTATTGTTCACAAGAAAGTCATCTGCTGTGTCCATGACTTTCAAGGGCAGGGATTCTCCAAACCAAACCACACCAGGACGTAGTAGTTCTTTACACTTTGGGCAATGAGGTAGGTCAGTTTCAGGGATAGACTTCACTGCTTTCAATTCAGGCGATGATGTGACTGAGGAGTCATTTGATGAGATTAAACCACGCATAGCAAACCCTATTGGTTCCTCTAGTTTCCTTTTCTTTTGCTCTTTAGGAACAGTCAAATCTCCTTGCCTTTTCTTCGCTTCTTTCTCCTCTACAGCAAGCAACGCTGGTGTCAATGGATGATCCCTGTTGTTTTCCTCCACGTAATTACAGAAAAATCCAGTACACTTTAAAGTGAACAAACTGCCGTGCAATTCAAGTATTCTCTCCTTGTCATGTCCTGCCCTTGTACTCAAACCATCTACATTTTGGGTGAGCGTCAGGAACTTGCCTTTCAAACGCCTACTGAGTTCTGCAAGTGCAAAGTGACCCTTGTTTGGCCTCGCGCACATTGCAGAATGACGTCTAGAGCTGTAAAATTGCCATACCAGGCCTGGATCGATCTGAAAGGCCTCTGGAGTGGCAAGGTCAATCGGGGAATAGTTTCTCCAGAGGCCACCCTCGCCTCGAAAGGTAGCAAGACCAGAAGATGCTGAGAGACCTGCTCCCAGAACAGCCATAATTGTGTTAGAGTTGAGAAGATGCTCTTGGAAGGATTCAAGGTCAGAGGATGCCGGTGTGTCTGTGACACTCTCCATTGTTGTGATGGTGCTGAGGAGGAATATCCCAGGATTTAGTTTGGGTATGATTGTACAAAAAAAGGTGCACTCTATGAGTAAAAGACGTAGATTAGTAGCTGATTTTAGTTACCTGAACCAAATGGTGTCTGTTTCACAGGTGTGTACTCACCTCACCCATTTGGATGCCATGCTATTTTTGTTTGGAAGATGTCATCATCGAACCAGCGCTGCCTAACCACCAGCACCATCGCCACCAGTGGAACCCAAAAAACCGCACCACTGCCTCCTCGATTCGAAGGTAACGCGAGTTCTCTTATGGGCAGATGTTTTGGCCGTATTTATGACTGCACTCTGTTGCATGCGTCAAAACCTCTTCTCCTTGGTTAAAAGCTGGAATTGCCCCCTACCACTGATCTCCCAATGCTCATAACCATGGAGCGCGGTCAACAAAAGACAAGAAAAAAGAGTGAATCAAAACAAACCCAATAGAAGACACCAAAAAACATTAGCGTCAAGATGAAGGAAGTCTCTTCCCTTGCGAAAAAAATCAAGGTTTTTTTTGAACAGATCTTTCAGCTTAAGGACAGCGAGACTGGAGAGCCAATATTCCCTATTTTTCATGTTGTTCCGGACAGGAAGATCTACGCAGACTACTACGACATCATCCTGTTTCCAACATCCCTCAACTCCATTAAGAAGAGATATACTAGCTACCAGTCATGCAACGATTTTGTGAAAGACTTAGCACAGATTGTGTGGAATGCAAAGACCTACAATGAACCGGGATCTTTTGTGTACAAGTACGCCGAACAACTGGATGCCTTTATTAAGGATGAAGTGATTCCAAAGTTTGCCGAGCAAGGGTACGATGTGGGCTACCCTGATACATCGGCCATCACCCCAAATCGTGCTGGTGCACTGATTCCGTATGGGTATGTTCCACCTGTTCCTGTTTCGATGGGGTCTTCCAAGTTGTCAACTCCAGGACTTGAGGATAAGACTGAAGATCATGACGAGGAGCACCACCATAGTGCGCGCAGCAAGAGACGTGCTAACACTGGAAACATCTCAGGAAATGTTTCACAGGGGTACAGTAAGGATCAATCATACAAGAGAGGTAGACCTCCTGTCATTGACAAGCCATTTGAACAAAGAATCAAGAATGTGATGAGAGTGTTAAGAAAGGAAAAGATGCATAACGGAGACTTCCTTTCTACTCCATTTGAAAGGTTGCCGGATATGAGGGAGTACCCTGACTACTACAACACTATTTCTGAACCAATCTCTCTTGATGAGGTCAGAAAGAAGATCAAACAGCGTAAGTACAAGGATGTTCAGCAGTACATTGATGACATGAAGTTGATGTTCGCCAATGCGAAATACTACAACGAGAAGGACTCAGTGGTGTACAAACAAGCAGCTCTATTGGAAAATGTCTTCCAGAAGACCACTACTGCTGAACTAAAGAGGCCAGATTCAGACTACATTCCTACGGACTCGCTCAAGATCCCGTTGGATCAACTTGAACTTCACGGATCTCTTTTCAAGATTGGTGACTGGATTCTTATCAACAATGCAAATGATAGCACCAAGCCTATAGTGGCACAGCTGTTCAGAATTTGGCAAACGCAGGATGGACAGCGGTGGATTAACGTATGTTGGTATCTCAGACCAGAACAAACAGTGCACAGAGTCGACCGCTTGTTTTATGAGAATGAAGTGGTGAAATCGGGCCAATACAGAGATCATCTTGCCGATGAGATTGTGGGCAAGTGCTATGTTGCTTACTTTACGCGTTATCAACGTGGTGACCCTGCTTTCAAACTTGATGGACCGCTATTCATCTGCGAGTACAGATACAACGACAATGACAAGAACTTCAACAAGATCAGAACATGGAAGGCCTGTCTTCCCGATGAGGTACGTGATCATGAGGATCCAATCACGCCACTAGCATCACTCCGTCGCTTCAAGAAGATTGAGTCACCACTCAAACACCTACTCCCAGCAAATGCCACCATTGACATGCCGATTCCACAACCAACTATCGGTGCTCCTAATGCCCCACCACTCCATGGTGCAGTGTATGTCCGCGGAATTGACGAAACAGATGATTTGGGCCAGTACTCCACTTCCAGAATCTGCCCAAAGTACATCATCAGACCTAATGACCCAACACCAACAGACACACCCGCGTCAACAACACCAATAGTAACATACCCTCGTAACTCAGTTCTCCCACCTCAGGCGGGTGGTGCTCCTGCTACACAGGGCTATGCAACAGGACAACTTCAGAATGCGGGGTTCTACCATGCTGCACCATCGTATATCCCAACCAACACTGCAACATCCTTTACTATTCCGTTTGAGCTGGATTCCAAGCACACCGGAGCGATAGTGAAGATGGATGGGAGCAATAATAGAAGAAGACTGCTGGGGATATCAACCGATGTTCCTGCAGTGGGCCCTGCGCTGTGGTTCCGCGCTCCTGGTGCGAATGTGACAAGCCGGGTTTTACCTGGTGGGAAGTACATGACTTTCAACAAGATCAGTTCAGATGGGTACAAGAGAAGCAGGGATGAGGCGGAGGATGAGGAGGTGGATGCGATTGGTGGTAGTGTTCCTGGAAGTTTGAGGGTTGGACACAGTGCAAGGTACTTGGCTTTCAAGCTGGCTAAGTTGAATGCTGCAAAGACAGTTGCTGAGAACTAATCTGCAATCTACGAGCCTACATTGGTTTGTATAAAGGTATACTATCATTGTCTGTCCGATAAAAGAAAAGCTGTAGAGCAAAAAATGTATTTACAGAAAGAACATAGTTGTAAAAGAAGTAACCCAAAATAAAACCGTAAATATAAAGAACTGAAATGGAATGCAAGGTGTAGAAAACTTGGTACTGAAGCAGCGCTGATTTAATCTTGTAGCAAACCCCAGTATTGTTCAACGCCATAAGAGCCAGGTGACTTCCAGTAATCATTGTAAGTAGTAAACAACAATGTCTGCCCACCCACAGCAGACACAATAGACTGCACTGCTGTCTTTTGGTTTTCAATGGATGGAACACAAGTGCCAAGAGCCTGCCCCTGTGTTGGCCACCCAGATTCACAGATCAGAATCTTTTTGTCAGAGCCACAAGTATTCTGGAGAAGTTCAATCTCGCTTTGCAAAAATGAGCCGGCATCATTTGGGCCAATGTTACCATTAAAGAAGGGGTGGGCATTAACTGCAATGAAGTCAGATATCTCGCAAAGGTCAGTGTTACCAGTGTAGGCACCAACAGTATCAACAGTAACAATTTGGCCAGAGTAACCAGCGGCCTGCAGCGCAGAGCGAGCAGTGGCGATAGCTGACTTGATGGCACCAGTGCTGGACTTGCCATCTTGTATTAGCTCATTACCGACAGAAACAGTATAGATGTTGTCCCAACCGCCTGAAGCAGCATTAACAGCATCAATGAGGATATTGACCGAGGCCGCAACGTTGTCAATGTAGTAAACTCCTGCAAAGATTTTCTGGTTGGAGGCCTTACCGGCAAGGACATTTTCAACACTGGCACAGTCCGTGTCGTAAATTCTGATGATCTCGAACTGGGACAGCTTAGCAAGGTCAGACTTGACCGTGGCTGCATCTTTGCATGTACCTTGATTGGTGTACGGAGAGTAGGTAATACCCTTTGCACCAGCAGCAAAACCAAGATCTCCGTTTCCACCTGTTGGGAAGGAGGATGAAAGCGAGGAAGATGAAGCTGCTGAAGAGGAGCCGATTTGCACAGTGGAAAATGAGGATGATGGAACAAAAGAGGAGACAGAAGCATCTTGAACACTGGAGCCCTGGACAGGAGCATCAGAAGCAGCAGAACTAGTGGTTTCAGAAGGGGTGTCTGGCTGAGCTGGCACGCCGATGTTTGGGCCGTTGTTTGACACAACTTCGGTGACAACAACTGTCTCCACTGCTCGCTTGTGTTGATGGTGTTGGTGGACGTCCTGCTGAGCAAATGACAAAGCGGTCAACAGCCCAGGAATTATTAAACCGGAGAACTTCATAGATGAATTGGGTGAGTAGGGATGAGTCAATCAACTGGTGCGAGAGAAGTGTGCAAAGGAACAAAAAGAATGGAAGGGATAACCCGTTTCAATATATCCTCAGGAACAACACCAGAGAATCAGCGAGTGCAACAGGTTCAGTATTTATAAGTTGATCTCGAACATGTAGCGGACGTGTCAGGTTTTCCTTTTTCCGGCCTTACTTTATTTTACCCCTTATGTGCACAGGAGGTCAAAAAATTTGAAAAAGAAAAGGCGACGCGTCAGAAAATGTGTCCGTCGCGATGCAGCGATCTGCATGATCTGCAGATTAGCTAAAACGGATTTGAAACGCGATCTGAGGCCTTGATGTTGAAGTTGAGACTAGGGATTAAAAACATTTATTTGACCGTTGTTGTGCTTAGCTTTAATCTTCTATTGCTCCTCAAACCTCAAAACTGTGATGATGTCTGGTTAAGGGTCGGAAGATGTATGCTGTATGCTAGGTGTTTCATAGTCCTCTGTCGAAGTTAACTCCTTCTACGCGTGAGCCTTTGGCCACTTCACAGACCTGGCCAATCAAGAAAAGAAAACAGTTGAGATATTACCGCGCGCAGGATAATATGGTTTCTAATCCACTACTCAAAAAGGAACAGTAAGGCTACGTGAACTGGCATCTGGAAAGGCATCTAGCGACTTTTGCGAGTAAAACGTTTGGTGTTCAACTACCTACAACTAACATTACTCCGCAATTCCAACAGAGTCTGTTTACCTCCGCTCATGAGACCCATCGTGTATCGTGTAGCTCTTATCTTCCCGCGCTCTAGACTCAGAATTTAAACTTTTATCTGTTGGGAACGGTACTTTGACATCATCACATTTACCCGAAAGGGAAAGTACAGCCAAAGGCCCACATCACCCACATCGCGAAACCAACAAGATCAGAGTTGAGTTGATAACCGACAGAGTCCTGCTCAATTTGGTTTTTGATGTTGAAAAGTGTTCTCTTTACTTTCAACATACAACCTGGAGCCATTGCGTACTTCAGAAGTGTTATAGGCAGTATGTGGGATTTTGCGCCTACCCATTGTGCCCCACTACCGGCAAGATCTGAGTTTGGGGCTCAACAGGCCAACAACCTTGGCAGCGCCTTTCATTTCAAAGAGCAGGCGTGTAGAGTAAGGACTCTCTTTCTTTCAACTATAACCGCCATCGAAGAACATTGATGACTGCGCGGAACCAATATAATCAGTCCAAGTCACGTGAATTGGCTATTGATATTTCACGTGCACAAAAGCGATTGCGGTACGCGCACGACTTCTCCTAGAGAAGAAAAACCCAAAGCCAATCACTCTTTCGACATCTCAAACACAACCCAGAGCAAATAACCACACAGAAATTTACTCAAAGCATGCTGAAACCCACACAGATACTGAGGTATGCTCCTCTGAGAGTTACTTTGTCACTGTTACGGGGCATAAGCACCAATCGCACACTACTGAACCATACGTGCACCGAGCCTGTGCAACCACCTAGAGGCCCCATCACAGGAGATCTCTCTAAACCGTTGATACAACATGATCAACACATCCCGATCAACTACGATAACGAGCTCATAAGGAAGATCTTTGACGATGATACATACTGGCAGAACTTCAACAAGTCTCGGCAGTCCGGCGGGATTCTAGAGAAGTTCACCAAACAGACAGGTTTATTCCAAAATCCCTACCTGACCTCACCTTCGGGTTTCAGAAGCTTCACCAAAGACTCCCTTACTCGTGCACAAAGTATTGTAGATGAAATGATTGCTAATCAATCAGATGAGGGTCTCAAGAGCTATATTACAAACCTGGACCGTCTAAGTGACGTTTTGTGTCGTGTGATTGACCTGGCAGAATTCATTAGAGTCACTCACCCATCTAAGTCATTCATTAAGGCAGCACAGGAGAGTCATGAGGAAATGTTTGAGTTTATGAACATCTTGAACACAAATGTTGAACTTTACGAAATTTTAAAGAAGGTTTTGAATACACAACGAATTAAGAACCAGCTTTCCCATGAGGAGGTGCAGGTGGGGAAAGTATTGCTGTCTGATTTTGAAAAGAGCGGGATAAATATGAATATGGAGACAAGAAAAGATTTCATTGAGCTATCTCAGCAGATTGCAGTATATGGTCAACATTTCACGAATGGGCTGGGACATTCAAGGGATGATTACATTTCTATCCCCGTCAAAGAAGTCCAAGATCTTGATAGTCAAATTTTAAGCCAGATGAGTATGGATCTTACTAGGTCGAACTACAAGGTGCCTACTAGTGGTTATCTTCCTCATGCAATTCTTAGAAATTGCAGAAGTGAATCTGTCAGAAAGGAGATCTGGATCAGTTTGCATAACACCACTGACGAACAAGTGCAACTTTTAGAAACCATGCTAAAATACAGAGGCGTTTTGGCCCATGTTCTGGGCAAGTCCAGTTACGCAGAGTACATTTTAGATGAGAAGATGGCCAAGAAACCAGAGTACGTGATGAATTTCCTATCAAAGCTTGCCGATGAGACCAAGAGCCATGCTGTTGCTGAGTTACGAGTTCTTGCCGACTTGAAACAGAAGGAACTGAAGCAGCAAGGCCATCACCTTAGTGACAATGAAGTGGTTGAGTTCTTGAAGCCATGGGATAGAGATTATTATTCTAACGTTTATGCTACTACCAAGAGATCATCCAACACTGAGCAAATCAGCTCCTTCTTCTCGCTTGGAATCGTAATGCAGGGTCTATCAAATCTATTCAACAGAATTTATGGCATCCAGTTGATTCCATCTCAGGTGAAGTCTGGTGAAACTTGGAATGATGACGTGAGAAGATTGGATGTTGTTAGTGAGACAGAGGGATTAATCGGTGTGGTTTATTGTGACTTGTTTCAGAGACAGGGCAAAACTCCGAACCCTGCCCACTTTACTGTCTGTTGTTCTAGAAAGATTTATCCAGATGAAACTGAGGAAGAGTTGAGGTTAGTACAAATTGGGAAGTCTCATGTCACTGGTGAAAAGTTCCAGCTTCCAGTCATCTCGCTTGTCTGCAACTTTGAAAAGTACAAGAGTGTTGGAAAGTGTCTATTATCTCTAAATGACGTGGAGACAATATTTCATGAGATGGGTCATGCCATGCACTCAATGTTGGGCAGAACATCGTTACATAATATTAGTGGAACGCGTTGTGCTACTGATTTCGTTGAGTTGCCAAGTGTCTTGATGGAACACTTTGCTAAAGATCATAGGGTTATTCAGACCTTCGCAAGACACTATCTCACCGATGAACCTATCCCTCTCTCATTGCTTCAGTCATTCCAAAGAGAACAGGATTTCCTAAAGAATGCTGAATCTTACTCACAGATTAAGATGGCATTATTAGATCAATTGTTGCATTCTGAGGCTGTTTTGGGTGAGAACTTTGACTCCACTACACTGTACCACGGTCTAGAGCACAAGTCACGGGTCTTTGCAGACTTGCACTCCAACTGGCAAGGCAAGTTTGGTCACTTGTTTGGCTACGGTGCCTCCTACTACTCATATTTGCTAGACAGGGCAATCGCATCAAAGGTGTGGGAACATTTATTTGCCAAAAACCCATTAGATAGAGCTAAAGGGGAGAAGTTCAAGGATTCTGTTTTGAAATGGGGTGGATCTAGAAACCCATGGTTGTGCGTGGCAGAGGCCTTGGACCAGCCACTGATTTCCAACGGCGACTCAAAAGCGATGGCATTGATTGGTGAGACAGAGCTGTGAAGCAACTGGGAAGTTATTTATTATTGCATTGTAAATATACTCACATATATTCCTGCCGAGTGTAGTAATCAACAGGGCTATTCAGTATAAACACAAACATAAAAGCAATGAAGCAGAAGTTACAGGGTTAAAGTAGCGTTGAGACAATCAGGACTTAATGACACGTAGGTTCTCTGGGAAGCCACGGTAGCCAAAGAAACCACCAACAAGCGCTGCGACAGCCAGAATACCATGAAAGAGATAGTTCGGTTTGATCACTGGACCAGTTCTGTTGATGTTCTCACTAGGAAGCAAAAAAAATCTGGTCAGCTTCAAATCAAAATCACTGATAGGTGGTAAACTAGCCTCCAGCAAAGATTCTGTCCAGGCGGGTTGTTTCAAGTAGGCTCTGTCATGAGAGAAAGTATTGAAACCATGAACACCATGATAGTTACCATAACCAGATTGACCAACCCCACCAAATGGTAAAGCAGAGACAACTGCATGTGTGAGGGCATCATTAACTACCACAGCACCAGATCTGATATTGGCGATGATATGCTTCTCTTCGGTCTTGGAGTTGGAGAAAATGTAGAGAGCCAATGGAGTATCACCAAAGTGCTGAACTTCAGCAATGGCATCGTCCAAATCAGCGTATTTAATAATTGGTAAGATTGGACCAAAAATTTCACCTTCCATCAACGAATCTTCGAAAGTGACATCCTTCACGATAGTGGATGGTAAAAATCTGATACTGGCTATAGCTTCGCCATTTTGATAAACGATGTCACCCCTGGTACGGTTCAAGACAGACTCAAGACGTTGGAATGCACGGTCATGAACAATGTGGCCATAATTCTTACCCTTATTAGCCTCACCGTACATTCTATCAGTTTCAGCGATCAAATTTTCAACGAACTCATCATACTTGGATTCATGACACAAAACATAATCAGAAGAGACGCAAATTTGACCAGCATTGGAGTTCTTTGCGTAAACAATCTTCTTAGCAGCTAAGCGCAAGTTGTTACAGTTCTCAGTGACAAAGACAGGAGATTTACCACCAAGTTCCAAAACCACTGGTGTCAATGTCTCGCTGGCCTTTTTCGCAACAATCTTACCCACAGCACCATTACCAGTGTAGATGATCTTGTCAAATTTCTGCTCAAGAACAGCAGTGGTTTCTTTGACACCACCATTAACGATCTGGACAACATCTGGATCTAAAGCTCCGGTTAAAATATCAGTCAGTGTGTCAGCAAAGTACGGGACCAGTTCAGACTGCTTCAGCAACACAGTGTTACCTGCACCTATGGCTGCAATCAATGGTTGAAGAGACAAATTCAATGGAAAGTTGAATGCACCAATGACCAAGACTACACCTAACGGGTTCTTGATGATCTTTGGAGAAGCAAAATTGAAGATACCTTTGACTCCGGCTGGAGTGCGTGGTTTAGCCCACTTCTCCAATTCATTGATGCTCTCAAGGATATCCCCCTTAACAACATTCAGTTCTTGGATCTCAAACTCTTCAGAAGACTTATTCAAGTCAAGCTTGATTGCAGCTTTGAGATCATCTTCATGGTCCTTGATTGCAAAGTACAGTTTGCGTAGTTGATCACGGCGCGATTCAAGAGACTGAAGTCTTCCAGCGTTGTAGGAATCTCTGAGATAGTGAACCTTGGCTGGGATCTCGTCAATTGGAGTATACTTTAGGACAGGTTCGCTCATTTGTTTGTATATGGCTTTGTAGTTTGGTATGTCTGTGGCAACAACAGGCAAACTCGCTGACCCTTATATATTACAGTTACAATAAAAAAGCAAAGCATGTCATTACCGATCCCCGAACACCGAGGGTCTAAGGGCCCTGTACCCCAAAGAGCCGATTAAAGCCGAGGTAAAAGTAGAGCTCATACAAAATTGCTTTCGATTGTAATCGTGATATTAGTACGGTACTCAAACCTATTGTGGTGACGCTGGCTCTGTTAAGTTGATACTCGGTTTCCGCGGTTCTGATCAATGATTTGGAAATTGATAAGCTGTCAGAAGCTGAGGTTTCCCCACTAACAGGCCAGGATACCACTTGAAGACTATGTTCTGTGTTATTATGTTGAACCAGACCATTCCATCTCTGGTGTAAGGAACAGAGAGAAACTCTGAGATTCTCTTCTTTTATCAGGTAATATATGCCAGCATTAGTTGCTATTCAAAACCCTGGCAGTGCTCAATGGTCGAGACCTCCTCAGGCTACCACATCCTCCTTAGACGTCTCCTTCTTCACCTCTTCAGAAACCAACTTTTCCAAGATATTCAACTGATCCCTAAGTTTCTCTTCACCGGCCCAAGTGGCCTTCTTGTTGATGTTAATCGGGAGAATGGTGATTCCATTCGAGTCCGTCTTTCCTATTCTGTCATCTAGAGTTTTGATTTCTCTCTTCAAATTGACAGACGCCCACTCTAGATCTGTGAGAAAATTCTTGATATCTTGTTGAAAGTCCTCCTTTGTTTTCATAAGTTTTTCCTCATCGTATGCGTTCTTCTTTAGGTTTGTGTAGTCGGTTAGTGTTGATGAGGAGTGGTTTAGAATTGAAACCAGTTTCTGTTTACCTCCATTAGTAGTGAGACTATTGGCACGTTTGAGCGATCTACATACTGAATCAATTTCGTGTAGCTTCTCAAGACGCTCCTGAACAAATGGATGTTGTTCTCTTTTACTCATTGTAGAGTCAAGCTCCAATCCTATATCGTATAACACCTAGCTAGAGGCTGTATCAATTCAGTTAATATGTTATCACTAAACTCACGGTGCTGCAAACCATTCTGGTGTATGGGTGGTATTAATTACTCTGCTCAAAAACTCAAAATAAACAGTCACTCGGTCGTGCTCAAATCTACTAACATGCCGTAGTTAACGTGAGTAAAACAAGTCCCTAACTAATTTTCATGGTAAGAGCACACTTTCGCGATTCCGCGAACACGTTCTATGTTTTGAAAACATGCACATCCTAACCGTGCAAAAATGACAGAAAACTGTCTTCAAGAAAAATGAAAAATTTCGTAAAAAAACAGCATCTTGAGTTTCTCTCTCTTTTGACGAATCCATCAATCAGTTTTAACAATGTCTGGTAAAGAAGTTCTAGTTTTGAGAGGTACCCTAGAGGGCCACAACGGTTGGGTCACCGCATTGGCCACAACTGCTGCCCAACCAGACCTGCTATTGTCTGCTTCTCGTGATAAGACTTTGATCACCTGGCAATTGACCCGTGACGACCAACAATACGGTATTCCAAAGAAGTCCTTGGTCGGTCACTCCCACATTGTTCAAGACGCCGTCATCTCCCCAGATGGTTCTTGTGCTCTTTCTGCCTCTTGGGATAAGACCTTGAGATTGTGGAACTTGGAGACTGGTGAGACTTCCCAGACCTTCGCTGACCACAAGGGTGATGTTTTGTCTGTTTCCATCTCCAAGGATTCTAGACAAATTGTCTCCTCCTCCCGTGACAAGACCATCAAGATCTGGAACACCAGAGGTGACTGTATGGCCACTTTGAACGGTCACGCTGACTGGGTCTCTGCTGTTAGATTCTCTCCAGCTGATGAGCCAACCGTTATTTCTGCCGGTTGGGATAAGTTGGTCAAGGTAAGTTTTAACCCCACACTGCAGTTTTTGATCAAAAGATTGGCTAATTTAGATGATGATACTTATATTTGCTACTTCGGACGTCGCTCTAATGCTTCGAATGAGACATACTTAATCACCAAGATCTCTGATTCTATTCAAGACATATTCAATCTTTTGTTTAAACCGCAATCCATCCAATCAAGTCATTTACTAACAGTTTAATTCCAGTCTTGGGACTTGTCTACCTACCAATTGTCTGCCGACTACATTGGTCACACTGGTTACGTCTCCACCATAACCATCTCCCCAGATGGAACTTTGGTTGCCTCTGCCGGCAAGGACGGTTCCATCATCTTGTGGAACTTGAACCAACAAACCACTCTATACACTTTGCCAGCTGGTGACGAAGTCCACTCTTTGGTCTTCTCTCCTAACAGATACTGGTTGACTGCTGCCACCTCTTCTTCCATCAAGATCTTCAACTTGCAAGAGCGTGAGTTGGTCGATGAGTTGAAGCCAGAGTTTGCTACTTCTGGCAAGGCTAAGGATCCAGAGGCCATCTCTTTGGCTTGGTCTGCTGATGGCCAAAACTTGTTTGCCGGTTACACTGACTCTGTTATTAGAGTCTGGCAAGTTATGACTACCAACTAAGTTAAAGCTTGTTTGGTTGTCGTTAATAAGTCTTGAAAAAATAAATGTAAAAAAGAGAGGAGATCGTAGTTATTTACTTCTTCAATGCTTCTGCTCAAACAACAGGGACGTACAATATGGGTACCTGGATAAATCTTGATACATAACTTCTAAGCGAATGTACATCACCATATATCGTGAATAGCTATTTAGTCGAAAAACCTCAAACAAGCCACAAAAAACCCAAAGCCTTGGAAGCATAGCCAATAAATAGAAACCAGAGATGGTGGACACCAAGGATCTCGTTTAACGGGCAATTAAAATTTAATGCAAACGAACGACATGTGGATTTAACCTTAAACCCAAAACACAAAACAAACCAAAACATGACATGACATGACATGACGAATACCAAGAAACAACTAGCATCTCTATCCTTTATAAAAGAGAATCAAAAATCTATACTGACCTGCAATCGCACCAGTGAAATTATGGGATGGCAAAAGCAAGAGAAGAGAACACAAGTCAGTAAATGAACTCACTTTCTGATCGGAGAGCTCAGTGGGGAATCATATATGTCCGAGTTGGTGTAGGCAAACAAGTGCTCTCTAGCCTCACCAGACACAGTAGCAACTACCTCGTCATTCACTAGCACGTAGCCAGTCTGGTCATTGTCGGGGAAAACGGTAGAATGCTCTAAGTTAAGTGGGGACTTGATGAATTCATTATAGCCCTGAGAGGTGGTAAGTTCGATTGGGACAGCGGTGTTGATCTTTAAGGAAGGCATTGTGAAGTCTTCTAGTTTGAAATTTCGCTTACTCCACAGAACAACGAGAGGTGATTTTACACACTTTTATGTGCTTTTTGCGATAAGAAATTAGTCATCACCCAGAACTTTCTTGATAGGAGACGTGGGTGTACCAGATTCGATTTCTTAATTGCTTGCATAGAATTCTTCTAGAAACAAAAGAGAATCAGTGGTCTTTGAAGCAACAAAGGCTTGATCTCCACCATATATAGCACTGCCCGTCTCTACTTGAAGGTTGTAACTGACTGTAGGACCAAGACGATATTGTTGTTATATCTACCCAATAATAGTCAATGAGGTCTGTATAGTGATTGGTGCCTAAAGGCCATCAGCACTAGAAATTGTTACCCTACTCATTCAGCACCCTAGATCGGATCGAAGATGGAAATCCAAATCGCTATCATTGAATACTCGCCGAAAGGAGTGTGCTGAACTATGCTTCACTGTGATTTAAGATTACAACTGATCTGAGGAATCCATGACCTGTTACACATATATTGAAAGTCCCCCATAGCATAGTCTAGATCGAGACCTTGGAGTTAGATACCTATATATGAACTATTTGTTTTTCACAAACAGGATGTCCAGTTCAATTTCTGGTTGGTTCTCTTGTCTTTGGAGCAACCCCTTAATCCTATCAGTCTCATCAGCAACTTCATCACCTCTTTTATCAACCTCCTTCTCCAAACTGGCCAATTCTCTTTCAGCTTCAACCACCAAATCGGCAAATCCAGACCCCTTGGCTCTAAGTCTGGCTTCTCTCAGCAAAGATTTGGCAAGATCCAATTCACCGAGATGTAGTCTAATAACACCTAAGCCATAAGTGGACAATGCAATAGACTCCTCAACATTTTCGTCTCTGCGCAAATTGGCGGGTAGTTTTTTTGTAAAGACTAAGACAGACTCATAACAGTCCGTGGCCAGCTTAATACACCTCTCCTTCGAGATTTTAGCTTCTTCCACTTCTTTTTCACTCTTCGCAGCTTTGATCAAGCTTAACTGCTGTGCCTCAAACCCTTCAGCTTGTAGGTACATAATACTACCCAAATTGGTTTGTGACATAAGAATCTCACCTGGGTTGCAATCAGCATTCAACATCCACGCAGTCGTAGAAATTTTTGCCCTCAATGCATTCGATAACTCGCCTGTAGATACGCAGATCGCAACATACAGGTCTCTGGCATTGAAAAGCTCATCACGAAATGGAGCCCAGGCAGCAGGATTCTTAGTCATTGCACTTTTACTTAATGCAATAGACTCTTCCAGTTCTTGTGGGTGTTTATGCTGACCAGAGATGAGCTCCATGTTCTCCTGGTCAATCAGCTGCTTGGCCTCTCTGGATCTTCTAGAAACCTCTTCTTGCGCGATGATGAAATGCGTCATCAAGAGCATCTTGGAGGCCTCTGCGTTGGACTGGTTCAGCTCCACCATTTTGATAACCACTCTCAAATCCTTTTGAATGATGTGCCCTCTCATCTTTGGGTCACTGGTCTTCCCACTGGTTAGCTGATCAAGGTACATTGCAGCAATCTCAGAGTACATCATCAGAGCATCTTGATTCATACCCATGCGCTCGTACATCTCAGAAATCTTCAGTTGAATACCAGTATACTCATCACTCACCGGATCCATGCCTTCCACATCTGCCAGCTTCAAGGCCTCGAGATAGTATTTCAGCGCACTCTGGTAATCCGGACCATCCTTCGCTGACTCGGCCCAGAGGGCCTTACGCAGGATCTTGGCAACTGATGAGGTAAAAGTGTGATGAGGCCAATAGACCCACCATGCAACAAATGAGGCAGCTGAGAGAATGCCCAGTGACATTAGGAATTTGGGCAGGAAGCGAGATCTTGGTGGCGGTGATTGTTGTTGGTATTGATGGTAAGAGCGACATAAAAGCGAAGGAGTTAGTGAAGCTCGATGGGAAGCACTGACTTTAAAGGAGGGTATGCACCGTGAAGCAAGCACTGTTCTTTTCAGTTGGTGAACAGTCATCATGGCGTGAAGCTTATCCTGATGTGTGTTGGTTTCAAAGAGCTCACAGTATACCGTTTTTATTGGTCAGTTTTACAATTTACAATTTACATCAGAACTTATATAAGCCACTATGATACAAGAATAGCAGCAACAATGCGTTGCGTAGATTAATTTGTAATTTGTATTGAATGACGAATTGGCTACAATAATGTGTGGTAGATACGCTCTATCTCTGGTATGAACACTTTGTAGTGAAATATTGAGGCATTGCTATTGCTAACCATCGCCAAAGGATGTACAAACTTTACAACAACGCTTCCAAAACGACAGTGTGCAAGCACCTACAGACACTATCAACGCTTCTAGCTGGCATCCTTCTTACAACATAGCACCCACACGTACAGCACCAGTGTACTACTTCTCACATGAACAGGGAAATGCCCCAATTCTCCAGTTCATGACCTGGGGCCTCATTGCTCCATGGACCAAGTCAAAGGCAGATTTCAAGAAAAGTCACTATTCTACATTCAATGCCAGAATAGAGTCTGTGAAAGAGGGTAATCGACTTTGGAAGTCAGTGAGAGACCGCAAGAGAGCAGTTGTTCCGGTAGAAGGATACTTTGAGTGGCAAAAGAAGGAAGATGCATCTGGGAAAGTGTCAAAGGTGCCACATTTCATCACCAGGAATGATGGGAAGCTGATTTACCTTGCTGGGTTTTGGAACAAGGTTCACTGGCAGGGCAAAGAAATTGGAGATCGAGATGGGCAGGAAGTGTACAGCTTCACAGTTATCACTGGGCCAGCTACCAATGAACTTAGCGTTCTACATGAGAGGATTCCGCTATTCTTAGAACCTGGTACTAATGACTGGGACTTATGGCTAGGAGACGAGAAATGGGGCAATGAAGTCGCTGGATGTTTGCATGTCTGTATGGATGGTGTCTTGAAATGGTTCGAAGTGTCGAAAGACGTGGGGAAAACTTCTATTGATGAAGGTTACCTAACTAAGCCAATATCAGAGAAAAGGGATGCCATTCATGGATTCTTTGATAAGTCTGCTAAAAAAGATGTCAAGGAGGCGACTACAAACGAATATTCGGTGAAGACTGAGCATGTCGAAGGAAAACCAGAGAAGAGAGAACCCACTTTGAGCAAAACACAAAGGAGTCCAAGGAAGAGAAGTGATGCGAGTCAACCCTCTATCCTCCAGCAAATTTCCAAAAATCCGAAGAGAAGACGAACTTGATTTTATAGGTAGAGTAGTAAACACTATTGGTGCTTTAATGATGAGATTTCATATATGACGAAGTTTTACAAACTGTAGTTTTGAGTTATCTACACTCTCTAAACTCTAGATCATATAATCAACCAGTAGTATAAGCCCTCAAGTTAGGGAACCCCCAGCATGTCCATCCACCAACAGCCTGCGCCAAGAAACACAATCCCTCACTGTCAATTGCATCCCATCCTTCTTCTTTCCAAGTTGCCCCTACTACAGGATATGCTGGAAATGCACCTCCAGTCTGTCTCAAGACACCAGTCTTCATAAACAACACATCCGCACCGACAGCCTGTACCTTGATAGAGGCATCAGTAGCCTTCGTCAGACCATTTCCTTCCAGGTTGGCAGAGATGTCAAAGAGGTCCTTTCCACCTGCCTCTAGACCAGGAGTGAACTTGTATTCTGAATCACCAGCCAATTCTGCATTAGGCGCCTTACGAGATCCAGTCCAAGTGCTTTTGTCATGGGCTGAGTGGACCGATGCCTCTGAGTCCTTTGGACCAACACGTAAAGTTGCAATGTCCTTCCCAGACTTAACAAAAATTGTAGTCATATCCTTTGGAATCTCGATGACATTAGAATTCAGAAAAAGTGCGTTCTTTTCGTTGGTCAAGCCTTCGGAAATGAGGAAGTTACGCATGCGAGCGACGATTCTGCGTTGGTGGATATGAGTCTTTGGGTCACTAGATGGTGTCAAGTCGAGATCCTTTGTCAGGAATGGGGCGCGGATGAGCACCACGCGGGATAGCTTATTTTTTATAGAGTCCATTGTCTCCGATTTGGAAATATCGTGGAATTCCAGTGCGAAGTAGTCAACAAATGATTTTAGCACGGCTTCATCCTTAATCATTAGTGCAATGGTTGTCTTGGTGTTCACAAAGTCAAGGGATGAAATAACCTTCAGAAAGTCCAAATATGTGCGCCCAGTACCAAATCCACTGACAAAAGAAAAGACAACATTGTCATTGTGGGTATAGTCAATCTCTCTTTTACCATCCTTCTCCACAGTACGAAAACTGTACTCAAACTTGACGTACTGATTTTGAACCTCAAACTTCTCGGTGTCTACCTGGACAAAACTCGTTTTCTCAAATTTTTTAACTCGATCTTCTAGAGCCTTTTTGTCTCTTGCAAGTTTCTCCTCCTTTTCCTTGAGTTTAGTTTTCACTTTCTCCAGTTCACCACGCTCATAGACCAGTTCTTCATCAACTTTTTTCTTCAGCAACTCATTCACCTTGTTCTCGATAACATGTTTCTGGATCATCTCAGGGCTGTTGTTGTCTGTGACGGATCCCTTGAAATTTGAGCTGGCTGTGCTGGACTTACCACTAATGTCCAGTGACTCGAGGTACAACGCAATATCACGTACAGTGTAAGAGTTGTTGTTGGCGAAAAAGGCAAGAATTCCAATGGCCAGAATGGCTGCACAGAGGAGTACAGCCTGTCGGGTATTGAGATAGCGCATGGGTATTGATATAAGTAGCCAGTTAATGACCAACGTGTAATAGTAATGGAGACAAGATGAAGTGTTTTTAAGTCGTGCCCCTGTCCCTCGGAATTCGTTTGACAAGTATAGGTGAGTTCCGGAACTTGAAATACCCTACCATAGAGAGCTCTTAAAAGATGACCTACGTACGAAAGGGGAAGCGACTCAACCTTCATCCAGTCATGATGCAAGTAATACAGATCATCTTACAGAGTTCAACTGCTCTCTCTTCGTTGTTCTCTTTATTGTCAATATAAACTGCATCTAAGAACTGGTGCTTGCATGAGAGACCAGAACATTTGGCATACCCCAGCATTTGTATCCAATGGCCCTGACATAGTAACAAAAACCTTCTGTCTCAATACCATCATAGCCCTCCTTACGATCCCATTTAGTTCCAATAGCACACAATGGTGGGAACATCACGCCCTGTTTAAACACCTCACTTTTAACAAACAAGACAGCTCCTCCAACCGAGTCAAGCTGGACGCTAAACCCCGAAGTTCCATCATTCCCGTTCTCCTCTTTCATAAATTCATCCATATGTAGTAACTGGGAACCACCTGGAAAGAAATCGGACTTGCCAGTCTTGTCCAGTTGGGCTTCCTGATTTGGTGTAGGTGTATTGCGTTCGCCTTTCCAGGCATTAATATCATAAGTAGATGACCCACGATGACCAATGTTGGGTGTGATAACATCATGCCCTGCCCTGAAGAACAATTGGATCATTTCCTTTGGAAGCGTTTCCATATCTGAATCGATAAATAGTGTGCGGTATTCATCCTCAAGTGTGTTAGTGACCAGGAAGTTTCTTGCACGGGCAGCCACACGGCGACGCTCATTCTGTGCCGACAAAGTGGCACTATCGTCGCCTTTATGAGCGTATAACCTGTTAATGAAATCAGAACGCAACAGAATAACTTTGCTGAAGAAATCCTTGTCCATCTCCTCCACAAGCTTCTGAAGATCATCGAAAATTTCCTGATCACCTATGAGAAGAGCCAACGTGACCTTTGCAATGTTAAACTCCACATTCTCAAGAGTACGGAGATAATCTGCAAATGTGCGACCCTTACCAAAAGAACCCCGGCTGGCAATAGATGTCATTATTATCAGGTCGTTATTTTCTGAATCACCACTCGCAGCCACGTAAGTAATCTTTTTATAAGCAGGGTGATCTCTCTTCACAGAAGTCTTTATGTAGTTTCCAACAGCACCCCCCTTCAGGTCCTTGATCTGACGCGCAGCGCTGTCGATCTGTTTCTGTTTACTCTCAACCCTTCCTTGTTGCCGTGCAATTTCGTTGTCCCTGAAGGTAATGTCGTGGCGCTTCTGTGTGAGCTCTTCGCGTAGACCCTTGATTGTTTCTGTGTTCTTACCCAACAGAACCTCCATCTCGGTGACCTGATGGCGTAAGACTGCTGTAGTATTGTCTTCTAGAAATGGGGAAGCAGTCGTTTGCCATAGAGTGACCAAGGCAATGACGGACAGGAGAATCATTCCCACGCGTTGGCGTGGCGTCGCGGCAGCAGCAATGGAGGATAGTTGAAATGAGTGTTTCCTGATCATAACGGCTCCACACCAGATCAAAGGGAGAACACTGATAAGTGTGTTACAGACTAAGGTTGTTGATTTTTAGCCAGGGTTCATTCAGACTTTCAGACTTTGGCCAGATTCGGAAAACCCCTTCTTGCAGCTATCTTTTGGGTTGAAAGAAAGATCGACCCCGCCTCCCCTCTCGGGACAATTTCATCGATCTCACAGTAGCTATACAAAACAGGTCAAACAGTCATAATATCATTTAAGCAAACTATATATCATTCAGAACAACCAGCCGATGAAAGTCTCGTAAAACCATTCCAAATCCTTCTTCCCATTCTTCAATCTCTCCTTCTTCTCCGCTTCCTTGACCTTACCTTCCTCTTCTTCTTCATCAACAAAATGTTTTAATGTGATCAAGTCAACTTCTTCTGGCTTTCTAAATTTCGAGCCAGTGATCAAGACATGGCCAAAAAATGCGATGACATAAACTGGGATACCAATATAACCAGTGATGAAGTTTTTGTAGTTAAATCCGTTGATAAAGACGGTGAAGTTTTTGATAAGTAAAACCAACACGCACATAAAGAGGGCAAAATACGTACCATAAGAGTAGAATGGTGCAGCGTAAGGCAATTCTTTTCTGGAAACACCTTGTGCTTTCAACGCCTTGTTGAACCAGATGAAAGTCAAAAGGATTGAGATCCAAGTTAAAAGCCCAAAGATAGACACCATATTGACGAAGTATCCAAAGACAGTTTGAGCAGAGGATGACACGCACATGTATGCAAGGCAGCAGAACGCGGAGCAAGTTGCGAGAGCAAAGTATGGAATACCATACTTGTTGGTTTTGGCAAATAGTCGTGGAGCTTGGCCATTGACAGCTAAACCGTACAAAGTTCTGGAACCAATGTACAGATCAGAGTTAGCAGCAGAAAAGATGAAAATCAAAATACATCCGTTGATTACATGGTCAAGCTTCCCAATACCGGCATTCTTGATGGCAACAACAAATGGAGAGGCATTGGCAGAAGTGGACGCCTTGGTGGCAGAAATCAACAACGGGTCATTATATGGAACACACATGCCCAATAGTAGAACAGAGCAGACGTAGAAGACCAAGATACGGTAAAATGTCAATTTGATAGCTCTTGGAACGTTTCTTCTTGGATTTTCAGCCTCAGCAACAGTGATGCCGACAAGCTCAGTACCGGAGTAGGCAAAAACAGCAGTGACGAGAACATTAACAAACGAAACAAACTTTGCAGTGGATTCGTTGGCAATCCCAGTGTATGGTTTGAATGCACCTGGGTCCTTCCAATATCTGAATCCTAGGGTCTCGTGAGATGGACCACCGCCCACCATGATGACAAACAAGATCAGAATCAAGGCAATGATAATAATCACTTTCAAGGCGGACAGCCAGAACTCAAATTCACCAAAGAGTTTGACACCAAAGATGTTGATCAAGATAATAAGCAGGAGAATCACTGTAACCCACACACCAGGATTAACTGTGTCTCTAGGAACCCAGTATTGCATAACAAGTGCAAAAGCGACAATTTGGTTTGGAGTGACAATAAAGTATTTGAACAAGTAAGAATAACCAACTGCAAACCCTACAGCAGGATGGCAGTAGCGGGATGCATAGTCTGAGAAACCTTGTAGTGGAATGTATGTTGCCAATTCACCAAGACAACACATGACGATGTACACGATGAAACCGATGAATGTGTACCCGATAAACAAAGGAGCAGGACCAGATGATGACAGTGCGGCACCCGAACCAATCAAGAGACCTGTTCCAAGTGATCCCCCAATGGCAATCATAGAGATATGACGAGCTTGCAAATCCTTCTTCAAACGAAAGCCTTCATGAGTAACTAAAAGCTCATCCTCATCCATGATTGGCTCCATCACGCCGAAGCGGCCGGCAGGAGCAGTGGCCTGCTTCTCTAGATCGTAAGTGTTTGTGGAATCAATGTCAGATTTTGCCATTGAGGCCTTGTCGATGCTGTAGCTCATGGCAAGTTGATTTTGTCCTTTTTATAATGGATGGTTAAAAACTCTCATGTGGTCATTGGTGGTGGAGGGACGATCCTTTATATATGAAGGTATCCAGTGTGGGGTCTTTCAGCAGCCCGTGATTAGACTGTGAGTATACGTGGAGCTTAATCTGGAGTACATGATGTAATTCAACCTTGGAGCAAGGGCCTTGGTATGAATAACAGAGGACTTATGACATGTAATCCCGAAATCCGTTTTCTTTTTTTTCACATTCATATTTTTTATTATTTTCATTCAGAAAAAGAAACGGGAGGTGCAGGAACTGATGGGCACTTTGAGTCGGCCTAGCCATTGCTTGGTGTGAGCCTCTGTACCAGCAGAAGGCCAGTGACTTGTGCCTCTAATGCTAGCTGGCATATGTGCATTGTATGTGCAGCACACCTGTCATATTTGCTGCGGTCTTTTGTGCGCCGTTTAGCTTAAAGCTTTATCTAACACTTCACTGCCTAGTCCATATTTACGGTCCGTCGAGCGGGTGCTGCTTTTTGGTGTCTCACCCGGATATGGTTCGAATCGCTATAGAGGACGTAAAGCGGAGAGGAGGGACCGAACGACAATTACTAACCAGGAATGGCTCTGCTACAATCGTTATGGGTCACAGCTGGTTACCCCATAGTATTGACGTAAGGGGTGGGTGTTGATTTCGGATGCACGCAGCCCAACCTTGGGGAATTTTTAGTGCCGTACGGTACCGCAGCTATTCTTTTGTAGCTAAGGCTTCTTTCTGATTAAATGCTGAGTACGTAGTATTTACAGGTCAGTCAATAAAAGCAATGTACAATTGTTTAACACACAGACAAACACACTTGAGATCTAGAATAACCAGCCAATGAACTTCTCATAGAACCATTCCAAATCCTTCTTTCCATTCTTCATCTTCTCCTTTCTTTCAATATCTCTAATCTTTCCTCTCTCTTCCTCTTCATCAATGAAATGCTTCAATGTAATCAAGTCAACCTCTTCTGGCTTCTTCATCTTATTTCTCTTAATCAGCTTGTAACCGAAAAATGAGATGAAATAAACTGGGATACCGATGTATCCCGTAATGAAACTCTTGTAGTTGAAACCGTTAATGAAAGCAGTGAAGTTTTTAATGATGGCCACAAGGACACAGAAGAACAAAGCAATGTATGGGCCCCATGGGTGGAATGGAGCATAGTAACGCAAAGAGGTTATTGGGACATTCTGGGCCTTTAGGGCACGCATGAACGCGAGGTAAGTGATGATGATAGAGATCCAAGTCAAAAGACCAAAGATGGAGACACAGTTGACAAAGTAACCAAACACTGTTTGGGAGGAAGATGAAACCGACATGTAAGCCAATCCACAGAACGCAGTGCAGACACCAAGCGCATAGAATGGGATTCCGTACTTGTTGGTCTTAGCAAAGATTCTTGGAGCAATACCATTGACAGCTAGACCATATAGGGTTCTTGAACCAATATACAAGTCAGAGTTGGCAGCTGAAAAGATGAAAATCAGAATGCAGGCATTGATGATGTGGTCAAGCTTTCCGATTTGAGCATTCTTAATGGCAACAACAAATGGAGAGGCGTTGGCAGAAGTGGACGCCTTGGTGGCAGAAATCAGCAATGGGTCATTGTATGGAACACACATACCAAGCAGGAATACAGACACAACGTAAAACACCACGATACGGTAGAAGGTCAGCTTGATTGCTCTTGGAACATTTCTTCTTGGGTCTTCAGCCTCAGCAACAGTGATACCCACAAGTTCTGTACCAGAGTAAGCAAAGACTGCAGTGACAAGGACGTTGGCAAAGGAGACAAACTTACCCACTGACTTGTCGCCAATACCAGTATATGGTTTGAAAGCACCTGGATCTTTCCAGTATCTGAAGCCAAGACGGTCATGAGTTGGGCCACCACCTAGCATAATAATGAAGAGGAGGATAATCAGCCCAACGACGATCAGGACCTTGAGGCAGGAGAGCCAGAATTCAAACTCACCAAAGATTTTAACACCGAAGATATTAATCAGGACAATGATAATGATAAAAATGGTGATCCATACACCAGGATTCACCGTTTCCCGACTAACCCAGTATTGCATCACAAGAGCACCAGCAGTAATTTGGTTAGGAGTAACAATCAAGTACTTGAAAAGGTAGCAGTAACCAACGGCAAATCCAAGAGCATCGTCACAGTACCTAGAGGCGTACTCAGAGAACCCACCAGCAAGAGGAATGTAAGTAGCTAGTGTACCCAAGCAGCACATAACCATGTAAATAATCAAACCAATAAAAGCATACCCAATAAATAAAGGTGCAGGACCCGATGAGGACAGAGCAGAACCAGAACCAATCAACAAACCAGTACCAAGCGATCCGCCAATGGCAATCATGGAAATGTGACGAGCCTTCAAATGTTGCTTCAAACGGTACCCCTCCTGGATAGCAATGATGTTTGCCTCATCCTCTATAGTCTGTAGGTTTTCAACGGGTGTGAACCCTCCCTTCTCAAGGTCATTGATCTCATAATCGAACTGTGAAGAGGATGCTGCCTCGAACTTGATTTTGGACTTGTCAATATCAGACATCTAGAGGTATTGACAGCTTAAAGTTTAAATGACCTACGATGAGCTTTGAAACGGACACATCTATGGCTTTATAAATAAGGACCCCTTGACACGATGGCCTTGTGAAATGGCGGGGATGTTTCCTGTGTGTAGCTGCAAGTTGGGTAATCATAGCAAATGTTGAGTACGATTACTTCAGTAAAAATGCCTTTTGAAGGTCATTGATAAGAACTCAGTGCCAGTCGAAGTGCACAGGTTAATAAAAAAAAAAGAAACGGCGGCAGTGAACCGTTAAGGGGAACCCTGTGCTGGAAAGGGAAATTGGTGCCATGAGTGGCGCAGCCCATCTCTACCCACTTCTTTGAAGTAATGACTGGATTGACCGAACTCCTAATGGTGTCTCGACTATTGAGAACCACCAACTCGTTCAAAGTTACCACATTCCGAGAGTCTTCAAGCCCATGAAAAATTGGGCTCATCTTGCCTGGTCTCAGTGGGGTCCAACAAACTCCAAGAGGGAAAAAAAACATATGTCGTTATATTCACGCACTTGGCAAGGGGCAGCACCCTGATCTTACGTTCAGGGGCTGCTTCGCATGCTCTCCGAGTTCCACCCGAGAAAGTCCCTGGACAACCTCCCAACTATCTGCAAATCAACCAGCACACATAAGGCAGACACAAGACATATATAACATACACATTATACCAATGGCAGCTGCTGTTTCACTTCATTCAGTCAGTGATAGCGCCTACTGTCTCTGATTAGGTACGATGAGTTTCTCCAGGAAAACATCTAAGATTTTCTGACAGCTCGGATTTTCTTCTTTTGACAGCGCAACTGTAAAAAAGGGGGCCTTTAGAATTCAAAAAGACGCCGTACAGATGCAGATTTTCCGGCATCTGCCTGGATCCTGATTCCTGATATGAGATACGCCCCTATCGCAACCTCTTAGAAAGGCTGCATGCACTTCCAGAGCTTGAGATCTGTCCCGGTATCTCTTTCTCTCTCTCTCTTACAGTGTCTCTTTCTTTGGAAGGCCAAACTACTGACTCGGGGTGGGGTTGAGGATCCTGCAATGGTTCTTTCTTGCATTCATGGTGCCGCACAGTGGGGCAAATGCCTTATATTCTAGGAGAAAAACGGTCTAGCTTTCCTCAAAGACCAAGCCTCTGTACAAACACTTGCAGGATACCTGGCTGGCTATTTTCACCCGGAGATCTATCTACATACAGCGCATTATTTGGAAACGGCTCTCTACCCCAGATAAGAGATATGATCTAAGTGTATATCTCATAGTTAAAACAAATCAAGAAGATCCTTTGAAGCGCTATTACTGCTGCCACCAATAGTGGTCTTGTTTAGAATATTGTTGCCGCTGGTGTTGTTACCATTACCACCTCCAAAAAAATCGTCAAGCGTATTACTGGAAGTGGTAGGCGTCGGTTGGATAGTAGTAGATGTGAACAGATCATTCAACTCATCCAGAATGTTAATAGGCTTTGTCTCCCCAACTGATCCTCCTACCGTGTCATCATCGGCACCATCAAAATCGAGAAGGTTCTCCTCATTGTGAACATTCAATTGAATGTCCTTGATCTTCGTGATTTGCGCAGCTTTGGCATAGCGGGACTTGCCTGTCGTGAATAGCACCGAGTTCAAAGTGGAGATTTCCTTCAGAAGAGCTTGCAAAAGCGCAGGTTGGAAGTGTGGAATGGTTGTCTCAATCTTGTTAAGTTTGGTCAAGATTAGCTTCTTCAACTCCGAAGAATTATCCAAAGACAGGATTCTCCAGTATAGATAGATCTGATCTCTGATCTCCACGTTCTCAACCTGGTCAACAATGCTGAAAATCTTAGCCAGTAGTGGCTTGTATTCGCCAGTTTTTACGTTGATCTTTACCAAGGACGAAACCAATGTGCTCTGGATCTGAGTCTCCAATTCCAAAAAGTTCTCCACGTACTCATTCAACTTGAACCCATACTTGGTGGCCTCAAACTCACCAAAGATCCAAATCAAACTCGCAATCGCTTCTGGATCCACGAGCTTGTCCTGATGTTGTATTATGGTTGGCACAACCAAAGTGGAAGAATCTGGATATGCCCTCAAGATATCCCTTAGTGCAACAACAACATGGTCATACAGTTCACGCTCTGTAAGAAGAGAAATAAGATAATCAATAGCCTTCTCACGGTACTTCAGGATCTTGATGCCCACTTGCCCAATGGCCTTAACTGCACGTTTCACAAACTCAGGCTCGAACTCAAAGCCGTACTCCTTTAGCTCATTCAGTACAAGAGAACCATTGGTTCCGGAAGCAAGACGGATGATGATCTCGATCTTCTCAAGCTTGAGGTAAAGTGGGTCATTGTACTTTACAAAGAACACTTTGTAATAACTGGACAGTATGGCTGGGTATTTCTCCATGATCACTCGAATGTTTCTCAGCGCTACGTACTGCACCTCATGCGGAGTGGATACCAAGGAAACCAATGGGGCACCGAGCTTCTTAATGATAGTGTCGTATTCCGTAGTGAATGAGATCTTTTCTAAGTTCAGTAAGATCACCTTGATGGATGACAAAACGACAGATGGGTTAGAGTGCTGTAACTGTGGTACAACTCTCTCAATAATATGGTTCGCTTCATCTGAGTCTGCCGCTTCATACTCAGCTAGAGCAGTTAGAATAGTAACACGTCCCCATTCAGCACATTCATTGAGTGCAAGCAGGAACTTCTTCAGCAACTGGGGAGTGATGGTCAGCACCTGCAGACTTGGATCACAGTCATGAATCTCAGCAAGTGCAGATATGGCATTCGACACAACCATTGGGTTGGAATCCTCAACCAGTTTCTGCAGTTTGCCAATAAAGTCATTCTCCAAGCAAATATCCCTATTCAGCTCAAACAGCTTTGCAACACAGATCGCAGCTGTCTTGCGCACATATGGATTTTCATCGTTCAGTGTTCTGTTGAGCGGAGTCTCCATGTAGTCAACCATCTTATCGACACGAATGCAACCCATCGTTCTAATGGCAAGTGCCCTCACGAGAGGGTTTGGATCCTCAGTGTCCTGGACAAACGTGTTGACTGCCAGAATTACCAACTCAGGATGTGTTTTGGCGTAGTTCATTAGGTAGAGGTACACCAACTTCTTCTGTTTCAGGTCATGAGTTGCAATGTTCTTGAGAACATCAGGGAACAAGGAGGAGACGTCTTTGCCCACTGTCATGGCGCCAATAACCTGTTTGATGGTGTCTTTACGCTCATTGGCGTATTGTGAGACAAGGCCCGCTCTTAGCTCGTAGGTCTCACCCTTGCGGGGAGCCTGAAACATTTTCTTCAACTTCTTCTCCAAAGACATCGCAAAGAAACTACTTATAAGGTTGAATTGGGGTAGCGGTCGTGACGCTCTAAATGTTGTTTTGTTGATGGAATCGAAGGAAGGGAGAAAAACAACAAAAGTGATTAGGTAAGATTTTCAAGTCAAATTTAGTCGTTTACTCACAGATGCAGAAGCCCAAAACAAAAAGTCCAGTCGATAAGGTGTTTCAATGCCTATCGATCTTGGTCTATCAAGAGTGATTACACTTCTTTCCAAGGTAGGATGTCCCCAACTGTCCCAAAACTACATTCACATTGCCGGAACAAATGGCAAAGGTTCTGTCTGTGCTTACCTTACCTCCATTATCCAATCAACAACTACCAACGCTTTCAAAGTGGGAAAATTCACATCGCCTCATCTCATACAACGCCATGACTGTATTACACTCAATAACTTCCCGGTTAAATGGGACCTGTTCCACAAAGTCGAAGAGGACGTGTTGCGTCTGAACAAAGAGTTTGATGTTGGTTGTACGGAGTTTGAAATTCTAACCATTGTGGCATTCAAAATCTTTGAACTAGAAAAAGTAGACCTAGCTGTCCTGGAGGTTGGGCTTGGCGGGAGATTAGATGCGACAAACGTTGTGCCTGGTGTAACAGTGGGATCAGGGGGTGAAATTGTGGAGAAGGGTGTCATTGTCACTGGTATCACCAAGATTGGGAAAGACCATGAAAATCTACTGGGAAATACCCTTCCTAAGATAGCATTTGAGAAGGCAGGTATCATCAAATCTGGAGTATACAATGTCGTTGATGGAAGTAATGAACCTGGGGTGCTCAGAGTTGTAGCTGAGCAGGCCCAAAAAGAGGGAGCAAGAAGCTTTGAAGTATTAGCACAGTCGAACAACATTGACACCCCTTGGGGTACAGTTCCAAGAGCTTCATCTCCATTGAACGGTGATTACCAACTAGCGAACCTATCCCTTGCATTGAAGATTATGGAGCTTGTGTTCCCATTTCTTGAGAGGTCTTACCCAACAAAGGTCAACCTGTCATACTCAAACCTTATCAAGGGTATACAGTCCACAGTTTGGCTGGGGAGACTACAATCCTTAGAACTGAAGTATTCCGATGACAAACCTACCCTTCCGGTTTTGCTTGATGGTGCCCACAATGCCCAATCAGCAAGAGAGCTTAGAAAATACTTATCAGCGACATATGAACAGAATCCATTAACATTTGTTGTTGCTTTAACAAAAGGAAAGGATTTGGATGAGGTCTTCAGCGAGTTGAAGCTCCAATCAAAAGACAAAGTTGTTGTTACTACGTTCGGAGCAGTTGATGGGATGCCTTGGATTAAGGCCAATGATCCTGAGGATATCAAAGAGAACTTGCTACAGTATACCAATGATATTTACATTGAAAAGGACTTGACAAAAGTCTTTGAAGAGCTAGCCGAAGCAAAGAATATTGTTGTCTGTGGCAGTCTGTATCTCATTGGAGAAGTCTTGAAGCTGCACAATCGATACCATACCTAGTTGAATGGGTCTTAACTCCAGAAGAAACCAAACGTGGTAAACGACATTACTACGGTTATTTTTCAAGTGAATCCTTTATAGCTAATCAATCCTGGTCGTCATTCAACAAGCCAGTAGCCTTTTCTTCGCCTCTAGTAGCGAATCTTTTACCAAAGATCAAGACAATCAACTTGTCAATGGTTTTGTACAACCACTTTGCGCATATAATAATTCCACCATAGATGGTAGCCAACCTCACCACAAAAGTAACAAAAGGAATTCTGTGATCCTCTAGCACCAAAGATATTGGTTCAAAATCATACTGGAAGAAGATACCTGGAACACCAAGTTGCGGAAAATCGAAAGTCATGTCTTGATTAGACACAGAGAACTGATTGGTCTCAATTTCAACCCCGAGCTTCTTATACACAGTTGGAACGACCGTCATGAAGTAGTTGAAGCTCTGTAAATTTTCATCGGTGGTTCTAGCAGTTGCATCCAAAGGGTTGTTAATGTATGGATAAAACTCACCGAACGAGAACTCACTAATGATATGGGTAAAGTTCAAGGACTGCAAATCCACATGAGCTCTCTGGTTCGACCTGTAACCCCATCCGTTGGCTGTAATCTGGAAGGCCCCAGCAACCTTGTTCACGGGTATGTTTCCGTAAATGTGACACGCTGGTGAACCAGAATCTTTAAAATCACCACGATCTCTGAACTCAGCGATGATACCCTCTGAGAGAATTTGGTCAATATCAGGAGTAACAATATCCCGCTGTTCGTTCAGTTTATACCCTGGAGGAATAAAGAAAGAGTAACCTTCGTACTTGAGCACCTCGCTCGCAAGGAATCGATCGTGTGTGATATCACGAATATTGGTGTGAATAAAGTTACATGGCATCGCAACGACCATATCTAAATTAATCATGAGGTCCTTACCCATTTTCTTGTCCACCAAAAACAGATGGTTGATGTGACCACCAAAGAAGTGACCCAGCTCGACATAAGTGAGGAGTAGTATAATGAAACCAGTTAGAAGCGTTGAGAGTCCACCTCGTTGAGAACGAACTGTGTGGGTGTTGACAATTTTGGCTGTTCAAAATGTTAGTCTATACGCATACAAGTTGAACGATCATATATATACTCACGGAATGCATCAAATGTCCGTATTTGTTCCATTTCCTGCAACAGAGGCTTGATGCTGTTGTAGCTGTTGTTGATATGGATCAACAGTGACAAGAAATCAACCTACGTTCCATCATCAATCTGCAATCCTCAATCTTCAGAATTTCCGACAAAATAATTACGTAAGATCTACGACTGAAAAACTCAACAATTCAGGTGTACCGTAAAGGAGAACCGAATAGCGAGTACATCCATTTGAACTTCAACCAGTCTGTTGTCGTCAATACGCATCTCTTAAGCAACAAATTATGATCCTGTGATGTCAGTGGAGCTAAACCTGGGTGAAGTGTCTGAACAACTGGATCTCTTGAAGTCGGTATACCCTGAATTACACATCACAGTAAATGATGGTGGTAACTACCAATTGTGCATATATAAGGAATTAGATCCGCTTCATGAGATCCTATTCCGACTAGTTGAGTTCAAAGATGAAGCTTTGATAAAGATAATGGACACATTCACCTCCAGATTCGTCGAAGGGTTCAAGTTCACATGCGATGTTCCTATCTCGACTGAAAACTTCATGATCCGATGTTCCTGGTTAGATGACCAGATCATCCAAGATATTACCTCAGAGATAGAAACGATGATATCTGACACAGAAAAAGAAGCAGAGTCGATTAGTTATATCTCCTTGTTCACAATTCTTGACTTTGTCATGAATGATCTGGAAGACCGGTACTCCTCACAGATATTCCCAAGCACTGTCAATACCGCATCAGTTTCACGGTTCAAAGAGTACCGTCGAATGGCCTCTGAGGCAAGAATACATTACTTCCATATCAACAGATTCACGTGCTCAATTTGTCTTGACTCCAAGGATGGTCAAGACGACGGTATCCTTCTTGATTGTGACCATTGTTTCTGCAAGTCTTGTCTTAAGGAGTTTTTTGAACGAGTAATCAACTCTGACGATGTACTTAAACTTCAATGTCCCAACTGTCCTTTGCTACAGCTAAAAAATATCAGTGACATGACGACCTCTGAATTGAAAGTGCTCTTGTTTACTGATAAGGTCAGTTTAGACCTCCTGCGACAAGTACCTGTCAAAACTGAGTCGATCATCAAGTATAAGAAGCTTCTTGAATTGGCAAGGTTTGAAAAGTTCAAGTCAGTCTACCCCTTTTCCTGCTCAGAGTGCCCACGGTGCACAAGATGGATATTTAGGGACAATGTCGATGACAAACTCATGCACTGCAAGTACTGCAAACTGGCATACTGCTTTGATTGCAACCACAGTTGGCACGGGAAAAACAACTCATGTGGCATGAAACTGAATTCTATTCCGATGGATGTTGTTGAACGAGTCGCCAACGGGGAGCTTTCAGAACTTGCACTGAAGAAAGTACAAAGTGTGTATGGGAGACACAACTTGAGGCTAAGTGTCGATGCATTTCTTGCCGATCGCATGTTTTACGAAGCTGTTCAGCAGGATGACGAGATGGTGAGCTGTCCGAAGTGCAATACCGTGGTCATAAAATCTGATGGATGTAACAAGATGAAGTGTTTCGTATGCTCTGAGCCATTCTGCTATCTTTGTGGAGAGTCACTCAAGCAATCGAACCCCTATGATCATTATAATGATATTCGATCTGACTGTTACGGGAGACTATTCGAGGGCATGGCTGGCGTGGAGGATGAATGATGGTATTTTACAGGGAAAGTCTAGAATGTCCTAAAACCATGATATTATAGTCATCGATAAGAATGCGTCCCTCTTGGTTTCTCGTTATTTATAACAAATGTGGAGGTTTTCTTGCTGGTTTGGAGTACCTTATGACATTTCTGAAGAGTCTCCTTCTCCTGAACTGCCCATCAACCAAGAATTCGTTCTTATCGTCAATAGTCATCCCATTCAATCTCAACCCTCTATTCTTGACCCACTTGTCACAATCGTAATCAATCTCCCATTGGCTGTCGTGGAATCTCCACGTTTTAGGACAAGCAACCTCTTCCAAAGACGCCACACCAGGTGGTGGCTTTTGGGCTCTTCTGTACTCATCGGTTAGATCAAAAATATTGTTGGAGTAAAGATAAAGGCTCCAGGCGGAGGAACTCTTGTCTTGAATTTCGAATACCTCGATCGTTCTAATCTCTGGCGATTCGTCAATAATGATATCATTTCTTTCAGATTCCTTGACCATCTTGTTAAACTTCACGTTATGAGGCTTTACCAAAGCTTCATGTGCATTTTTGAGATGAGGCAGCACCTTAGGGTGGATTGCAATCAGAAGAAGCCAGCCAAGGGCAATGAACACGATTCTCCAGTTGATCAATGGGTCTATCACCATTAAAGCAATTGTAGTAAGGAACACAGTGAAAAAGAGGGAGGTTGAGACTCTCTCATCTTTGAAACCAGCTGTTCCGTACCAAAAATCTTCGAAATTATCGCTGAGTTTAAGCATACCAGTCATCGAGTTTTGTAAATCTCGCATATTGATCAAAAACTCCATTTGAGTCTTCAAAATGTTGGTTGAAGTATCCACGGGATCATCAACTTCGGGGATCCTTTCAATCCCCTCATAATCTCTACTCAAAATCTCGTCCAGCTTCTTGTCATCTTTCACTCGTGCAAACTTCTCGATCAACGAGTCGCCACGGTCTTTTGTGGGTATTAATGAAGGCAACTTGTTGCCGATAGGGTGTCTGTATAGATAACCCGGTACCATTGCACCATACATAAGGTATAACAACGGGGAAACTATTAGTAAATGTGGGTGGAGAATCAATATTGTGTAGACGATAAGATAGGTCAAAGTCAAAGACGGGTCTGCCCAACTAAAAATCCTGAGGACAAAGTACTGTGCCTGGAAAATTCCACCTATCTTGGTTGTCAATTGGGTCAAATTGGAGGTAAACTTAGAAATAGACAAGTTGTCTGACTCCTTTCGGGATAGGTCGTTGATTCTGAATCGGAACTCGCTCTTGTTTGGAAGGTTATTTGGGATGGCGTTGGTAAGCAACTTCTCCAACAAGATATCAATGAAGTGGTTCTGTTTAGCAATCTTCTTCTCCTCTTGTGTCATTCCAGGTGGAAATGGTCCATCCTCCTCGTCGGTTGTGACCTCTAAAGCTCTGTCCAAACTGGCACTAATAATTGAAGCTGCGGTTGCTGCTGCTAGCCTACGCTTGGAGCCTTGCGCAGCCGGCACAGAGTCAGCATAATGCTCTGCAGTAGATTGGATGTGACCCAAAGTTTTGACAACAACGTTCTGAAGTCGCGACTTGGTATCTGACTGGCCCATTATCGTTGAGTTGAGTCGGGGTAGTTGGTTTGTGTCAAAATCAGCAAGTCTTTTGTTACGAAGAAAAAAACCGACTAGCTCGGTATTTGCCGGGTCAACAGTTGTGTATAAAAGCTACACAGATCCTGCCAATAATGTTCTGTTTGCTTTCACCAATTCGTATCGACTGAATGTACCGTCCAATGAACTTGCTCATCATCAATCCCAACTCGTCCAGATCAGTCACAGAGAACCTTGAGAAAATCGTTGCTACACCTCCAGGTGCCCATCTGGACTTTTACACAGCTCCTAAAGACGCCCCAGAAGAGATTGATGGCGAGGAGACTTCAAAGAAGTCCTGTGAGGTTGTGATCAGAGATCTCACTACTCGTAATGAAGAGCTTCTGGACACCCATAGTGGCTTTCTCGTTTGTTGCTACTCAGATCACCCACTAGTGGGCGAGCTGCGTAAACTTACTGGAAAGACCGTTCTTGGTATTTTCCAAGCTAGTATTACATACTCCTTATCGCAATCACCAGCTAAGTTTGGTATTTTGACATCTACAACCTCTTGGGAACCCCTACTGGACACAGCAGTAAACCACTTCTTTGGTGGTGCTGATGTTCCTTCCTTTGTGGGTACAGTTGCAACCAATGTTAATGTCTTGGGACTTAATGATCCAAAGAACTTCCAGAAAGTTGTTGATAAGGCCACAGTATTGAAGAATAATGGTGCAAGTATCATTCTATTGGGGTGCGCTGGTCTTTCAGGACTTGAAGGTAAATTAGAGGCACAGGTTGCTGGTGTAGTGTTCATTGACAGTGTGAAAGTTGGTACTGAGATCTTGAACGCACTGGGAAGATTTGAGGCACAGCATTAGCAAAGTCGCAGACATTGTCGACTCTATCTACTACAATACAATATTTAAAACGAAAAAGACGTAATATCTGATCTCCAGTACCTAACTTTTAGCTCTTTTAGCTTTGAGACAAGATGAGTATTTTGTTGATAAGAACCTATGGTTTTTAGATTAAACGCTATCACTAAAAAGGAAAGGTTATGAAGGCAGTTAGGAGAGTTCTAGTTTGGCGTTTGGAGTTTTTTTCTTCTTCTTGTGTCGCGTTTTCGCGTCTGGTTTATTTACCATACCCATCTTAACCAAAGCTTTGGCTATACAAGAAAGGAGTGAGTCATGTTCAACGTTTTCAGACGAGACAACAGTGGCAAAATACCCGAGAGGGCCGCTTCTCTCCAGCCTGGTAAGGGCCTAACTACCCCGGTCCAAAACCGGGGCCGTGAGGTAGTCTCTTCCCCTGTCAAGAAGGCCAGTTTCTATCCTTCACCATCTCCAGAGAAACAATCGCCACTGAGTACACATTCAAAGTCATCTCCTTTGAAGAAGAAACGTGTTTCGTTTTCATCAAAACTTGTATCTTCGAAGAAAATCCAACACAAGACACCACGAAAGTCGATCTTGAAAGACACTCCTAGGATCGTCTCAATATCGGAGCAAGACCAGTTTCTTTCGTCACCCACAAAGAGCAGACTTCACAATGCACCAAGCAAAACAGAATTCTGGGCTCCTGGTCAAATTGCTAAATTACCCCAAAACCAAACCACGATTCATGATGATCTTGTATCATTTAAGTCCCTGATCCATGGGGGTCTTGTTGTCCTAGAACCGATCGCCTCTCCCAAAAAGTTTGAAGTTTACGCAACATTCAATCTTCTAATAAAGGACATTCATGACCCAAAGAAGATCACTATTCTTTTGCCTTATATCACCGATTTGCTGAGGTTGGTAAAAAGAGACCTCGTCAACTTACAAGAGATGAACGTGCAAAGTGATCCTTTCAACACACGAATCCATGTTCAATTAACAAAACTGGCGTTGATTCTAATCTCTAATCCAAAGCTTATCACGTCTTTCTGGAGACAGAGTGAAGAGAACTTGGTGTTTCCTAAATGGATTATTCAAAATGCTTGTACAGTTCTGTTGAAACCTTCAGTCTCCAAAAATCTCTTAATGGCGAATCTTCAACTCCTGAAAGATCAGAAACTACACTATGCGGTAGCATTTCCTTTACAAGAGAAGATTCTACACGCAACACTGAACTTCAAAACATTCAACAACTCGACTTCTCTGATCCTTGAGAAACTAAACATTTTGAAACAACTAATCCAATACTTCCCAACAATGATGGAAAAGAACTGTAAGAACTGGATTTCATTTGTCTTCAAGTGTGTTTTGGATTCCACTATTACCTTTCAACAAAAGGCCATGCAAATGACCGTGGGCGTTCTTCTTGAAGCTTGCTCACAGTTTCTCACTTCCAAAACCTTCCACTTTGAAGTTGGGGAAATTATGAAGACAGAAGTGCCTGAGGCCTATCTTGATATGAAGTCCTCCATTCTTGTCAGACTGGACATTTTCACATTCATCACAAACAAACTTGCAGCTCTCTTGAGCTTTGAAAACTGTGACTTGATAATGCTCATGTGGATGGCCCTGACGATAGCCTACTTCAGCAATCCAGAGAATGCGTACCTCATCACTGATCCTTGGCTGGGTATTTGTGACAGTTGTTTCACTCTGCAATGTCCAGTTAACAACTTCAAGCCTCACATCGCCGTGATGAAGGCATGGAAGGGCATAATCTATGTTATTTGCAACCAAACAAGTCTCAAAGAGAGCAATATTATGTTCAGAATTTTCAATTCGATACATTCCTTGAGTAAAAAGGACCAAAATGCTGAAGTTGATACTGTAATCAATTCTTTACTTACGAGGTTCGTGTTCGGGATCAGCGCCAGTAAGCTCCCGGTTATTGACAAGGAATCAAGTTACAAAACTCTGATAACGATATTTGGTCAGCTAGACGGAACTGTTGGCCCATTAGTATCCGCTCATCTTAGTGAGCTACTTGTTCAGATGTTGGTTAGTAAGGCTAACGATCGTCACCGAATAGGAAATACACTGTACACTGTGTTGCAAACTGAACCATTGAAGGTCAACACACTTGATCCATTACCTGCCGCCGTATTTTTTGAAAACCATGAGACTTATTTCAAGCTGTTCAAGAAAAAGATCTGGGGCAATGATGATGTTCCGTTTAAAGTGAAGCTGAGTGTGCTGTCCGGAATGATGTCCAATGTAAGAGCAGTGATGCAAAGCAAACTGGATGGTTCGAACGAGTTTGAATCTCAGTTGAAGAATGTGCTACTGGAATATCAGAGGTTCATCCATGAGTACTCCAACACAGAAGGGATAAAGGACAGTTCTGCTAAGCTTGAACACTTCAACAGGTTTACCATTCTTATAAAGACCAATTTTGGCACGAGGATCCTCACCAGAGATTTTGCCTTCTACGAGTTGTTGATGGTTAATGCGATAGCCAATGGTGTTAAGGCCACTGACGTTCTCAAGTTCATTATCCAGCAGAACAGAAACTCTGAGTACTTCCTTTTGGACAGGGTTTTTGGCAGCTTTCAAAGTATAAGTAACACTCACAAGAGCTCAGAGTATCCCAAGCTGATGACTTTTATTGTGAACAATTTAGAGTCTAAAATCTTTCTGAAGAATCTAACCGTTCTTGAGCGAAGATCAATTGTTAACATTCTTGTTAAGATCCCTGATAAGTCCACGGTTTTACTCACTAATGTGATGTCTGTACTCCTTGTTCATGCTTCCGACCTAACCATATTTGTGGATTCACTTGATTTGGGAACATGGTCACCAAGTGATATCTTCAACCTTATTAACAGCATCCCGTCACTAAAGGGCATTACTGATGAAACCAGGGAAGCATTCCAGACCCTTCTCACCAGCAAAGTTCAAACGAGACTACAGATATTTGACATGACATACACTCCTCAGTTTTTTGAACTGTTGACAAAGTTGAAGCTATCAAAGTTTGGAAACTTTAAGACCTTTTTCTACCTGGCCAATAACGAGTACTTCTATTACCACTTGATCGATCCAAAGAGGTTATACACTTCGGATGTCTTCCCTGTGATGTTTTCGCTTTTTGGAACCTACCTTCACAAGTTGAGGGAGAAATGTGAAAGTGAAGCGTTGATACCATTACGAGAACTGGATGCGATTTTATGCCATGGTTTGAACCTTTGTTTTAGTCTCAATTCAGTTACAGTGAAGAACAGAGAAAACTCTGGACTGATTGATAGAATCACAAAAGTCCATAAGCTCCTATTTAAGGTCCTTAAATCAATAGAGGCTTCTAATTATCAGCAGTTGAAATTGGTTAATGAGTTTATCTCGAAGAAGCTGAACATTGGATTAGATGTGATCTTGACTAATGACCAGATGAAGGTATCTGAGAGGATTATGGAGGCGAGCGAGAAGATTATGGAGACAAGTGATTATGAGTTGGCAATGAAACTTCCAACGCCATTTCATTCTTCTGGAGAAACCCTGACTGAGGTGATTGAATCCAGTATCTACCAGAGAAAGACGCAGGTGCAGGTGCTCCAAATAGGTACCGAGAAGCTGGAAACTCAGGGTGATAGCTCAGCTCCCAAGGAGAAGGACACTCAAAGCTTTGAGTCAAGCTTCGATGAAAATAAGCGACAAGTGATTCCAACATCGGAATCTGGAGAGAATGGAAAAGAAGTCACTGTCACCTCAGTCGAAATCGAGACTGGTAATAGTGTTGGGTTAGATAACGGGCAATTAAGCCAAGTTGTTTCTCCAGTCGATGATAAGAAGGAGACTCAGGTAGTCAACTACTCTCCAGAGATCGTTGCGCCTTCGGAGAATGGTTCAGACAAGCGAAAAGGGGAGAATAATAATGACGAAGGTGATGAAGACTTTGAATCAGCTGAGGAAGATACAAATGAACAAATGAGTGATAATCACTCTGATGAGGTTTCAGTCATCTCAAGGGAAGAGTTTGAGTATGGTGAGAATGACACGTTAGTCATTCATGAGAATACTATGCGCTCAAGTGAGAGTAATATGAACTCCTTCACTTTCAAGAAAACTAGAGCCATTGTTGAAGAAACATCGCAATTTGAACCTTCTGCTGATGCTAATTCCAAAAGTGATTCGATTCAGCTAGTCAGTGTTTCTTGTCAAAGTTCTCTTGAAATATCTGATTTAAATTGTTCATTGGATCAACGCAATGTTTCCAATGCGGCCACACTGCCTGACAATCAAGAGGAACAGAGTGATTCTGAAGATGAATCAGAGAATGATGACAATGGAAACATCAATCTTCCCCAGCCATCACCGAAACCATTGGAAATTGACATCCCATACTCATACACCACCTTGGATTCTAGTCCATTGAAGCACAAGGTAAAAAGCAGTGTTGTCAAACGCAGAGCCTTGAGACAGTCACCAATTCCAATATCACCACCTCCCTTGGATCCAGATTCAAATTTTGCCCAGGACTCTATCCAAATCACGAAGAAGAGAAGAAGAGAAGACGCCAACAATCAAAACACCGATTCACAACTTCTGGGTTCCCCGAAAAGAAACAAATGTGGTGAGTTGAACCCTGCCGATTCCTATTCCATTGTCACTAGTGAGCCAGGACTGAAGTTCACTGAAGCTTCTGCCAGGTTGGATGAGTTGGATTCTGAAGACCTTTCTTCTTTGAGTGGAGCCGAGGCTTACCAGATGGAAACACAATTGTTGCGACTACTGATGAAACTGAGAGAGAGTCGTCGAGAGAATTGATTGAGGTACGCTGACACTTGGTAACTATTACTCGATCACTATACGACTCATAGATGATTTGCAATACATGTTGTTGTTTTTCTTCGGGAAAACCGTAGCGAACCCTACTCAAAAAATAACCCAATGGAGTAGACACAAGTTGAAGAATCCCATACAACAGCACCGAGCACTGAACCATACAACTGTCAAGCAGTTCACTCTTCTTTTCTCCTAGTTCAACGCTACAACAAGGCTTATGTTTTGTGATACACATTAAATTGCTACAGGGTGCATTTCTTTTTCGACAGCCAATCATTTTTGGGACCTTATCGCCTTATCTTCGATACTCCTACATGAAGGCAAAATCAAGGACGCTCGTACAAAACTGTCTCTAATTGCATCTTTTCTTTCTTTCTTGACAGGAAGCAGCAACATAGACGAGCACATGTGCAGAACATTCCCATCAAAGCAACAAATGATGACCCTCTTCGTCGCCCACCAAATCTACGAGCCTTACTTTACAGAGTTTGACCAACTAGTGCCATATGCTACATTCTCGACGCGTCTTGACAGTCCCATCAACCACGACATTATTCTTAACAACTCACACGTCTCTGAGATCAAACAGATGGAGTTCGAGCAGACAAAACGTCTGCAACCGACTCCGTCACTACCCACTGCATCATTCATCTCTATGCATGAAACAAGGTTGTCCAAGGAAGGTTTACCACTACCCATTACAACTAAGGTTAGAGCGAGATCGAAAGCTTTACAAACACTCAGTGATCTCACACCATTATCAATATGTCTATTGATACTGAGTGTGGTGATGTGGATCAGCATTATATATAGAGTGTCCGCTCCTGTCTATGATCCAGTAGAGTTTGCGTATCCACAGAAACTACATGGTCAAAAGATACAAGGTATCAAATAGATTCACGTATAGCCACAATTACTCTGCAATAGACAATAATCTACCACCGTAGCCAGTCAGGGCTCCAAACTGATCCCAGAACTCCGCACAGTCGGCATGCAGGTCCTTATTCTATTACTGATTACTAATATATTATGTAAATAAGAAGTCACCGATTCGCGAATAGTTCCAGTTTGAGACAGGCTGCGTTTTCCTCGTCCTGTTTTTTCGAGATTCCAGAAGATACAGAAACTCATCCTTTTGCACTCTAGTTCCAGGTCACTCTGTCCGTCTAGCAGTCACTACTCCAGACGTTTGTAATACTACTTGCATTTGCAGTGTTGTTACTTGAGATCGTTCACCAACACAAAACACACGTGAACCTCCAAGTATCCCCAATACGGTTTCCTTTCCTAAATTTAGAACAGGTGTACCAACATCTAAGGACAACTTGTCTGCCCAAACATCGCAAACTAACTCGAGATTCACCACCTTGTTGGTTAATATTCATTCTCTTTGAAGCACTTGAGGCCGCAGAAGCCCCTTTCCCTGATTTAGTTGAGTCCAGTAACTGACAACAGTCATGAAGATTTCACTCCTATTAACAATCGGTACCCTGGCACTTCAAGTGAACGCGATCACAAATCTCGGGTGCTATTCAGCAATCCCAGGCTCTTACGCAACACCGTCAGAATACCGGTATCAGTCTTCATCCTACTGCTCAGGTCAATGTCAAGAGTACAGCTATTTTGCCTTGACTAATGGCGGCACCTGTATCTGTGGTAATGATGCTCCAGACCAGGATAACGTCGGGGAAGGTTGTACAATTGACTGTTATGGGTTCCCTAGTGAACTATGTGGAGGTACTTCTTCCTATACTGTCTATTCCCAGGGGGACTCAGTGCCCGTCGCGGTTGGTAGTGTCTCTGATTCCACCATTCAGTCCAGCACAAAATCCACAACAACGCTAAAGTCTACTGATTCTGAAACATCGGATGGCCCCAAACAGAATACCACTATCATTACTCAAGAAGAAGGCGGCTCAACCATCGTGATATACTCCACCATTAGTTCCTCTATGGCTACCAAAGACGCCCAAAACTCCATCTCATCTTCAGCGTCTGGAACCGGCACTCAAAAGAGTAGTGTGCTGGGGCCAGCCATAGGAGGTGCTGTGGGCGGAGTAGTAGCTATCGCCCTTATCATTGGTATTGTTTTCTTTGTGAAGAGAAGACAGGACAAGAACAAGAAGGAAGCAGAACTGGCTGATTCTGCTTACTTCAGTGCCTTGAAGCGAGATCATGCTCTTGAGCCCTCACATCCGGGACATGCAAGACAAATATCGAACCCATTTATCTCCAAAGAGGAGATAATGGTTGACCAAAGACTAAACCCAGTGATGCTGAACAGAAGAAAGAGCGAGGGTTCTCTCGCTGATGAGGCCGATTACTCCAGAAAAATTCTCTCTGTGGCAAATCCGGATGATGATTAGAGAAACTCTTTTAATTTTTTAGCTAGCACCCTATAGAGCCTGTTTTCTGTTCCAATTCATGATATAACGATAATCCCTTGAGCTTTTAGTATAGTAGGTAGTCGACCAATGTCATCAGAAGTAAAATCTTGGGTCCCTGGTAAGGGCAACAATCGCAAAAAATGGGCAATTTTAAAACAACAATCAAACCACCTCCCTCCACAGATACTTAGCAACTAACCAAACAATGCCAAACACAACAATCGTACCGCCACAGGAACAGCAGATTTATGACAAACTCGCTGAAGTCCGCTCAAGTCTTACTGCATTGAAAAAGGATCGTACTCAGTACATCAATTCAAAAGATGTACTAGCCAGCTATCACACCATTCTTGATATCGTGAAGGAACTGCGCAAGGTTAGGGCTTCTCAGCCAGAGGACACGCCAGGAAACAAAGTGGACACTGTTGTGGATGACCTTTTTCAAGTTCTTTCACTATTTTTTATGTCTGTGGGACTCACCAAAACCGCACCAGCAACGTTTGCCTCCTTAACCACAGTTCAAAGACTTCTTGAACATTTGAACGAAAGTCAGGTCTTCACCAAAGAGGATTTAAGACCAATAAGAGAGAGATTAAATGAGATTAGTGAGCTGATTGAGTCAGAGAGGTCAGGGCATGATCAAGAGGAGTTCTCCTTACTAAAGCACAAGCTGGAATATTGTCAGCAAGAATTAAGAGAGCTTGACACACAGATTGACCAAATTGACCCGGAACTGACTGGTATCCATGACGCTTTGGTCGCTATTAGAAGAGAATTGTTGAGTCTGGCTTCAAGAGCTAGTTTTAACAAGGAGACTTTGGAGTACTACAGAGACCAACTGTCACAAATTGCAAGCAAGAGAGATTCCAATGGCCAGTTCCTATCTGCATCTGGCAAAATCATTGTTAATGGACAGAATGTCCTAAACGGCCTTGTGGATGACTGCCATGCTCTTGTTGCAGATTTGGTCATCTCAGACTTCAAGTTGGATAAGACCTTGCAACCAATTTATGACGAGGTGACATGCATTAAGTCCCAACTGGAAGACTTGCTGGTCACTAGAAGATGGACTTTGAGAGAGACGGATCTTTATGCCTACCAGAAGAGGCTTCAAGAGATTGACGAACTTAGAGTAAATGGTAAATTCCCAACTGGCGACAACACTGAGAAGGATGAACAACATTTGAATAGAGGCCAGAGAATTTTGCTGTATCTGTTGAGAAGATGTTACGCCATTATCTACAAATTATTAGAATCAAGTGAGCCTGTCAGTGAGTCACTTCAACCTCTGCATAACCAGCTCTCCACAGTGCGCAGATGTCTTTTGGAAATCAAGAGACTTGGAGGTGTCAATTCTTCGAGAGAGCTGTACCCCTTCCAAATGAAACTTGGGTCGTTGGACGATTTGAGAACCGATGGTAAGTTCATTGTTGATGGTGAAATCCCTGAAGGACAGGGCACGTTGAATGCCCTTCTGGCGGAGTGTTATGACATTATTCAAGAGATGAGAATCGAGGCTGAAGACGGACCGAAGCCTATAGAAGATGAGCAGGAGGAGGATGCTGAGAGTGCTTACGATAATGAACTATACGACCGTGAGGACGAAGATGTGGAGGGCGAAGATGTGGAGGACGAAGATGTTGTGGATTATGATGATGAAGAGTACGCCCCTAGCTATGCACCAAGCATAGCTGAGTCTTACACAAAATGAGGGTAAAAAAATACTAGTGTACAAATAAATATTTGGTCTTATGCTATAGAAAGATATGCCATAGTTTTTGGTTTAGCGTTTTGCTGTCCCTGCGTCCTGTCTATATGGTATCAAACGGACTTCTGGTACAAGCCAAGGGTTCCATGCGGGGATTGAAAGTCGAGTCACACGTTGATAGCTTTCAGTTTGCAAGCCTTTCTCGACCTTCCACTTGATGATCTTGGAGTCATAACATACGTAGTTTGTCTTGAAGAGCACTCAATCTGCATTGCTTTTGTAACTGTTTGTAAAATTAGGGCTTTCAATTTCGCCACTCCATCTGTTTATGGTAACTGGCCCTAGTCCAAAGACCGCAAATCGCGCGAAAGTCAGTACCAGTTCGTCCCCATGTGGAAACTTTCGCGGTTTATCTGGTGACTCTTTGCTTGGGATCCTTATCGGCTATGTACAGAAATGTTGCAAGAACGACAAAAACGGCCGCCAGTGAGTCAAAAAAAAAAAAGCTTCGAGCACTGGAAAATGAAAAATTTAAAAAATTTGACCACCAATCATCACAACCACTTCTTTACTTATCCTAATCAACCCTTTCAAAGATGTGTGGTATTTTCGCTGCTCACCACCAAGAATACGTTGAGTCTTTCAAGGCCAAAGCTTTACAATACTCCAAGAGAATCAGACACCGTGGTCCAGATTGGTCTGGTAACTTCGTCAAGAACTCTACCATTCTTTGTCATGAACGTCTATCCATTGTTGGTCTAGACTCTGGTGCCCAACCAATTACCAACGAGGATGAAACATTGTCCCTTGCGGTCAACGGTGAAATCTACAACCAAATCCACTTGAGAAAAGAGCTCTCTGACTACCCATACAAGACTTTGTCCGACTGTGAGCCAATCATCCCACTATACCAGAAATACGACATTGATGCCCCAAAGTACTTAGACGGTATGTTCGGCTTTGTACTATACGACTCCAAGAAGGACAGGGTTATTGCTGCAAGAGACCCAATTGGTGTTGTGACACTGTACATGGGAAGATCTTCCAAATCCCCAGAGACTGTGTACTTTGCCTCTGAGCTGAAATGTTTGGTGGACGAGTGTGACGAGATCAAAGCGTTCCCACCTGGACATGTCTATGATTCAGAGACTGATCAGATGACCAGATACTTCCAACCGACCTGGTGGGACGAGAACAAGATCCCAACCACCCCAGTTGACTATACCGCTGTTAGAGAGAGTTTGGAATTGGCAGTCAGAAAGAGATTGATGGCTGAAGTTCCATACGGTGTCTTGCTATCCGGTGGTTTGGATTCTTCTTTGATTGCTTCGATTGCTTCTCGTGAGACTGCTAAGGCCTCTACTATTGCTGATGAGACCAACGAGGTTTCTGGTGTTGATGATTCTGGTAACTTGCACTCACACGGATGGAACAACAAGCTACATTCCTTCGCCATTGGTTTGCCAGGTGCGCCAGACTTGATTGCTGCAAAGAAGGTTGCCAAGTTCATCGGTACCATTCACCATGAGCACACCTTCACCTTGCAAGAAGGTTTGGATGCGTTGTCCGATGTCATTTACCATTTGGAGACCTTCGATGTCACCACTATTAGAGCATCTACTCCAATGTTCTTGCTTTCCAGAAAAATCAAAGCCCAAGGTGTCAAGATGGTCTTGTCAGGTGAAGGTTCTGATGAGATCTTTGGTGGTTACCTATATTTTGGTGCTGCTCCATCTGCCGCTGAGTTTCACACTGAATGTGTGAAGAGAGTTAAGAATTTGCACTTGGCGGACTGTCTAAGAGCCAACAAGTCCACTATGGCCTGGGGTCTAGAAGCCCGTGTTCCATTCTTGGACAAGAAGTTCCTAGAGTTGACTATGAACATCGATCCAGAGGACAAGCTTATTGACCCATCCCAAGGTAAGATTGAGAAGTACATTTTGAGAAAGGCCTTTGACACATCTGATGATCCAAGCGCCCTTCCATACCTGCCAGAGGAGATTCTGTGGAGACAGAAGGAGCAATTCTCTGATGGTGTTGGCTACTCCTGGATTGATGGTTTGAAAGACGCTGCTGAGAAGGCTATCAGTGATGAGCAATTCAAGATTTCAAAGCCAGAATGGGGTGATGACGTTCCGACCACCAAGGAGGCTTACTGGTACAGATTGATGTTTGATGAACTGTTCCCATCCAAGGCTGCGGCTGCTACTGTTATGAGATGGATTCCAAAGGCCGACTGGGGATGTGCTGAGGACCCATCTGGTAGATATGCCAAACTTCACGAACAACACGTTGAGGACAAATAGATTTAATTAATTTAATAGAGTTTATGAAATCTACAAATCAAGTAGTTTTTAGTATACTACGATTGGGATTTGAAGGGTAAGAGCGCGGTTTCTAGCTCTGGTTCTTGTAATTCCTGATCAACTCAATAACCTCAGTAGTGCTGTCAAAAACAGCAGCAGTGAATTGTTTGTACACCAGGTACGCGTATTTGTCCAGTTTCTCAAAGTAAAGTCTTGCCAAATTGCATAATTTGTAAGTCTCCAGCAACTCACTGACTTGGTACAAGTTCGTAACGCCATTCTTGTAATCGTTGCACAAAATCACCTGGTATTTCAGGTTGAACCAGTCGTTGAAAGCTAACAGTGTGAAAAGTGCATTTCCAGCAATCAAAGAGATCAACAGTCTGGACTCAACACCTGTTCTAGCCGTCTGCATTCTGTAAAGAGCAAGATAGACAAGAAGAACTAGCAAGGAGAGCAGCGACTGACCAAAAGTTGTGGATACCAAAGATGGTTGTGTGATTGGAATGGTGTTGCAGAAGTTGTTCACAGGTGTATTATTGTGGGATAGGAACCTGGTGATTGAAGACGTTTCCCCCTGGGGGCTCCAAGAACTGATGATGGCATTAATGAAGGACATTGTCTGGTGAATTTTAAAATGGAAACGTATAGTTGAGGCTGATGACGACAATGATGATGAGCACAAACAGAAATTATTGTCGTTTGGACAAAACGCGTCAAGTGCAAAATTGGCACCCAGTTGTGCCAAATAAAATTGGGGGGCGTTATTGAGCTTAAAGATTCACATGCTCGCGAAAATTTCCTTTTCGGCTATCTCGCCAAAAATGCTCTTTAAAAAAGGTTTAAAAAAGGAAAGTAAAGTCGAAACTTTTGCCCTCCAAAATAGCAAATTCTACCTGATGTCGACAATCAACCGTAAAACGAGATCAATGCCTACTAAACTCACCGAAGACAAGACCCAATCTGAGCCTCATTCAGGGGCCAACACTAGTGACGTTCTCACAGACGCTGAATCCGGTGACGAGATCACAATTAAGCCACCGATTAGAAGAAGATCATCATTGTTCTCACTTGATAACAGTCCATTGGACCCGCCAGATGAGTCCGATTTTAAGAAGTTCACATCTGATGAACATCATTTTTCCCTTATCCGTAACCTCCATATGGCTGACTTTATTACGCTATTGAACGGTTTCAGTGGGTTCTACTCGATTATTTCCTGTTTAAGATTCACGTTGACAGGCCAACCACATTATGTTCAAAGGGCACATTTCTTCATTCTTTTGGGTCTGTTCTTTGACTTCTTTGATGGTAGAGTTGCCAGATTAAGACAAAAGTCATCTTTGATGGGTCAAGAGTTGGACTCTTTGGCCGATTTGATTTCATTTGGTGTGGCTCCAGCATCCATTGCATTTGCCATTGGCTTCCAGACCACCCTTGACGTCTTGGTCCTATCCTTCTTTGTTCTTTGTGGGTTGACCAGATTGGCAAGATTCAATGTTACTGTTACCACCATTCCAAAAGATTTGGCTGGTAAGTCGAAGTTCTTTGAGGGCTTTCCAATTCCAACCTCTTTGGCTCTTGTGGCAATGATGGCATATTTTGTGCATAAGGATTTTGTTAAAGACAATTTGCCATTTGGTGCATTACTTGAGGGCTCCTTCTTGGAGTTCCATCCCCTGGTTTTGATTTTCTTTCTTCACGGGTCAGCCTTGATTTCCAAGTCTTTAAAGATTCCCAAACCATAAGCGTGATGAGCCATGAATCTGTACATTGTAATGAACTCATTTTGTAAATACAACCATTTTTTGTAAAGCAAACCATTTTCGTAAAGAGGCTGTGTGAAGTCTAGGTTCTAAAGGTCTAGGTCTAGGCTCCAAAAGGTCTCTATCGATTCGAGATCCTCTAATAAATTTAGCTCCATGCAAGATTACCAAATATAATAAACATATTCCCCAAATAACCCGAAAATTGTTATATGGTAGCTTGTTACCCACATCAAGTCTCAATAAAACACCTAAGATACCCCGGGACGACACAATGCCAACACAGGAAGAAGATCTTACCATTCTGCCAAAGTCTGACCCACATTCTCCTTTCCACTCTCGTATCCCTGACAGCACTGCGCAAACAGATGTCCTCAGCAAGAGGTTCGAGCTTTGGAGGCAAATCATCAAGTCTCTGATCGTATACTACAAGGCTGTTGTCATATCCAACCAGCAGTTCAGCGTCATCAATACCAATGTGGCTAATTCTTTCAATTTCCCTTTTCTTACCAACGTTAACACTGCCTCTGTTGCAACTACCCATACGCTAGATATTGTGGAACCGTCTCCAGATAATATCAAGAAGCAATCATTCTTTAGCAAATTTGGATCTGGATCCATTCAAGACGTTCAGATTCTTTTGAAGAAATACCATCTCAATCTTGCAGAGCACCAGAAGCAAATGACAACTGATCTGATCACTTTGATCATACCAAAGCTGGAAGAGTTGCAGAGAGACCTTTCAGTGAAAGTCAAGGAGATCAAGAGTTTAAGCCAAGATTTCAAGGACAATACAATCAAGGGTGAGGTGGCATTGACAGGTCAACTGCTAAATGATTACATTGAGTCAATGAAGAAGCTGAAAGAGAAGGGAGACTGTCACAAGGATCCGTACCTCTACAGGCTGAAGTTGGAATTGCAGTTAAAACAACAACTTCACGTGGAAAACTATCTGGAGGAAGCATTTATGAACTTGCAAGTCACATCTCTGATGTTAGAGAAGATTGTTTACAAGGAGATCCAACATTCTTTGAACAAGTATTCAGAACTGATCTCCCAGGAAATCTTCATTCACTATAACGACTTAATCAATGAACTGCACCAAGGAATCATCTCTAAAAAACCCCAGTTCGAATGGGATGATTTTATCACCAGAGACAATGGTAAGACCCTCTTGAAAATGAAGCATGATGATATTCTTCCTGCCCCTAAGAAGGTTAGCGACTTAGTTTACCCATTCAATAAGTCTATCATGTCGAAAACAATCAGATCAGGGTACTTACTGAAAAAATCGAAGCTCCTAAAGACATACTCCAAATCTTTCTTTATTTTAACTCTGAACTATCTGCATGAGTTCAAGCACTCAAAACTTGATGGCACCAATATTTCTCCAGTTCACTCGATCAAATTAAATGACTGCATACTGGTTGACCACAATGAGTCAAAATTTCAATTGAAGGTTGTGACAAAGATTCATGAATTAAAGAAATCAACTACAGTGAACTACGTGTTCAAGAACTTTGATCTCAGCGAGCAAGAGTTTCAAAAGTGGATCCATGATCTGAAGACATTAACGAGCTTCAATACCTTCCGTGAGAGATACGACTACATAAAAAACAAATCCACCAGACCATCAGCTTCAAGGGCCTCATCTTCTTCGACATTACTCCCAACACTCTCAAACAGCCACAGCACCTACTCCCGTGCTCAAACACCTAGATTCGAAATCGAAAACCCAATGGATTTGGCCGCAATCAACTCCAAGTTGGAGAGTATTCAAATGAGTGGGGACTATACCACACCTAGCGTGTTGCAGAGCTCTACAACATCAAGCCCACAGGCTGGACAAAACCGACCACCACAGCCGGCAAAGGCTCCTTCAATCAGCAACCAGCCTCAACAAGTTCTTGATAGAAAGATTACTCCTAAACTCGTTTTAGAAACTAAACCATCACAGTTGATGCCTCCAGTTCCATCTCTTACCATACAGAGACCTACTCCAACAAGGCCAACTGCTCCTCGTCTCCCATCGCAATCGTCTAATCATTCAAGTCACTCCTCAACCAGTTCCAATCCAGGAAACTCTGTGTCAACTTCTCCGACATATTTTAAAGGGGACTGCTCAAGTGAATCCTTGGTTAACATCCCTAGAAGTTCTACACCAATGATTGGACAGGCTCCGCACCATCAAATTAGCAATATGCCTGGCCATATCACCCTCAATTCGGAAGATCTTATTCGAAAGATTCAGCTAAACGAGTCCTTGTATGACGAACAAGGTCATCAGGTTGACTTGTCTGCTTTACTCAAACAAATGCACTAGAAGCAGTTGCTAGATTTATTTGCACCTCATGAAGCTCAATGTAGTGCAAGGCGTTACAATCTTCAAGCACTGTAGTACGTAGCTGTGACGACCACTCTCTGCAATTCATGATCTCGATTCCCAACTAGATGCAACGTGACACATAAACCCTATCGGCTAAGCGGTACCGAGCTGTGGTCCCCTCACCAAAATATTCGCGATTTTTTGTTTAGCAAAATAGGCTATTTGAAAAGATGACAAAAGCAACGTAACAAGGAATGGTAACTTAACGGGAACGTAAACGCTTTGAATATCCGAGCTCTGTCTCTTTCTTTTAATTTCCCGTTGGGGTTTCTGTTAATACAGCCAGCAATAGCCGTTGAGTTTGGGGATAGCGGACAACCAGTGTCACCAAGAGGCGAAAGAGGGGAAGAGGGGAAGAGGCATGCCCGCGGAAACATACATCCCGCATCAACTGATGTCAGAAAGAAAAGGTAGCTAATAGCTCTGTATTCTGTCGTGTTGTACACGGTCTGGCGGGCTAATGAGTCACTGTCCCAGCGAGACAACCATCTTCATGGAAACCTTGCCTTGTACCGTTTCTCCGGATGTCAAACTCTTGCTGATCTAACGTCTAAAGCGGACTGCCGGAGTTCGAGAACCTGCTCGGAAAAACTCTTGCATCTGCAGGATTTTCCGTTTGATGACTCGAACTTACATTTTCTGTCTACATGGTTTAAATTTCTCGAGAATAATTTCCATTGTTTAAAAGCTTTCATGTACCCTCACTGGCGCGAGGTCCCTTTTCTGTTCCGCAAACCACATATTCGCTATAAAAGCAAACCAGTTCTTCAATAATAACTTGCTTACCTTTGTTTCGCTTGGTCAACTAACTCAACCAAAATGACCAACGACGAGAAACTCATCATCATCATGTGTGGCTTACCCGCGAGGGGCAAGTCCTATATTACCCGCAAGATCTCAAACTACCTCGACTGGCTCAACATTGACAACAAGGTGTTCAACGTTGGTTCAAGAAGACGTAAAGTCGGAACACAGGATTCCGTCGCATCATCGCCGTCCGCAAACCTTGAGGCCCTTCAAGTCGAGGCAGGACATACTGCAGACTTTTTTAACCCGAACTCAGAGCAGAATGTAAACCTCAGAAACAAGTTGGCTCTTGATACGTTGGATGAACTGCTCGAATACTTGGAATCTGAAGATGGCAAGGTGGGTGTATTTGACGCCACTAACTCTACGCTTAAGAGAAGACGCCACCTTCTAGAACACATTGATCATCACTTTGAGCAACTGGAGAGACAAACAGGTGTGACCCATGAATACAACATTTTGTTCCTTGAAAGTTTATGCACTGATCAAAACATTATCAACAGAAACATGGCTTTGAAGTTGAATGGACCAGATTACGTCAATGTACAAAATAAGGAACTCGCTTTGGATGATTTCAAAAAGAGACTGGCCAACTACGAGAAGTGTTATCAGACTGTGTCTAGAGAAGAGTGCACTGGTCATAACCTTCAGATGCTCAAGGTTGTCAATATCACCGAAATTCAATCTTATAACATTTCAGGATTCCTTCCCGTCATTCTTCACAACTTGTTGAATAATCTCAACATCACCAACAAGAAAATTTGGGTAACATCCAACTTGACTAATGACATTAGTGAGATTTCATTGAACTTGCCTTCTGAATTTTCCTCATCTTTGCAAATCTATTCCAACAACTTTACAAACAAATACAACCTTCCTAACTTTCACAAGATCAACACCAACCTCAACCTGGATTACATTCATGATTTGATTGTGGACTTCGAAGGCTCGCAATACGAGAACATTCTCATTCAAACAACTGATGAATTACTTATAAATGGACTTTTGAAATATTTCATGACAAACAAGGAACTTCTTGATCACCACATTGACTTTGAGACTGAGATTATATGCATCAATCCAAAACTGTACTCTGTTGGCTTTGAGAAATTTGACATTCCAGAGGATCAAATTAATATTGAAGGATACCCTTCAGCTTGTTCAATTCCATCTTTGACAATGACGAGATCTAACTCCAATACCTCAACAACTGGTGAGTGTCTTGTGCAAACTCCCCTATTTAATGAACAAAAGTGGCAGCAATTCACCTACAAGAATCTGAATGTTTCTGAACTGTCTAGAAAGTTGGAAATGCTATGATCTTGCCATCTTTTATGAATAATGACTCCCCCACCCACCAAAGATAGTACGATAATGCCCGGCGTTGGCAAAGGTTTCTGATACACTGTGTAAATAGAATTGTGATAATTATCTACGATATTAAGTGAACGTAAACGTAGCATATTCATCGGAAAGGTGGTCTCTTGTCCTTTTGGACTGCGGCCCTCTGTCGCCTCTCACTAGCACTGGTTGGTCTCATCACCCCAGCTTCACTCTTCCTTGTTTGCCCCGTCGTTGCAATCCTTCTACCCACAGGAATCTTACTACCACGTGTTTGGCCTTTCTCAGGCACACTCTCTCCAGCGGGCCCCGTGCTTGTGGTTGGTTGTACTAAAAATGACCCATCTTCGTCATTGGTCAAATACGTCTCGTTAGCTCCACCATGTTGTAGCTGTTGTTGTTTTTCTTCCCTCTTGTTGTCAAAGTATTCCTCCAGTCGGGCAATTTTCTCCTTCAACTCCTCATATCTCTGAAGATTCATGTCATTCATGCTGGGCAGTTCGTTGAACTCAACCGTGTAGGCATTGATCTGGAGACCATAAAGAAAGCTTCCGAATGACTCGTTGAACGATATAAGTGATTCATGCATGCTCTGAAGGTTTTGCATATTAGAATCCAGTTGGGCCATAGAGTCGTTGAGTTCGTTGATGGAGGGGAAGAGTGCCTGGTCCAGAGGCGTGTTGTCAATCTGAATGGGGTAGTGCACACCGGGTGATGGGATAACATTAGACGATCGCGATAAACGGTGCGGTGTAGAGCTAGTTCTGATTCGTTTGGACATAACGCGAAGGTGGTAGGATTCTTAAATTCCTGGAACTTTGATCATGTTTCCAATTGTTTACATTTGCAATTTCACGTTTTTGTTTTTGTTTTGGTGTGTGTAGTCTTCGCGAATGTTTTGGTGATGTTCCGAACTGTGTTTTTTTTCGCAAAGCCCGTGCAAATGATGATCACCTAAAGCATTTTATATAATCGATCTCTTCTTGCCAGACCATGTTTAGACTGACTTCCAAGGGCTCCTTACGGCCGTTGATCCAACTTAAGGTGCAACCTTTTCTTTTGAAGACCCAGTTCCGCTCCACTATCCAAAGAAGCACTAACATACAACGTACTCAAGTTGGCATCAACCTCCAGGCAAGAAGAAACCTCATCACCTCAAACTTTGACTGGAAACCAGTGAAGACCAGTTCCAACTCCGAATGGAGTATCTCCAAGTACATATTTCTTGCTTTGCTTATTATGATGCCAGTGATTTCCTTTATGCTGGGCTCATGGCAGCTCCGGAGATTGAAGTGGAAGACTAACCTTCTGACTACATGTGAGGACAGACTGACATACGATCCTATCCCGCTACCAAAGAACATCCAGCCAGAAGATGCAGAGGACTTGCAATACAGACGTGTAATTGTCAAGGGTCGCTTTGACCATTCCAGAGAGGTTTTTGTTGGTCCCAAGGTGAAGAATGAGATGAAAGGCTATGTTCTGTATACTCCATTAGTGAGATCTGATGGCGGCGAGGATATCTTGGTTGAACGTGGATTTGTTACTGATGAAAACGTTATCCCAACTAAGCGTAAATTACAACATTTGAGTGTTCCTATGCATGAGGTGGAGATTGAGTGCTTGATCAAAAAAATTAACCCAAAGGCCAGTCTCACGTGGGAGAAAACAGATCCCGACTCGAGGTTATGGCACGTTCTGGACTATGAGGAGATGACTGCATTTACTGGGTGTATGCCACTCCATGTCACTGCGCTCGTTGATCTGAGGGATCACCCAATTGAAACGAAAATCATTGTTGATCCCAAGCCATGGTGGAAGGTTTGGGCTGCTAACCCAACACATACGGTGACACAGCTCAAGGAAACCAAAAACGAAGACAACAACCAGTTTTCAGAGTATCAGTTTTTGAAGGCAGGTGTGCCGTTAGGCAGAACTGCAACCATTGATATGAGAAACAACCACATGCAATATTTAGTCACTTGGTACGGTCTGTGTCTGGCTTCATCTATTCTGCTGTTTATTGTGTTGAAGAAGACCCCTAAGGACCCACTCAAGGAGAAGGTGAGACACGCAAGAAAACACATGTGAGTGAGGCCTCTCCGCTCGCCCCTGGCCTAGGCCCATAACGTGGCGTGTATCTACCATTGTAAATAGAGAGAGAGATGTGAAAGAGGTCTGTAGATTCCATGGGTGAAGATCGTAACGTTCAGCACTGTGACCGGTGATTGGCAGATAGGAGAGTGAGATGAGGTTTGGCGCTAAAGTCCTTAGTGGGAGGGACTTGTTTGTTTCGATGCAGGTTGTATCCGTATTACTATACAACAACGATAAGATTGTACTCAGGGCCCAAAGCCGTCCGTCTCCTGAGTGCAACCACAGGCGAGGCCGCACAAGGCGCTTTATAGAAAATCAAGATCAAGATTGTCAATGAGAGCCCCAGGTATCAAGCCAAAAAAGAACTGCTGATTATGAACTGAATTGGGAGATAAAGAGATAAACACGGGAAAAAGCAATTCCACGAGCATGTTAGCTCAATGGATTGTGCTGGTATGGTGGCCTGACAGCGACATAAACTTTCAACAAGAGCAATACTCTGGATGTTGGCAACGGTGAGTAGCTGGCATTGACTGTTTATCCCGCTGCGGACCACCTTTCAGACGTTTGATCCATTAGGTTTGAAGTGATCGACGACCATCCGTCCCCATATTCAAGCAAGCCACAAATACAGTGTTCATAGTCACTGAGCCGAGGTTCAGGTCTTCACAGTGTCTGAGAAGAACCACAAACAAGGCCCTACTGCGCCAAGTCTGAAATCTGAAGTCATGTAGCTCCTCTCGTTAGCTCCTCTCGTTAGCTCTTCTGCCAGTAACAATTAAAATCACACGGCACTTTTCTTCTTTTAGAGCGGCTGAAGTTTTTGTACGGCACCTGAACAATGATGGGCAGCGCCCTGGTTGGATGTCTGAAGTATGGGGTAGCTTCTATTTGGATCAAAATCAGCTCAACAAAGATCTCTTCGCAGGAGGTGCTCAAGCAGAGTCTTTGAGAGTTCACGAAACCAAGACCCCTCAGTGCGCCCAGAAAGTTGTAGGCTCCTGGTTCTCTTAGGCTCTTGACAGGAGCGTGTCCGGTTCAAAAAAGAGCTTGACAGCTGGCTTTTCGGCATTCGCGATTAGAGGGCCTGCATCTCGTTATCAGAGGTGCGTGATAAGCCTGACGCCATAGAACAGCACCCACCGGCAGCAGCAAAAATTACAGTGACTTGATAGAGTTACGACCACAAGAAACGGGGGAGATTTGAGAAGACAGATTGCCACAGTGGACATGTATAAATACTGTGGCAAGTCCTCCTGAGAATTAGTATTTGACTTTCACACATCTCTCATCACAAAACATTATGTCTTCCTCTCCCTATACTAAAGAGGCTGAAAAGAGCAACGTCGATTCCGTCACGGATCCAGAAGTTGGTGACACCTACTCTGTTGACCACGCTGCTGAGGAATCTGGTTCCAGATGGAAGCGTTTCAAGGACTCTTTCAAGGAGGCCGACTTCGAAGAGATTGACACCACAGGAATGACTGAGGTTGAAATCATCAATGCCAGAACTGCTACTTCGCCTCTACATAAGAATTTGAAGAACAGACACTTGCAGATGATTGCCATTGGTGGTGCCATTGGTACTGGTTTGTTTGTTGGTTCTGGTGGTGCTCTAAAGACGGGTGGTCCAGCTGCCTTGTTAATTGGCTGGGGTATCGTTGCCATTATGATTTTTTGCACTGTTCACGCTATCGGTGAGCTTGCTGTTCGTTTCCCTATCTCTGGTTCTATCAACGTCTTTTCTGCTCGTTTCATTGACCCATCTTGGGGTTTCGCCATGGGTTTCAACTATGGTTTACAATGGTTGATTATCTTGCCTCTTGAGTTGGTTGCTGCGTCGATCGTCATTCAGTATTGGAACTCAGATATCAATGTGGTTGCCTGGGTCGCTATCTTCTATGTTTTCATCATGGCTATCAATCTATTTGGTGTTAAGGGTTACGGTGAAGCTGAGTTTGTCTTCTCCTTGATTAAGGTTGTCACTGTCATTGGTTTCATCATTTTGGGAATCATCTTGACCTGTGGAGGTGGTCCACAAGGTGGATACATTGGTGGTAAATACTGGCACAACCCAGGTGCCTTCGCCCACGGGTTCAAAGGTGTCTGTACTGTTTTTGTTACAGCTGCTTTCTCTTTTGCTGGTACTGAATTGGTTGGTCTAGCTGCTGTCGAGACTGCCAACCCAAGAAAGTCTCTTCCAAGAGCCACCAAACAAGTTTTCTGGAGAATCACTCTATTCTACATCATTTCTTTGACTTTGGTTGGTCTTCTTGTTCCATACAACGACCCACGTCTAGGTGTCGGTGGTTCTTACAATGCTGCTGCCTCCCCATTCGTCATCTCTATCAAAAATGCCGGTATTAAGGTTCTTCCATCCATTTTCAACGCTGTGATTTTGATTGCTGTTTTGTCTGTGGGTAACTCCTCCGTTTATGCTGCCACCAGAACCTTGGTTGCACTTTCTGCTCAAGGTATGGCTCCAAAGATCTTTACCTACGTTGACAGAAAGGGTCGTCCACTACCAGCAACTGGTCTTGTCTTTTTTGTCGGTTTGCTATGTTTCGTCTCTGCCTCAGATAAATACGGTGATGTTTTCAACTGGCTCTTAGCCCTTTCTGGTTTGTCCTCTGTTATGACTTGGGGTTCTGTCTCCTTTGCCCATATCAGATTCAGACAAGGTTTGAAGGCTCAGGGCCGTAACCCAGACGAAGAACTTGCATTCGCATCTCAGTGCGGTGTTCTTGGATCTTGGTTGTCTGTCATTATCAATGTTCTGATTTTGATTGCCCAATTCTGGGTCGCGCTGTTCCCAATTGGTACTGCACCAGATCCTGCTACATTTTTCCAGCAATACCTTGCCTTCCCAGTGGTGATTGCCTTCTATGTCTTCCACAAAATATGGAAGCGTAACTGGTCTTTATACATTAGAGCCTCTGACATGGACTTGGATACCGGTAGAGCTGAGCACGACCTGGAGTTGTTGAAACAAGAGATTTCCGAGGAAAAGGCGTACATTGCTTCAAGACCTTGGTGGTACAGAACCTACCGTTTCTGGTGTTGATCGCTGGATGTTTTCTTCAAGTACAATTTGATTTGAATACAAGTTAAGTAATAGAACTGTAAATTATTAATATTTGTCTGTCAATTGGTTAAGTTGCCATGGTTACAGGTCATATCAACAATGACATAATCCGCAGAATCAAAACACCGAAAAGGTTGAAAAAAGGATTTATGCTTACCCCTCAAGGACTTATAACTCATCCAAAACACCTTCAGACTCCAATTCTATTAAACACCGAGCATCAACCAAAACCCAATGTCTGTGAAATATCCAGGTATCCGCATCTGCCAAATCGTCAAACTCAAGCCTGAGGCCCTCGAGGCATATAAGAAGTGTCATCAGGAAGTGTACCCGTCTGTTTTGGCCAACCTCACCAAGTATAACATCGAGGACTACTCCATCCACTACAGTCCTCAATTTGACCTCCTTATTGCTAACTTCAAATACACAGGTGATGACTGGGCACGCGATGGTGAGCTGAGCAGACTTGACGAGGGAAACTTTGAATGGTGGAAGATGACAGATGGGATGCAAGAGACATTGGTGGAGGGGTCCTCAGGTAGCAGGGATGAAAAAGGCTGGTGGGTGAACCTGGAAGAGGTCTTTAGACATGATAGTTGAACTCTATGTGTTTTCTGATGGATCAAAGGTTGCACTAAGATTATCCTCTGCAGTTATAGACATCACGAATCAAAAGTTATAGTGTCTCTCTAGTAGTTGCCGTGAACTCAAAACATTTGAAGGGCAAACAGAAGTGTTACAGGCCATCAATCAAAAGCAGATGGCATCTAATCAGCTTTCTATGCTGTTAGCTTCTACACTCCTCCCTCTATATATCTTGCTTTCAAAAAGCCAACGGAATAAATCCTGATATAACATCTTATATAAGCTCCCGCTGGATATCCGACGGATATAAGTCAGTACGGGAGCCATCCCTTTAGAATATAATTTGACAAAACATGACTTGAGGAAAAGTCTTCTGAAAAACTTCTACCTTTGGGAATGGGACGAAAACTCTAACTGTGAAATTGAATGAGGTCAAAAGCAGATTCTCTTAAATAAGATGGAATCCCTTAGATCTGCCGAATGAAGTTGAAGTTGCATGTGGGAAGTTGTAATTGATATTCTTGATCCTATGATGTTGAATAAATATCATAGGAGGTCCAAATACTATCCAAATAATCTTCACATGCTATCGAAAACCCAATCCAAATACAATCCAAATATAATCAAATAAAATCAAATATAAATATCAAAATGTAAATCGTACAGTGTTCGGTCGACTATACGATTTCACACGGATTGGTGTAAACCTGAGGTCACAACTTTTATGATATAATCTGGCTATTTTTAGTTCGTATTATTTACAACGATATGTAGTTTTGATGACTTTGCTTCACATCAGGCGTGCTTCAGATAAATATTATTAGGTATTGAGTCATCTCTCAAGTTTATTACGGTTTATTATAAAGAAATACCTGCTAGTATCCGGCCTATTACTGTCTATTGGTGAAGAAGCGAAAATCCAGTATATAGTCTCGTGACTATCATTTAAAGGGACGTTTAGGTAAATTTAGGCTGTTTGTGTAGGTGTATAATCACTAATGATTCAATACCACGTCGCCTCATGCCTAAACCCTAACCCATTGCTCACTCAATACACCACTTACAACAAATTTTTAGTATAGGTTACAAAAGCTGCTTCAGTTCTAGTTTCCTTCTAATCCACAGCAACACGGTCCACTTTGATAAATGGTCTATAGACTGGCTTCCACATCTGCGACTCTACCCACTTAACACACTCATCGAAATCTCTAGGAACCCTGATGTACTCCTCACTATCGGGATGAACCTCCTCCTCAATTCTTGCGACACCTTCCTTCAGTGCTTGCAAGACAACAGCAGCCGCAACTTTGGAGGAAGTGTCAGTGATCACCTCGATTGGGGGCAATAGACCAGCCTTTGGATCCTTATCCATCGGCGAAAGGGAAGCCAGTTGGTCAACTGCAGCG
>PPLZ03000021.1:0-141519 GCA_003706705.3 Barnettozyma populi
GGGGGGCGCCATTACATAAAAACGGAGCTCGATTAACTTGCTCCGTTGAAGCGTTCGTAATAAAACCATGCATGAACAGACTAGAGAGCTCTTATGTTGAGTTCACCTGCAACCTCCTAAGATATTATATGTACACCATATCAGAAGCAAATTTGAATCATAGGACTAAGCGATAGTAGTTTCAGTTCAGCTCGCAAAGGCTTTCTGTATCCACTTAAAGTAATCAAGAGTCTTTCCATTATCTTCAAAAGCTGATATCTGACTTTTGTGCCGGGTGCTCTTCAAAATAGTACCATCTGCACTCAATGCATTCACATAAAACTTTCCATTAGGCTCTAGTTCGGCTACAGTTTCAAATCCAGTCCTCTCAACAGTACCCAAAGTTCTACCCGTTGATTGTTCAACAATCTCCCAACTCTTCGTGACAGTATCACCATTCCAGCTGATGAAGACTTGCCCATCTTCATAAGCGACTGCAATATCTTCGGAGGAGTGTCCGGTCCAGTTTAGTTTGAAAGCCCTGTAGTTCTGCACATTTGCACCTTTAATATGAGAGTCCAGTTTGGCATTGAGTAGGATTTTTCCCTCCTTGTTGTACTCTGTGAGTGCTCCGGCTGAACCCCAGTTGATGAGTTTGTTGCCATTTGGCAAAGTGACAAATGAGCCTTGCGATTTGGCGTTATACTGGTGATCAGGCGGTGGATCAAACTGCTGAAGTAGTTCCACAGTCTTCTGTTTATTGTCAACCCTGATAACCTTCCCACTGGAGGCATGATCTGGGCCATCAGTTTCAGGTTCAGAATGGCCAGCAGAGAAACCATTGTTATCAAAGAAGGATATGATTTCAATATCACCGTCTACCTCCAAGAACCTTGCATGGTGCTGGAAAGCAAATTTAAACGGTTCGCAAACTATCATCAGGTCTGAAGGGTTGGAAGTTGAGAGTCTCCAAATGATTTCCCCAGTCTTGCCATCAATTTTATAGAGTGACGATGTGTGCCTAGCACTGATAAGGTAGTCCCCTTTCTGGTTTTTATCAATAGAGTTAACATGGAAGTAGTCCCATGCAGTTGTGGATGATAAACCATCACCTGCGTCTGCACTGACAAGGCTGACCTTTGAATCGTCTGGAGTTACATGGTCAAGCGCATTCCATTCAAACAGCAACTCGTTGGTCTCAACATCCAGTTCCTGAACAACAGTGCTTATAATCCACCGTTTGCTAGAATCACCTTTGTTATACTTCGATAGGTCAGTCTTAACAGGTGAGTAGCTTTCGATCAAACCAGTTTGCTTCCCATGCGCACTAGCGAGTTGGAATTCGTGAATATCAATTAGTTTGTGGTTTCCTGCCTTGATTTCTTTCACGGTATTGTAATGGTCATCCAGGAGTTTGATATGTCCGTACCCATGTCCCCCAATTGCCGAAAATTGTCCTTCAAAAGCGTATAGGACTGGCTTTCCCGCAATCTGTGCAGCCTGGAAGTTAAAACTGATCCCACCAAAAGTAGAAAAACTTGACCAAACCAACTCTCCGTCCTGGGTGTAGATATAAGCACCTGGCTGCTCAACAGACTGATTGATGAATTGGGTGGGTGCAGAATAAGGAGAGACAAAGTAATAGCCCTGAGATAGCTCATCCTTGTGACCAGAGTACTCTTTGGAGATGTTCCAAACAGGACTGGTCAGATCGGGTCTGGACTTGAACTGGTCGCTGGCCACAGCCAAAACTCCAAGGGTCGCCAGTGCTAAGAACATCATAATAATGTGGTTCTCATGCCTGCCAACTGTTTTTTGGGGAAGTCAGCAATCCTATATATAATTGTGTGGCTCACCTGTCAGTATAGTGGCTAAGCATAAAGCCACATTACAAAGAAATCAGCAAAGACTACAACGGAATCACATTAAAAACTCAGCTTGAATGAGAGAGTTATCTCCATAGTCTACTCATGGTGTGGAATGATCTATAAAGACTCTTGCTTAAAGAGAATGGCAAGCCATGTCCATTGAAGTGCTTCGCTTCCTTGTTTTTGAATGCGTTCAACAAGGAAGAGTTGAAACTTGGTGGATCACGGCTGACCAGATGTGGTGAGAAAACCTCACGTCTATTGAGTCTAGGATTGATATCCGATTTGTTCATCTGCATGTACAATAATGTCTTAGCTCTAGTCATACTAACATAAGTCAATCGTTTATCTTCTTCGGTCAATGTAAAACTAGCATTTGGATCCCACGAAGGTCTCGAGCCATGTGGCTTAAATTCTGGCAGAAATACAATAGGAAACTCAAGACCCTTGGCGGAATGAATAGTGGATATCTTCACAGAGTTGCTCACCGATGATATAGGCAGAATATTAGCGTAGTTCTCCAGAAAGAACTCTACTAGAGTAATTTCATCAGGTCTCAGGTGGTTGATTAGCTTCAGATTTTCTTTCAAATCAATTAGCTGCTGTAGAATCACGTTCTTGTCGTTCTCATCCTTGATGGTTTTGGCAACTTTGGAGCTTAAACCCAGTTTATGACCTAACGATAGCAGTTTCTGGAAAATGTCATTGGGATCATTAAAATCCATGGTATCTCTAGCCTCAGATATCTCTTTCACATAAGTGGCAATCGTTGATATGGGTGGATTCTCAGCCAAAATCTCAAAAAGAGGTATACCTGTTCTGTTGGTAAGTGCATAAAGCTTTTTTATTGTGGCAGGTCCAACACTTGGCAGGAGTTCTAATGTGCAAAGGATAGGAAAGTTAGCCTCTTCTGGGCTGTAAATGATCCGAAGATAGTCAACCATGTGGAACAATTCATTAGATAGCCATGATGGAGAAGAGGATAGTTTGTTAGTTCGAACACCGGCAAAATTCAAAAGTTTGGAGATCTTCGCAACTTGGACATTAGTCTTTGTCAAAACCGCAATGTCACCTGGTTTAATAGCACCTTCGCTTTCCTCTAGTAATCTTTGAATCTCTTTCACAATAAACTCGTATTGCTCATCTGTGAAGTTGAACAATTCAAACATCGGCTTTGGACCTTCCTTGATGCTAAAGTTCTGAGGATTGTTTCTTTCCAAGCACTCTTCCTCATTGTATATAATGGAGTTCGCACACTGCAAAATCTCTGGGGAGGATCTAAAGCACTGTTTCATGTCAATTCTCGTTAAGTGCTTGAGGTTGATTAGTTGATTCAAGAGCCTTGTGGTATCAGCGCCCAAAAAACCATAGATCGACTGGTTAGGATCACCAGCAACAACCAAGTGAGTGTTCTGGGAAACCAATCTCACAAGATCAAATGTGGCCTGGTACATGTCTTGGAACTCATCCACAATAGTCACTTTGTGAGTTAACGCCACTTCCCCTTCTTCCAGGATCGCTTTTGCTCTGGCCATAATATCTGAGTGAGTGAGAACTCCCATGGAGCCCAAAACCTTTTTCAGTTCCTCCACATCCTCTTTCGTGACTTGATGGTTTTTGGAAATGCGAGCAAGATTAGAATCATAGCCGAGTTGGGGCCTGGATTCTAAAGATGCTAGGTCCCTTATGACCGCTTGAATTTTGAACTTACTTAGTTTTCTCTTTGTTTCCATTAACTGAATAACCGTTCTCCAACCTGCATCCTCAATAATGCCAGTTTCAAGTAGCTGCTTATCATGTTCAGCAACTAGTCTGTGGCACATTCCGTTGAAAGTCATAACACTAATCTTATCCACCAGTTGTTGATTCTCAAAGACATCTAAGAGGCCTTGTTTAACGTTCTCGACAGCTTTGTTCGTCAAGCTCAGCACTAGAATCTCTTCAGGCGGGATGCCTAAAGTGTTTATCATGTACGCTATCTTATAGACCAGTGTAGCTGTTTTACCAGCACCAGGGCCCGAAACAATCTGCAGCGTTTGAGTTGAATCAAGAGGGAACGTGATAATGTTCTTCTGTGTAACTGTCACTGAAATATCTTTCACATCGTAGCCAGCAAAGTCTTCGACTCCAAGGGGGATCACTGTTGATTCAACTGGTTGATGGCCATCACTGGCAGATAGATCAGATCGATTATGTTTCGATTTGGAAACTTCTCCAAATTGTTTGGAGGGATTGTTCACAAATTCCCTAATCTCAGGGTCTTCCAAACCATCTGAACTCTTATTATTCTCTATATCTCGGTTGCCGAAAGCTCTCAATTCAGTGTCTCCGTAATCTCTAAGTTCCGTATCTTTGTATGTAGGATTGGCATTTACAGAATTCTTGATATCGAAATTCCCGAGGCCTTCAGGACTCTCAATACTGCCAGGACTCTCAAAGCATTCTAAATCACCTATCGATTCCGGTACCTTGCAGTTACTATCAGGTAGCTGATCGTCACTTTCAAGCTCAGAAACTTCAATGGAGGTTTTTCTTTTGTTTGGCCGTTTGCTGGGAACAGAATTGTCTGGCAAATTCGAGATTGATATGGATGATTTATGAGCTTGGAGTTTCATAGTAGATATATCCAGGGATAGTTCTTGCGTAGCTTCACCATAGTCTTCATCAATATCCTCAGATTCAGCATCTTCTTCACAGACATCATCAGAACCCATTGATCTGCTTTCAGAGATATTGTGATCAACACCATGCAATGTCTGTGCCATTGTCTGAGTGACTTCATATCCATCAATGTGAACAGCTTCCTTTAAGCACAAAGCTCTGTTCTTTCTGAATTGATGAATGCCAGAGTGACCATATTGGCTAGACTGCTGATCCTTGTAGAAACTTTGGATATCTCTTCTGCCGCTCTTATCAAGCAGTTTTTCGTGTTGCTTCTCTTGCCTCTCATGAAAAATATCAAAGCAGTCCCTTTCAGAGTTTCGACCTGAAGCCCTGTACTCCACCTCCAGAGTATCAGATTGCATCCTCGTATTGTCTTCTGTAATTTCAAAACTCCCATTCTGAACCGCCTTGCGCAATTCTTCAAGCCTTTTACGAGCCTTGGTCTCCTCCTTTGCCAACTTAGCGCGATCCTTTTCAAACATCATCTCCCTGGTATTGAGACGATCAGAGATTCCCTCATGTTCATTATCACCTTCTTCCAGACCGTATTTCAGCTTTTTTTCTGTGGTTATGGCACTTTCCAGCTCCTTATCCATCTCCGCTTTCTTCTGGTTGAATCGAGCCATTTGCCACTCTAGCTCCAGCATCTCGAGAACAATCATCTGATTTCGTTTTATGAGATCACTGTCGTCAATTGCCATTGGAATCGTTCAGCTAGTTAGTTAAGCATTGTCCTTTGGGAGATTTGTTCTTGGTTTTATTGGAGTTTAGTGGTATTTCGATATTGTTTCGGTATTGTTTGAGAAATGTTTTTAACTTTTATGGATTTTTTCCTATCTAAAAGAAATTTCTCTACATATTCAAAACAAGTAGCTTGTCTTTACCTTTGTTGAAAAGCCTCGACTAGAAGCTTTAGGTGTTCAATTTCCAAGTCAGCAAGCTCGCCTTCACATGTTTGTAAAAATGAGGAAATGTAACTGTAGTTCAGAAGCATGAATGCCTCGACTTTGCTCCCTTTCAGATTCTTGCTCAGCTTTGTGAGCACTGATTCAAACTCAGATCTCAGTCTGATTATGGAGTTGAAAAGCGGTTCCTGCTTAGACTCGATCAGTATCTCATTGGAGTTACTCAGCTTGAGGAAGCCGTACAGTAAATTAGTGAATTGTATAGTGAGGAAGTGAGGGTTCAAAGAGTTGGTTTCCGAAATAGATGAAGATTTCAAGGATGCTCTTTTCAAATTCTCACAGTTCAAGTCAATGAGCTTCTGAAAGTTCGGCCACAAAGTAATTAGCTGGAGGTTCAGGTAGTTTTCCAACATGGGGATCTTTCTCTTTTGAAGTTCAAAGATCAGAGACTGTGAAAGTCTAATAAGGATCAGGATTCCAAATATGTCAAAAGTCTGATAGATCAGTGCCTTGGTGTATTGAATACCGATAGCGTATGTCGGCTGGAATATCTCTTCAAATGAGCTATTTATGATATCCATCTTCTTGATTTGGAAAAATTCATTGAGGAACAAGTATTCAACTGATCCATTGTCAACCAGTGCAAGGTTGAAACTTCGAAATCCCACTTCCATGTTAAACATCAGTGGGTTGTGCTCTGCTATTTGAGCTAACAAAACCGTTGGGTCTTGCGCATTGATGATTTGAAATCTCTTGCCGATGCTGTAGTCAAGAATGGCTGATGACTTTTGGAAGAATGACTGCATCCCACCAATAAGGTAATTCTGGTCAAACTGGTGAATCTTAAGTTTTTCCAGGCTCTGTTGATATCTGTAAAAGTGGCTTTTATAGTACCACCTCATGGTATAAATGTATGCGCTCAGTAGATCGTTAAATAGATCTGGGGAATACTTCACCAAAAAGGGGCAAATTTCCTTAACTTCCATCAATTCCTGTTGGATGTTCTGTGAACTCGTTCCCACTACTCTAAGCTTCTTTATTTTGGCAATCATATAGGTTTTGATTCTTTCCACAGCCTTTTTCACCAGTAGTTCTAATAGGTGTTTCAAATGTGATACAGACTCCATCCTCAAGGGCTCATCATTCTCATATTTTGCGTAAATCAGTAACTTGTCATTCAGAAATTGTAAGTTTTCGCACCATTGGGCGTCAAGCTGCGCATTGTAGATTTCCTTAATAACATCTGGAGGGATAATCAAATCCGACACCACTGGTGTATATTTGGCCTCCAATTCCTGTCTCTGTCCCAGGTCCTTAGTCAGCTCCGTTGATCTGGCCTTCAGGTTTTGCAGTTCAGCACTCAACTCAACTAGACCCTTATTGAACAGATCCAAGTACTCTTCTAGCGGTGTCAGAAGACCTTCAAACTGTGATATATTTACTTCAAACTCCTTTAGCTGGCTCTGTTCCTTCTCACTGGAAACGTGGTTGATGGAGTGCTGAGTCGCCAGATAACGGACTTCCTCCAGACTGTGTTCATTAGAGATCGCAAGATCGCTCCACGAGTGCGTATCTGTTGATATCTCCATTGGTACAACTTCTCCTAATTGTAGGATATCCCTTAGTGTCTCTAATGACATTGTGCATTAATCAGTTGATTACAAGCCCGTTCAACAAGTCAAGTTGAGCTTTGTTTGGGTGCGTTGTGTACGTGCAAATCTGGATATACAATTACCCGGCGACAAAGTTACATAAGCATACATACCCACCTAAACATCTAAACAGTGTTACCCTTATAATATCGTGGCGATTCTGGAAAGAAGAGCACATATCTGTAGATAGGAACCAACACCTTCAAGAACTCTCATATGCGTTATACCGATTTCTTTCATGATTTCAAGTCTCTTTGGTTCTGGAATTTCCTCGAGGCCTCTCGTCACTTTGAAAGAAGTGGACACGATATCAGTGGCGCTGTAACCCTTGTCCCATAGTTCTTTCAAATATGCAATTGCACCATCAAGATCAGTATTCCCTGTTGCACTCATGATCATTTTTTTTATGACCAATGGGTGTGGGCTATCCACGATCTTAAACACGTTCTCACTATTGACAAACCCAAACCCAGCGACAGTGCTCTGTAAATTATTCAGAGCTTGTCTCATATCTCCTTCAGCGCTAAATACTAAAGCCTCTAGACCATCATTAGAGTATCTCACATTTTCAAGCTCAATAACCTCAAGCAGTCTCTTCAACACCTCCTCATCCTGAAGTTTGGTGTACCTCAACACAGCGCAACGGGATTGCAGCGGCTCAATGATCTTGTTCGATTGGTTGCACGCAAAGGCAAACCGGGTAGTATTGGAGTAGATCTCCATGGTTCTTCTCAAGGCCTGTTGCGCGCCGGGTGTCATCGAGTCCGCTTCATCCAGAATGATGATTTTGTGCCTTCTGGGAGGCAGTTGGACCTTCTTCTGAGCAAATTGCTTAATCTTCGATCTCACAACTTCAATACCACGGTCATCGGAGGCATTCAGCTCTAGAGTGGCTTCCGAGTAGCTCTTTCCCAGCAACTCATGCGCCAGACAGTGAATGGATGTTGTCTTACCAATACCAGGAAGACCAGATATGATCATGTGCGGCATATTACCGTCTTTAGCAATCATTTTTAAACGATCAATCGTTTCCTTGTTTCCCACCACATCTTTGAGTTCAAGGGGACGGTACTTCTCGACCCAAGGCAACTCTAGCTTCAATGCATTACTCATTCTATTTCCCTTCTAAATTGAGTGTCAAGTCACGAAAACACGAAAAGATCAACATTTTTGATCTTCGCGTTAGGATTTCGCGATGTGTTGTGTTCGTTGACTTTATTCACTACTGTGGCCAACGTACCAGGTCAATCCCTGATTCAGCTAATCAGTGTTTCGATATGAGTTAAAATGCTCTCCAGTTAACGCTGAGTGCTAAAACCTCAAGCTTGAATATAGATCCTACCACCAACCAGAATGTTGAGCCAACTTGTTGCGAGCATACCAGATCGTACAAAAATTATTGGTATTCCATGAACATTGATTCCTGTCATTTTTCAGACAGTGATCAGGCTCGAGAAAGACGTATCAATTCTACCAGAATGCACGCTGGCTACGGAATTAAGGGCTCAAGTGCGATTAAATTACTGGCGTAGGTTTTGTTTCGGTTGGTCAAGACTTCGGCCGTATTGCTCAGGAGCTCAAATTCCTTCGGCCGATTAACACCGAGTCATGTTACGAACTCCCTTTTGAACAATAGGCCTCAATAACTCAATGAAAGTTCGGTTTTACTCGCTCTGATGGGCAAAAGCTTGTGGACACGAGCTACACAAAGATACGAAGTTATAAAGACCTATAATTCCCGTTGAGCAATGGTGTAAACTGAACCTCTTTTCAGATTCACAGAACAGTATCACAATGTTCCTCAGAGGGAAAGCGAACAAGGTCCTTGAACCTCATAAAGACCCCCATGCTGTTGAGCTAAACGAAGATATCAATGGGGTTGATCACGACTTGCACACAGGCAATTTAGAGGATGATATTGCTAATATTGCTAGAAAGTACACCAGAACATCCAACACCGATGTAAATGTGAACTCAGATGCTCTTTCTATCACCTCCACAATTGCACCAGGTGTCATTCCTATGAACAACCCTGACTTGGACCGCCGCCTTGACCCAAACTGTCCTGAATTTAACGGCCGCTACTGGATAAAAAACTTCAAGTCAATCATGGATAGAGATCCAGATCACTTCAAATCGTATTCGCTGGGTGTTGTTTACAAGAATTTGAGAGCCTATGGTGACGTGACTGATGCTGACTACCAAGCAACTGTTTTGAATGCGCCATGGAAGGTTGTCACAAAGGTGGCAGCCGGTTTGTTTAAATCGAAGGAATCCCTGAAGAAAAACCAATTTGACATTCTGAAGTCGATGGATGCTCTTGTCAATCCTGGTGAAGTTGTTGTGGTGCTGGGTAGACCAGGCTCTGGTTGCTCTACACTTTTAAAGACCATTTCAACCAACACCCATGGTTTTGGTATTGGTGAAGAGTCTGAGATTTCTTACTCAGGACTAACCCCAACAAATATTAAGAAGAACTACAGAGGTGAGGTGATATACAGTGCAGAGTCTGATATTCATTTCCCTCATTTGACTGTTTGGCAGACCTTATCCTTGGTTGCAAAGTTTAGAACCCCACAGAACAGAATTCCAGGAGTGTCCAGAGAAGATTACTCTGATTCCTTGACTGAAATTTACATGGCTATATATGGCCTGTCTCATACAAAGAACACCAAAGTGGGTAATGAATTGGTTAGAGGTGTTTCTGGTGGTGAGAGAAAAAGAGTCTCAATAGCTGAAGTGTCTCTCTCTGGTGCTAGACTCCAATGCTGGGACAACGCGACCAGAGGGCTAGATGCTGCCACAGCTCTGGAGTTCGTCAAAGCTTTGAGGACCTCTGCTGACGTGTTGGATACGACTGCCTTGATTGCCATTTACCAGTGCTCACAGGATGTATACGACCTGTTTGATAAGGTGTCTGTATTGTATGAAGGACATCAGATCTACTTTGGAAGAGCAGATGAAGCCAAGGACTTCTTTCTCAGAATGGGCTATGAATGTCCTGCAAGACAAACAACTGCGGATTTCTTGACATCAATAACCTCACCATCAGAAAGAATTCCCCAGAAGGGATGCGAAGCCAGCGTTCCAAAGACACTAAGGGAGTTTGAGGAATACTGGAAGTCTTCACCTGAATACAAGCAGCTGATTGTTGATATCGATGCCAGACTGGCTAAGGACACTACTGAAAACATCAAAGGCTATATCAAAAGTGCCCACAATGCAAAACAATCAGACCACCTGTCTCGTTCTTCTTCATACACAGTCTCTTTCTGGATGCAGACAAGATACCTGCTAACACGAGAGTTTCAGCGTATCAGGAATGATTTTGGTACAAATCTCTTTGAGACAGGTGCCAACTCATTAATGGCCTTGATTCTGTCCTCTATCTTTTTTAACCTTCAACCCAATACTGACTCCTTCCGTTTCAGATCGGCTGCTTTGTTCTTCGGTCTTTTCTTCAATGCTTTCCAGTCCTTCTTGGAGATTTTGTCCTTGTTTGAAGCGAGACCAATTATCGAGAAACACAAACAGTTTGCCTTGTACCATCCATCTGCAGCTGAACTGGCGTCTATAATCTCCTTGATCCCTCAGAAGTTGTCCATTTCCCTATTCTTTAACTTGACCTACTATTTCATGGTTCACTTCAGAAGAACACCTGGTCACTTTTTTTTCTTCTTGCTCATCAACGTTGTCGCAACATTTTCTATGTCTCATCTCTTCAGATTAATTGGTTCTTCTACAAAGACTCTACCTGGTGCAATGGTACCTGCCAACTTGGGTCTGCTCAGTTTGACAATGTTCAGTGGCTTCAGTGTGCCTGTTCCGTACATGCTGGGTTGGTCTCGTTGGATCAATTACCTGAATCCGTTAGCATACGCATTTGAGGCTTTGATGGGGAGTGAGTACGGTGGTGTTGAGTTTGAATGCTCTGATTTTGTCCCAATGCCACCTTCTCAGATCCCGAACTTGCAACAAAACCCTGACTCATTTATTTGCCAGGCTGTTAGTGCCGAAATGGGATCCACTACCATTGATGGTACTGCGTACTTGGAATCTGCATTTTCTTACAGTCCTAACAACAGGTGGAGAAATTTTGGCTTTCTGTTGGCTTTTGCAATTGGCTTGGGTTTCATTTACATTGTCCTTGCTGAGTTCAATGAATCGTCCAAACAGAAAGGTGAAGTTTTATTGTTCCAGAGATCAACATTGAAGAGGTTGAAGAAGAAGAAAATGAATGGGGCCACCTTTGACTTGGAGAGTGGGCCAGGGGAAAAGGAGATCACTGAGCAAGAAGAATCTCAATCCGAGAATATCGATGGTCTTCTTGTAAGTAAGGATATCTTTCACTGGAGAGATGTTCACTATACTGTTAAAATCAAGCATGAAGAGCGGGAAATTTTGTCTGGTGTTGATGGCTGGGTTAAACCTGGTACTTTGACTGCTCTTATGGGAGCTTCTGGTGCTGGTAAGACCACATTGTTGGATGTTTTGGCAAACCGTATCACGACCGGAGTTGTGACTGGTAACATGTTTGTAAATGGACACCTAAGGGACTCCTCTTTCCAAAGATCTACTGGCTATGTCCAGCAACAGGATTTGCACTTGCAAACTGCCACTGTTCGCGAAGCTCTAAGATTCTCTGCGCACTTGAGACAGCCATATGAAGTTCCTACTGCTGAGAAAGATGCTTATGTCGAGGAAGTTATCAAGATTCTTGAGATGGAGAGGTTTGCAGATGCCATAGTTGGTGTTGCTGGTGAAGGCCTCAACGTCGAGCAGAGAAAAAGATTGACTATTGGTGTAGAGTTGGCAGCTAGACCAAAACTGTTGCTATTCCTTGATGAACCTACTTCTGGTTTGGACTCCCAAACTGCCTGGTCCATTTGTCAATTGATGAGAAAGTTAGCCAACCATGGCCAGGCAATTTTGTGTACCATTCACCAACCATCGGCTATGTTGATGAATGAGTTCGACAGATTGTTGTTCTTAGCTAAGGGTGGCAAAACAATTTACTTTGGTGACTTGGGAAAGAACTCGCAGACTCTGATTGACTACTTTGAAGTCAATGGTGCTCCGAAATGTCCACCATCTGCCAATCCTGCTGAATGGATGCTGCATGTTGTTGGTGCTGCACCGGGGTCTGTCGCAAACCAAGACTACCATGAAGTTTGGCTAAAATCAAACGAGCGTCTGGCTGTTCTCGCTGAGCTGGATTGCATGGAGAGAGATTTGGTAAAGCTTTTAAAGGAGGACACAGTTAGCTCTTCTTATGCCGCTCCTTTGTGGTACCAATGTGCTGTTGTTTTGAAGCGTGTTTTCCAGCAATATTGGAGGACCCCTAACACTGTTTGGTCCAAACTATTTCTTACCATGTTTTCGTCGTTGTTCCTAGGGTTTGCTGTTTTTGATGCGGATAACTCTATGCAAGGCCTTCAGAACCAGATGTATGCCTTGTTTTTGTTTACGTTGATCTTGAATCCCATTGTGGACCAGATCCTTCCTGAGTTTGTGAGACAGCGTGACCTATATGAGAGTAGAGAGCGTCCATCTAAAACTTTTTCCTGGGTTGCATTTTTGTTTGGACAGATCGCTGTTGAGATTCCATGGAATATTTTTACTGGCACTCTTTCTTATTTTGCTTTCTATTACCCAGTTGGATTCTACAAGAATGCCATTCCAACTGATACTGTTGATTCCAGAGGTGCATACGCCTGGTTTGCCAGTGTGATCTTCTACGTGTACGTTGGTACTGTTGCCCACCTAGTGATCTCTCCATTTGAACTTGCTGAGCTTGCTGGTAGTGTTTCGTCTTTAATGTTTACCCTTGGCTTGACATTTTGTGGTGTTGTGGTTCCAAGAGCTGCATTGCCTGGGTTCTGGAACTTCATGTACTATATGTCACCCTACACCTACTTCATCAATGGGTTCTTAGCCAATTCTCTGGCAGACAATGTGATGACGTGCTCCCAAAATGAACTGATGAGTTTCGTGCCACCAGTGGGACTCACATGTGGTGAATACATGTCCTCATACATCGATGCCGCTGGCACTGGTTACTTAATTGATGAGAATGCAACAAACATCTGTGACTTCTGTCAAATGAGTACCACCAACGCATTCATGGAGTACATTGGCCTTTATTATCACCTGAAATGGAGAAACATTGGTATTTTCATAGTCTTCATTGTGTTCAATATCGCTGCTGCCTTTTTCTTCTATTGGTTGGCAAGAGTCCCTAAGAAGCAGGATCGTGTCAAGAGTGCAAGCGGCGCTAATTCAACTGAACGTGATACGAACAAGAGTGCTGATTTCAACTCCAGTGATTCGTCGAAGAAAGAATGAGCAGTATGGGGTTTTTTATCATGGCACTGTGTATATTATGTTGTAAATACTTATATTACTTCTTAATGGCTGTCTAATCCTATCAAAGCCAGGCAGTAAATATGTCACTATGATCATATCAGACTATCGCCTTGAGGCCAAACGCTACCGTTGTTGTTAAAAGCGTTCAGGGGCTTCTGCTTCGCTGGAATTAATGAGTCACCAAATCCAGGTGGAAGCTTGACGTTCTGTGCCTTGTATGCCTCTGAAGTCCAATCAATGTTCGGATTGCTCTTGGTCCCACCGCTGTTCAGAGAGTTAAATAAAATGTTGGTGCTGTGCGTGTTGTTTGTTGATGTTGGTGCTGTTGCTTTTTGAGTTGGCTGAAGCACATCAGAGTTGAGGTTGGAGTTGTAGTTGCTACTCGTTATCTTGGTTTTAAGGGTGGTATTCTGGGGAATTGCCTCTGTAGCATCAAAACTTACCCATCCATCAAACTCATCGTCGTACGATACGTCCTTTAGGGAGTTGTTCAATAGCTTGTTATTTCGTCTGAATCCAGAATTAGTGGAACCTGCAGCACTGGTCCGTGGTGTTGGTGCCAATGTTAAAGGTGTAACTTTTGGTTTGAGGACTTGGGGGGTAGATTCGGCCTCAGATTGTAGAGCAGTATTGGAACCTTTGTTAGGAATGTTCATTGGAACAGTGGGAGATTTCACCGTTGGTCTCACAGGAGGGAGTATAGCTGATCTCGCAGGAGTGTTCGCCACGATACCAATATCTCCACCCAAGGTGGTCAATCTGGCCTTCATCACAGATCCACCAATAGTAGAAATCACCCTCACAAATTCACTATACTGCGGTGCATCCAATGACTCTGTCGTTGAGAGATCCCACAATAGTGGTATGATCTCCTTGATAATTACTTCAGTACTGTTACCAGCCGAGCTACTAGCTGTGGAGCTAACCTGGCCTGTGCCGACAGAGAGTTTGCCACTTGTGACCATAGCATCAATCAGGGATAAAACAGAGAGAACGATACTGGTGTCTCTTGCACGCATTGCCTTCAACAGTGGAAGAACGCTATCCTTGATCATAAACTTATCTAAACCTTTAGTCGAGTGAAGTGTCAAGTCACGGAGGGCAGCTACTGTACCAAGCTTTAAAGCCAATGATGTGGTTGTGGTGAAAAGCTGCATGAGCTTCGGAAAAATTGTGTTCTTAATGAAGGGAAAATCCAGAGCTTCAATTAAAACTGAAGTCAGGTTCAAGGTGGCAAGTGTAACTTGGGTAGACGATTGACCCAAAGTTGGATTGGCAGTGGTGGATTGTGGTGGAGGGTCAAGTGTCTTAGTGACCACTTTCTTGAGGAACTTGACAAATTCGTCCTCATTCGTAGTTGCCATTGACTGAATCGATTCCAGATTGGATAAGACAACAAGTGTTAATTCTGGAGATGAGAGAATTAGTGGTGTGTTAGTATATGCCTTGGACAATACAAGGTCGTAGAACGACAGATGAGACAACTGTGAGCCAATGGTGAAAACAATCTGGTACACTGTAGGAAGAATTGGCAGCTCTTGCTTATCAGACATCATGCCGACAAACTGATGTAACAGCTTGTTGACTTTGATTTCCTTAGGCAATGATGGAAGTATGGGTATCAGTTGGTTATTCAAGAATTGCAGTTTCTGCTCAGGGGGCACAACAGGGAACTCGTCATCGAGGTAAATCAACACACGAAGTTCTCCATCTTGGAAGACTGGCGAGTTGAGGAGGTCACTGATACCGGAAAGTCTGGTCATTGGTTGTCTCTGCAGCATTTGAGCAAGTGGTTGATGGAAAGATTCTGGAACCCTCTTAAGAAACAACGCTGGATTGTTTAATCTCGATTCCATCTTGCTCAGCTCCTCTTTATAATAATTTGCAGAACCAGAGCAGGACAGAATTGGTTGCCCGTTATAAACAAAGTAGATCAAAGCTGCAAGAGACCACACATCTGTGTTGATGCAAATTTTGCCATCAAGGGCCACTTCTGGAGCCATGAAGTCATAATCTTGAGCGACAAACCCGGGCATACGTGGATCCCAAGACTTGAAATCGTATGAGGCCTCATTTTCAAAATCAATCTTGGTCAAGAATCCCAGTCCAGAGAGTTTCCAATCATGTGTTGGAGTCAAGAAGACAGATGATGGAATGAGGTTCAAGTGCAGAAATTGAGCATCAGCATTGAGAAATTGCAAGGCCTTGGTGAGTTGCAATAAGCCTTTCAATGTCTCCAGCGGTGATAAGTTGAGATCTGAAAGATCGGATAGAGTGCCATTGACTGGCTCAGAGACAATAGTTATCTTGGAAGAGCTCTCTTCAAATGGTTCGAGAATATTGAGAAACAATGGGTGCTTCATTTTGGTCAGGTTGGCAATAGCTGTGCGGAGAAAGTCATAGACCTCATTCAGGGTTTGCTTCTTGTTGAGTCCATTGTGGGAAAGCTGCTGCTCAAATTTCTTTTTGTCAAAGATATGAACAGTAACTTTCTGACTCTGGTTTGAGCGTGAACGACCTTGGTATAGAGACCAGAAGCTAGTGGTAACTGATGGTGTTGACGAGTGGCTGTACTTGGAGTGGATTCGGGACTTCCAACCTTTGAACATCGCGTTAGGTGCCGGCGCTTTGTTAGTTTTCTCACTGGGCCTGCCTGGCACTAATTTTTCGGATGTTTTTGTTTTCGATTGAGAAACATCTGTGGCCCTACCAGCTTATTGATTACAGAGTACCGAGCTCAGAAGGGACGGGAAAAAGGTTCCTACAAGATTTGTGATCATATCGAAAAAGTGATCAAGTAGGGGGTTAACACTCTCGGTACCACCTTACATACTTTAGCTGAATGTTCTAGTCAGACTTGAAGTAACAGCTTCAACATTGTTTTCCAGCTTTCCTGTTATCATGCTAGCTAATTAGTTTCGCCACAGGATGCCACCGGTGTTGTGACATCACTAGGTCCTTTTCGAAACTACGCATCCTCTTAAGATTAATAATGGAAGGGATCTTGATTTTTCGCGCAACTGCACCTTGAGGCCCGTAGAATCGCTGCGACTTTCTCAATCGCAGTTTAAGTTCGGAGCTTTGTAGAGGCAGGAGCTCCAAACATGCTCGCAATAGATACCAAGAAATAATGTGTTAGAAGCTAGAGGTGGGTGGTAATTACCGTTTTACACATTCGACCTGAACTTGGCCTTATTTTCAAGAAACAAAGAATAAGAAAATGTCAAGGGAGAATTTCAGTACTTACTTGACAAGTCTCTAATAGAACAACACTGCTACTAATAGGTTAATAGAGATTCGACTAATCCGAAATGATGCGCATATAGATATATACAGGATACAAAGGGTCCTAGTGTGGGGTCCTTAACGCTTGACCCAAGTTGGGCTCTTTCTGGCCTTGACTCTACCAGCCTTCTTTCTCTCAACCCGTCTGTGATCTCTAGTCATGACCCCAGCTTTGTACAATTTACCCTTCAATAGTGGGTTGTGCACAACCAAACCCTTACCCAAGGCATTCACAATGGCACCAACCTGGCCAGTTGGACCACCACCAGTCACCTTAGCAAAGACATTGAACTCGTTCTCGGCTTGGATAACCTTCAGTGGATAAAGTAACTCTAAACGGTGTGATAACTGTGGAAAGACCTCATTGGTGGACTTGCCGTTGACCAAGAACTCACCAGTGCCCTTCACTAAGTAGACAACAGCACTAGAAGATTTTCTACCCCCGACTGTTCTCGATCTACCAAACTCATCTAGCTGTTGGACCTTCTTCACAGCCTCGGTGGCAGAAGAGGATCTGGAGTATCTGGTCAGCACATCCTCTACTTCCTTAGGCATCAACTGGGGGTCGATCGAATTAAGTCGGTTGAGCTGCTTCACGAGCTCCTTGTGTTGAGATGGTTTCAGTCTCTCACCACCGCCAAGTGGCTCGTACTGCTGAAGAGTGAGCCACTTGCCCTGTGCGTGCGACACGGTTGGTAGGGCAATGTACCTGTTGATGAGAGTGCTGATGGTTTGAAGGTTATGTTCATGTTGGGCATTAGGTGAGTAAAAGGTGGAGTGAAGTGGAATGATACGCTTTGCCTGCAGAACAGGATTGAAAGTCTGTGTCGAAGTTGACTGCGCACGGGTGAAAATCCTGGCAAACGCAGTGAACATGGCTTTGATAGGTGTTGTTTATCGTACTGTTGTGCGTCCGTTAGTTGAAATTTTCACTTTTTTCACTATCCATCCTCATTCTTCCAACCTCCAGCTATGATTACCTAACTAACAGCCTAGCTTGTATTATGTAAGATTTCCCAGGATGATGTAATCAGAGAAGCACGTGAGCATGCCGTTACTTCATTAACTTGCACCAGCGCATATTGGTAAACAAAAGAGGATATCAGTTTCACAACCCTTACAGGAGATCGAGAAACCGAGGCGGAGGAGCCAATCGCAGAGTAATGTGGCGAACCCACTAACGCAATACAGGGGCCGCTGCTGGCTGCAAGCAAGAAGAGGCTGATGTATCAATACAGGTGAATGAGGTGATAACATTAAAAACACTCGATCTAACCAGGGGCAGAGATATCGAAATACCAGGACAGCAGACCGACGACAACACTTCAAAGATATATCTAACAGAGAATGAGAAAATACATGAGGAATTGGGCTGGGAAAACATCGATTCCCTCCGGAGAGTGGTATTCATTTCAACCCACCATCGGGCACTGCGAGTCAGAGTTATCGAAGGCTCTTCCAAAAATACGGGCGCAATCTTTAAGATAGCTAACGATTCCTCTGATGTTAGTTTCTCTTCGAAAAATATTGAGCTAGCAGTTGTGGGATTTTTGTGCAGAGAACGAAGAGTAAGTATTTTTGATGGAAGTGATGCTTGATTCTTTGATTACTATATCCCTGTGGAGAATGGGAACTTACATATGAAAGCTCGTTTACTAAAGTCGAATGATGTGGAATCTGGTGCATTGGATGTGTGGTTGCGCCTGGTATCATTGTGAGGATGAAGAGATTTTTGCTCCTCTTTTTAAGCCAATATTGGAGTGGAAATCACTTTCTTTTGTACCACTGATGGTATGCACAAGGTGGTTGACCCGCTAAGGACGCTGCCTGAGCGATAGTGGATCCCTTGGTAAACCACGTTTTGATCTATTTGCTCAAGTCGTAGATCTCTAGTGGCAGAATGTTCGTGAAGAGCGGCATCTAGGTTAGTCTAGCTCACTGGTCTCGCAGCTCGTCCCAATAGTCCTCCAACAGACCCTTGAGATCTGCGTTTCTTCTTGCAGCCATCATGATGTCTTCTGGTTGGACTACCTTGCGGCCGGCGTGTCTGGCAAAGAGCTCCATATCTTCTCCCAATTGTAGTGCTTGAGAATACGTGAGCTCAGCAAGTGCTGCAACGAACTGCGGCGTGACTGGCAGCCCTGTCTCCTCAACAATTTTTGCCACTGAGTGCCACATTTTGGCTTTCAGCTGTGCAGACGTCTGCTTCTCAGCTGCAGTAAGCTCCTTCATTTTGAGATCTTTCGTGTTGATTTTTTCCCCTTCGTTTCTTTCTCTGTTTGTTTCTGTTTCCGTTTCTGTTTCTGTTTCTGTTCGTCAACATCATATTATCATCATCGCCAAAAAATTGAAATCTGTTCTTCTTTTCCGGAACCAATTTACCGTCCCGAAACACAGACAAGTGACTAGTGGAGTCCAACATGGCCCACAGCAATACAAGACTGCGCTTCTCGCTGGCACCGCCTGCGCCAGCCAATGATAAGTATGGTCACATTCTGCCCTGCACTGCACTAGTTGGCTGCTACTCCTCAGCACGCGATGGCTCCCTGGTGGACCACTCAGCCAACACACGCCGCATTCAGCTTCATTCGGATTGGATCAACGGCACTGCCATAATCAGGACACAGGAGGACAAAGAAATGGGGATTGAGGAGGAGGAACTTGTCGTGACTGCGTCATCGGACAACTCAGTGAAGTTTTGGAACTCTCGTACTGACCAACATGGCCTCATTGGTGCCCATTCAGACTACGTAAAGGCCATTACAGTGACACCTGGAATCCACAACACCGTGTTCTCAGCTGGCCTCGACGGCAAAGTGAAGAAGTGGGTTCTTGCAGGCAAGAAGGAAGGAAAGTATATTTGGCTGCAGCGCGGCGAATGGGCAGGTCAGTCCATTTACGCCATTGCGTCTCATGGCACAACAGTTGCAGTCGGTGACTTACAGGGAACCATCACTCTCTTTGATGGTGGATCGATGACGGTTCTGGCATCATTGAAGTCGCACTCGGATGTCGTGAAGTGCATCCGCCTAACTGAGAATCAAATCATATCAGGTGGCTCAGACCAGTCGTTGATGGTGCTATCCCTAAAAACAAAGGAATTGACTAAGAAGTACTCCTTTGATGAGTCCATTTGGTGTTTTGATGTGAGTGGTAGTTACATTGGTGGATCGAACGGCAGTATTTGGAAGCTTCCCCCGATTGAATCAGATTATCTACCCACAGTGGTGTACAAAGGAGAATCTGGTATTCTATCCCTTGCTGTATCGAAGAATGGTATCCATTATTCCACGACATCTTCATCTACGATTAGATTCCACTCAATGACTGGTCTGACGACCTCCGCTGAGGATACTACCTGGTGTCTCCCGCCTAGTGAAATCGTTGGCCACCCAGCTCTTATTCGTGCCAAGTTTCTGTCAGGAAAACGCCACGTCCTCACCCTTTCCACCTCTAATGAGGTTCAGTTATGGGATCTGCTTACACTTACTGTCAAGGAGACTTTTCAATTACTGCCAGGTCAGGATCTGGATGTTGTGGGGAAACAGTTTGAGACGTTTCAAGTCACGAGTGAATGGTGCAGTGTCACAGTAAAGGCAGGTCACTTAATTGTTGAGATTCGAGAGAACAAGCTCGCCGAGGGTGAAGTTTATGCCGATGAGCTGAAGGACCACAACCTCAAGTTTGAGGATTCAGATACATCCAGCAAGGATGCTAAACGAGACAGAACTGTGTCTATGACTCGAGTCTTTTTGAAGTCCATATTCTTAGACTTCATAAAGTTCGAACAGCAGAAAGATCTCGAACAGAGACAGAAGAGGGAGATAGAGAGAGTTCAGAGTGAACTTGCTAAGAGGGAAAAGAAACCTAAAATGAAAATAAGAACCATTCTGGATTCAACACCTGCATCCAACTTAGAATCCCCATATGAGGAGAAGAGGTCTAGAAAGTTTTGGTCCAGAAGATCCAGATCAAGTGGCAGTGTGCCAACCTCAGTGACTCTAAGACCAGACGATTCCAACAATGACTCTCTCCCCACGACAGCCAACACCACCACCACTACTGATTCCAACATTTCCTTTTCAGAGACTGAACCAGAACATGCCACCCTCCTCCCAGTTTCAGGAACTGTATCTGCTCTACTTGCAGAAATAAGTCGTATCTACAATGGTATGAGCTCATGGCGAGAAGTTTCTTTAATCAGACCCGCTTCAGATCCTATCACAACACATTACATATCCTTGTCTCCCGAGGAGAAGCAGCGTATTCAATTCTTCATTTCCGGTGACTCTGTTTCCACATACTCTGAAGATCTCACCCATGTTTTGACAACGGACCGCAGGGACATGGAAATTCTGGAATCGAGATTGCCTCTTTGGTTGGGTGAATTTTTGTTGAAGGATCTGTATCGAGTGAGACAACTTCCAAGTTATCACTTCTCCCTTGAGAAAGACAAGGGCTCTGACGGTCCTGAGTTGAAGGGACAGACGCAGCTACCACAACAACAAGTTCCACAACGATTACCAGAGAGCTTAAACGGCCCACCAAGCCAGCCACCACCACAACATCCACAATCCGAACAGAGAGAGCAACGTCCAGAAATCAGGCATGAGTCTCCATCGCCGACTCCATTCTCACAATTTCTGCAAAAGGGACCTTACCCAGAAGCAAGACCAGATGCTAAAAAGATCAACGCCTCTGCGGAGCTTCTCACCCCACCTCGTCATTCATTACCAGGCAGCAGGACCTCATCGGGTGCGTCACTAGTGAACCCAGGAGGGAGCACAAGAGGCGCTGCTGATGACATGATGAAGGCGCCACTAAAGGAGAGCGAAGTGGTCTTAAGTGACCGTGGAGACTCCTCCGCAACACTTGTGAAGTCACTACTACTGGATTCCAAAAAATCACTACCTCCTGTTTCAAGTGGTGACATAGCTCATAAGGGTAAGTCAATGTGCGATGTGAAGCCCAATAGTTTGAGTAATGACGTGGCTTGTGGCCCAACTGACACTGTCCAGGGGAGCTCAGAGCATGAAACTACACCAGAGGAAGAGGTATCTGCAACTGTACTCAATGTCAACAGTAAAGGTATGACTCGTATGAGGGAAGTGCTGCGATTCTTATTTCAAAGGCTGGACCTTGATGCCTATGTTGACGGGAAAAAGGATCTGAATGACGAAGAGAGACGGAAACTCAGGGAGTATTTGACACTCGACAATGTGGAAGACTGGTTGGAGTTGACGTGTAATGGGAAGACTGTTGATAATGACATGTCTTTGACAACATTGAGATTCAAGGTGTGGAAGGGTAGTGGTGAGATGCCGCTGGCTTATAGAATCAGGGAAACGAGTGAGGAGAAGGGTCAAGGGATCTCGAGACCTTAAAGAAGACTAGGTTGGTGTACCATCTACACACTGAATGTTTAATAAAAATGATGCCCAAAGTATATATCAGTACGAGTACGAGTGCTCAGTCGTATAGCTCCACTATGTAAAGGCCAAGCTGGCCCATCTTCATCGACCACAATATCCAGCAATGTGAACTCACAAATCAAGTTAGAAATTAGAAGTAGAAAAATAGTAAATAGTAAATAGTAAATATGTAAAGTGACATAAGCGATTATTCATCACTAAAAAATTTTCAGCTTTCACACAATCCAATCAAAACAACGAACCTATAAAGTACAAGCCAGAGGGAAAGCCAGGACGCATATCGCCAGCAGACAAGATGGACCAAGAAAACGAGAGAACCGTGTCCCGTTTATGGCGTGCATTTCGCACAGTGAAGGAGATGGTTCGTGATAGAGGATACTTCATTGCTCAAGAGGAGCTTGAGCTTTCTCTAGAGGACTTCAGATCGCGTGTATGCGACTCGATGGGCCGCCCACAGAGAAAGCTCATGTCATTTCAGGCCAATCCTGATACAGATGCCGCTGTAAAATTCCCAGAGTTGGGCTCTCTGTGGGTGGAGTTTTGCGACGAGGCATCAGTCGGCATCAAGACAATGAAGAACTTTGTCATTCACATCTCTGAGAAGAACTTCAGTACGGGTATCTTCATCTACCAGAACGGTATTACCTCATCTGCTACTAAGTTGATTCCTACTGTGGCGCCTGCTTCTATTGAAACATTCCAGGAGAACGACCTTATTGTGAACATCACACACCATGAGCTGGTGCCAAAGCACTTGCTGTTGAACAGTGAGGAGAAGAAGCAGCTGTTGGAGCGTTATAGACTCAAGGAATCACAGTTGCCTCGTATTCAGCGTGAAGACCCGGTGGCGCGCTATTTTGGTCTGAAGAGAGGCCAGGTGGTGAAAATCATCAGAAGAAGTGAGACATCTGGTCGTTACGCCAGTTATAGAATCTGTTTGTGAGGAAGGAACAGAAATTGTGTGTTCCCTTTCTGCCTACATAAGAACAAATAATAAAAGTCTGTAAATTATTTTTGGGATGATTGTAGGTTGGCAGCCATCACTGCATCCGTTGTTCCATGCCACCATGTGACATTGCATAGTTGGACAGCTGCAGGAGGTGACACATCGACACCCTTTGACCCCAAATATGTTGATCCAACAGTGACAATCAAGCTATCAACCAAGTCATCCCGCATCAGGAGCTGATTGATCACATTTGCACCACCTTCAACCATCAAAGAGTCAATTCCTTCAAGCTTTAATCTTTGGAGTAGATCATCCCACGAGATCAAATCATCATATGATCTCATCGCAATTACTTTTCCGCCATTCTTTTCAACATACAACATCTTCTCTTCCTCCATCGCCAAATCATTGACAATGATCCAAGGCGCCTTACCTTCTCCCTTGAGGTACAATTCCTCTAGTTTGCTTCCTTTGTAATCCCACTTGACCCAAGGGTCAAGTACGACTGGTCTTGGCGTGCGTATCCCGTCGACTGTTAGTTCTGAGTCAGATACAATTTTACCACCATCCACACATTCCATGAATCGACAATTCAGGCCCGGGTCATCCGCCAAAAGCGTTCCCGACCCAACAAGTATAGCGTCGTGTAATGAACGAATGTAATGCGTCATTGTCTTGGTTTCGAGATGTGAGATCGTTGTTCGTTGCCCTGGTCCAGACGCAATTTTGGAATCGAGGGATTGGGCGTAAGTGAGTGTCACAAATGGTTTCGAGGTGAGTAGGTGTGGGTTATGAGGCAAAAGGAATTGGGGCAATGAGCTGGGAAGTGGGACTAACGGTGCCATTTTGGTGTCCGCTTGAAAAGTACACGTGTGTGTGTGTCTCTCTCTCGCTTCAGAGCTGCCTGTTTCCTTTGTCGTCATATTGAAAATAGCTAGCTGGCTAGCCATCTAACCAGTGTTGCTAGGTTTTTGTGAACTCATTTGCCGTTGAAAACTGGCAGATTGAGTGCGCCCTGTTATTATCAAATTTTTTTATTTTTTCGCGACACAGAAAAGTGAATTTCTGCTTGAAACTGGTACCTGCGCGCTTTTCCAACTTCTCAGAAGCTTCATACATCCACTCTTTCATTGAAACTATCACGATGGCTCCTTCTCAGAGTTCGTACAGCTCATATTTAGGGCGCAGAGAGATAGGCTCGAACGGATGTGTGATCTGTTCCGAAATTCCTGCCTGTCCAACATGTCCCAAAGGAGAGAAGTGTGTACAATCAACCCAAACATGCACAGAGTGTCCACAGACTTTTTGCAGGAAGTTAACGAATTCAATCGGACAAGAAACGAGCACGAATGTTGGTGGAATCGCAGGTGGTGTTCTTGCGGGTGTGGTTGTGATCGTTGCTGGGTGCTGGCTCTTTTATCAATTCTACTTCAAAAAGAAACTGGCCTTCAACAAGGTCCAACGTGGTGGAGACACCTATTACGACCTGGATGATGATGTGGAGATGAAGTTTCACCACAATCTGCCGCAGGACCCAGCCCTGGAGAAACCCTCGTCGAGATCGAGTTTTGCCACAGTGTTCACCAGAGCATCGAACATCATTCCTATCGCGTATATTCCCGGTGTCACGATTGGCACTAGTGGATTCTCTGAACAGAACACAAGCAATATCAGAGACTCGACTGTGTCAGATATTAGGAGCTTTGATTCTGATATTGCCGGTGACAGGTTCTCACGTGCAAGTATAGTGAACCAGAGTGTGGAGACAACAACTGCAATCAGGGCGAAACCCAAGTTGATCACCGTGAGTGCAGCGAGGGTGACGCCCTTTGTGCAGCAACAGGACACTGCTGATCAAGATGGGATTCCACAGACAGCAGTAGGTGTCAGTCAGCTTGGTGTGGTGAAGGCAGTGAAGGTGGAGAAGAATAGCAAGAGACAACAGCAGCAACCATTGATGGATGACTTGGTGGAGGAGGATGAAGATGAAGATGCAGACTACGATTATGACCCGTTTATTCTTGATGACGATAACGATAACGGGAGTGTGATTTTGGAGGTTGAGATGGATACTGCGGACAGTCCCTTTGACGATAAGTTTAAGGCAATTTGACCAAATTGATGAATTGCGAATACATGACATGACTTTATGGATTGTTGGACTCGTATCACCGCATTACATTCTTTCCGATTTCCGTATAGTATTCGTGAGTACTGATTCTTCGTATGAATCGTTTGCTGATTGTACGACCATACAGAAAAAAAAGAGGTTGGTGAAGTTGAAAACCACAAGAAATAGGTACAGGGCTTTCCAGGCTCCGAAACTCATCAAGGTGGTGGGTGCTTCAGGTGCTTCAGGTGCTTCAGGTGTTGAGGTTTGCGTCGTATGCCTCCTCCTCTAAGCAACAGAGGGTAACCCCACGATAATATCCAACCCTGGTTTTCTGGAACTTTCCACGAATTATCAAACTTCAACTCTTAACTTCTTCGTAAAGTTACACCTACTCACCTCAATACACACCACACACTTACTACACAGCGCAGCACAATATGGTCGTCAACAACCCGAACAACTGGCACTGGGTCGAGAAAAACACACTCCCATGGGCTCAAACCTACCTCACTTCCAACCTCACTGCTTTGACTCAACCGGAGGGCATCTCCATCGAGTCAGTTACTGTTTCTGGTGACTGCAACGTGTCACAAAGAAAGGGAAAAGTGATATGCATGTACGACTTAGTCCTGGATATCGCCCTCAAAGGTGATGAAATTGACGGCAAAGTCAGCATCAAGGAGTTTATCCATGACGAGAAGGATTACGAATTGGAGTACGTGTCCATCACCGGTGACGCAAGAACCAAAGTGAAGGAATTCGTTGTCCCTGAGTTGCTAGCTGTCTTGTACAAATTCCAAGATGACCTCATCACTGCCCATGAAAAGGACGTCCAGGAGTAGACATAAATAGAATGAATAGAATGTGCATTTTCAACTAAACCCTTCTGGAACACCCTTTGCGTGCACCTCACCACTCTTTTTTGCAAAATAACACCCGCCACCCCTGAAGTCGCCCCAGACCCACTCGCCCTCCTGTATCCGCTGTACAATCTTGTAGCTCTCAACACTGGAGTATGGCATCCCTGTTCTGGGGTCGAAATACTGCGCCTGCTTCCCTGTAATGAGACACAACTTCTTGTTCCCATTAGGCAAAATGATTCCTGTCGGTGCAGGAGTATTTATCGTAATGGATTGGTCTTTGGTTGGCTCTGGAATAGCCTGGACTTGCTTCACGCGGTCGAAGTCGCCAAAGACAGGGAGGCTATCGAGGAGGGAGAGATCTGGACCCGCATCGCTGTCCAACGCAGCGGTGGTTATAAATGTGTCCAGCGTTTGTGGTGCCTGGATGTGGATGTATGGCTCAAGGTCCTTGAAACGGCGGGTGACTGGGAGTGTACTGTTTGGGCCCAGAAGGTATGTTTTGATTTCTGCCTGTTTGTGAGGGGTTTCGAAGTGAATGAGGGAAACGGAAACTTTCTGTTGAGGACCAATTAAAGTGACCACTTGACTTTGAACTTCTGGTTCTGGTTCAAGCACTGGATCAATGGGCTGCGGTGCTGCTGAATTAGTCAGGGGAACTTCTGCTGTCGCCTTTGGATCAAGTATAGGTGCAGATGGGGTCTCCAACTGAACCCTAGAGTCAGTTTCATCCTGTATCTCAACCTCTTTGATATCAATCTCTTTAATTTCAGCCTCTTTGATTTCAACAGTAGGAGTGCTAGTCTCTACAAGTTCAACTTTGTCACTGGACTCCACAACATCACCGTTAAAGGCAACAAGTTCCTCAGTGGTGATTTCAATAGCGATGATCTCCTTGTCCTCATTCTCTCGATTTTCAGTCCAATCACCATTACCATTAGTTCCAAGCAGATCTCGACTCCCTTTGGTCTCGGCCTTCTCTTCATTTCCTCCCCCATTTTCTTCCTTATCCACATCACCCATCTCAACATCACCAGATTCTTTGAGTGGAATTTGATAGCCATCCTCTTCTCTCTTGACCTCTTGGCTCTTAGCCGCCACAGGTTCAGCAACAGCTTGATTCAAAGGTGTTGGCTCATCCAACACATTATCAACAACATGGACCACGCCTTTTTCCAACTCCTCCAGTTTTCGTTTCTTCTCCTCTTCAGCAGCTTTTTGTTCCGCTTCCTCTCTCTTCTGCTTATCAGACTTTCTCCCTCTCCTCTCTTTCTTCCTCACCTGATCTCTTGTTAGGTAAAACTTCTCAAGTTCAACCTCCTCTTGCAACTCAACAATCTTCGCACAAGAAACGTAACTCACTACATCGGTTAGTTTCCGTCTTTTGCTCAGTTGTAACTCCCTCTGTCTTCGCTTTTTCTCCACTTCTTGCTGCTGATACTTGTTCAGAGTCGAAGTGTTGTATTCTTCAGTGATCAAAGCCTCCGCGAGACGCTCCTCCTGTGTTGGTTGATGATACTCGATTTTAGCCACTGGCTTAAGCAGCGCCCGGCGCGCTTCATCCGTCTTGAGTTTCTCCACCAGGGCAAACTTGCTTTGAATAACAGCTGACCGGCTTGATGCACGACGCGTAGATGAGAGCAGAGTCTCTGGTTCAGAAGCAGCATACTTCTTCTTGACAGCGTGTTCCTTCACAGCAGGCTTCTTCTTTATTACTGGATGTCTGAACTTTTTCTGCGCTTCTCTCTTCCGCTGGCGTTCCTGGCGTTGTAATTCACGTTCACCTTGATCTGAATCAGATCCAGAGCTGCTATACTCTGAGTCTGAAAACATGTCGTCGTCATCCTGGAGGAATCTACTATCAGCCTTGTCGCTTTCTGCTGCTTCTTTGCTGCCTTCTTCTTGTTCTGAAGCCTCTCCATCCACTCGACCTAATTCTATCTGTCCTTCTTCGTCCTCCTCCTCCTCCTCCTCCTCCTCTTCGCCCTCTTCTCCTTCATCTTCGAATGCTGCATCTTCTCCCTCTTCCGCAAATAGGAGATCAATGTCCTCGTCGCCTGTGATGCCCGTCATGGCTGCCTCTTCTCGAAGCAATGAAGCCATTCGGGAGCCGGCATTAGCTCTTTTGGTACGCATTGGTTTGCAGCTTTTACCGTTTTGGCTAGTGTTATGTAGTTTGTCAGGTGATTGGTGTCTTTCTCTGTTATTGTTTTCGTATTTGATCTTTCGCTTGAAAGCCGCTTTGAAAAAAGCGACTAACCAGCAACCCACCTACGTACAAACATCTGCACCGAACAGGATGCTCAGAACGACGCTCAAACGGGCAATTCCACGTCTGAGAAGACAGCACTCAACGTACTCCGCAGGCTCCACAGGCTCCACATCAACCTCTGAATCTGAGCTCACACACTTCAACGCCCTCGCTGCAAGTTGGTGGGATCCAAATGGACCTCAGCGCATCCTTCACAAGATGAACCTCCTCAGAATGGACTTTCTAACGACACACCTCCTCAACTCCATCCCTTTGAACTCAGAAACGCCAACAGAGGATGAGCCTTATGTCCCCGGGTATTCACTTGACATCCTACCTGCTTCAATTTCGCGTGAGATTCTCAAGGAGCAAGACAAGAAAAGAAGAGAGTTGCTGAAAGATGTCCAATGGCGTGCCCTTGACATTGGGTGCGGTGGCGGGCTGCTTACTGAATCACTGGCGAGACTACCCTACGTCAGCAGTGTGAAGGGTTTGGATCTCTCGCCTCGTGTTATTGAAGTAGCGAAACATCACACCTCCTTGGACCCTTTGATCAAAGACAAAGTGCAGTATGAGTTGAAGCCGTTGGAGGATGAGGCTGGTCAGTATGACATTGTCACGATGATGGAGATGCTCGAACACGTAGATCACCCTTCTGCTGTGTTGGAGAGTGCCCTCTCAGTGCTGAAACCGGGAGGGTGGCTCTTTCTATCGACTATCAACAGGGATACCGTGTCGTACTTCACCACTATATTTATGGGTGAGTATGTCTTAGGGATTGTTCCAAAGGGAACACACACTTGGGAGAAGTACATCGACTCCAAGGAATTGAGACATTGGCTCGGAGAGAGAAATATGGAGGTTGTTGAGTCTAAGGGTTGTCTGTATGTACCATTGAAAGGCTGGGTTTACGGTCCGAGTGAGGACACTGGAAACTACCTTATGGCTGTTCGTAAGCCACTGAAGTGAGACTGAGATTTATGTACATATCGATATACAGAGGTTTGTTCTCGTCCCCCGCCAGGGTCCATCTGGTTGTGTCGAATGGATGAAATCATCATCTATGTTGTGTCCATTACTAGCTAAATTACTAGCTATATGTCTAGACCAGTGCTCTCCTGTTAAAGCAGAAGGGTGTGTCACCATCAGTGGTAGAAATATGCCTGATGGTTGAAACAAAACAAAGTGAGTACATTCTCGAGTTACTACGGGTCTTGAAGCCAACCTATCAAATACCATTGTGTATTGTCTGATGACAAACGGCCAGCAGCAATACTTAGATATTTTCAAATTCTGTTTGTTTGTTCCCTTATTCGTGTTTTGTTTTTTGGCTTTTTTTCTTTTCTTTGCAGTAAGTAAACCTGGTTCGTCTTTCACAAGCGAAGACTTGTTTACCAACAAAATGACATCAACAGCAGAGTTTGACCTCATAAAGCGAGAAATGGAGAAGATTTGGAAGGAAAATACGAATTATATAGCCAAATTGGTGAAACGTGAGTGAGATTTCCACTTCTGACACGGGTCTCTCAATTTCCACTAACACCTACCACAGAGAACCAAGAACTTGATTCAGAGAGAAGCGCTCTCAAATTGGAAATTAGGGAAATTACAGGCAAAGTGTCTGGCCTCACTGATCTTCTTTACGAACGAAACCAAATCATTGAAAAGCTTCAAGGGACTTTCGATAAGTCACACACAAAGGAGTTGAACGCACTCACCATCCAACTCAACAAGACGCGACAGGAAAATGAGATTCTAAAAGTTAAACTGCAGCAATCATTATCAAAGCCAGGAAAGCGTGATTATGGCTCTGGTGTCAGACCGGGGTACGATAGCGGCAATGTGCTATCAATGCTTCAGAACAACTACCATTGTCAAACCCTACTGCCATCAAGAGAGCCGTCACGTCGTTCGGTTAATGTTAAGACTGAGGACAAAGAGAACCAAATTCCTGTCTCACAAATTTCACAAAAGCTAGAGAGTACACAATCAAACGAAGATCAAAGTGTGTTGGATGATGACAATGAGGATGACCTCGAAGAATCTAAGGAACAGTCGTGCCAGGCTTCATTCGACATAAGGAAATCCAGGCCAATTATTCAAGAGTCTATCCAACTCAGGTCAAAAAACTTTGACCTGCCTTCATCCTCGCCACCACGCTCGTCGGAAGGCTACGAGAATACTGGTGAGTATAACTATCCAAACTCATCACCAATCAAGCCAAAGATGCATACCACTACAAAAAGAACTGAAATCAAAGAGGAAATCACATCCTCTCAAGTCATCGAGATCGAGGACTCTCAAGAACCACCTGAAGACACGCAGTTGAACAGAGCATTCCCTACACCACAAACAAGTTCCAAGTTCCAAACACCAAAAACGAATACCACGATAACACACGTCCACAAACGGCAGCATCATCACCTTCACACTCCATCAGATGACACACCGATGAAAAAGCTCCGACACGTTACTCCCAAGCCACCATCAAAAACCCTCAGAAGCAAACTAACCTCGAAGTTAGACCTCACTAGACACCCAGACGAGAACCGCGACTGGGTCATTGAGGACTTCAAAGTGAACCCAACCAAGAACAACAATGTCGAGTACGCATACCATATCGTACTGAGAGGGAAAGATCGGCAGTGTGTTCATGGTCGCTCATGCCATGAATGCACTCCATTCTACAAAGGTCTTAAAGGTGATGGCGAGGATTTCTCAAAGTGGGGTCCACAGTGGAATGACAAGAGACCAGATGAGAAGTTATTTGACGTTGTTAGCTCGACTTCAAGACATAGAGATCTGTGGACAAGACCAGAATCTCCTCCTGGATATGGTGATTTTGATATGCCAGGGACACAAGAACAGAAAGAGTTAAACAGAGAGGCCGATCTGCTGATTAGGAGAACAGCATATGAGAGGCTCTTCAGTGCGTTGAATGACAGGAAGTATATTTTCAGAAATGAGAAGTTCAACAAGGCTGTTAACGCAAAGGAGTTCAAAGTTAATGAGAATATCTTTTTAGACTACCTTGCAACAGATTGAATTGAACATGCGTGTATAAGTGTACTTATTATAATGATGGAAATCAAAACTCTTTAGCTCTTTTTTTTATAAAGGGGACCAAAAAAATAGTAGAACGCAAAACATAATAAATATAAGGTGCAGTTGTGTCTAGCGGGCAAGCAACTCAACAATGACAATTGAATATTAATATCGATTGACACACCAACACCGTCATGAGAACAAAAAAGACAAGGAACTCAAAAACAAAACTCAAAGAAATCATAAATACGTTATTCGTTTCAGGTTGACGGTGGTCTCTCACTCTTCAACTCATCATAAAACTTTTTGTAGACACCATAGTCAAACTTTTTGAAATTCCAGTCCAACTCAATGAACTTCTTAGATATCTCCACAGACTTGTAGTGGTATGTCCAGAACCAATCCTTCTTATCAGAATTGATCACGATATCTTCGCCACTGTGTGAATCATTCCTCAAGATTGAACGACCACTTAGAGATACTCTAGCACCTTCAATGTTCTGCAAGCCTTGCCCATTACGCAATGGGAACAAGCTCTGGAAAATCTCATAAGCAGCCAAAGTGAAACCAAACTGTGGGGAGGATCTCAAAACTCTAGCTGCACCACCCTTGAACAAAGATCTCCAAGACTCTTCAATTACAATGGTCTTAAATGCATGGAAAATTCCACGATACTGAGTCTCACCCGGTTTCGCAGCCACTTGTAAACGAGTCTTGATGACATCACATGGTGTGGTGAGGAAAGCAGCTGGCATACCGGCCAGACCACCAGCAGCTAACAACTCCCACGTCTTCAACTTGTTTCTCTTACCCTTTTCCGTGGAGGAAGCCCTTGGATCATAATTGAAAACATCCTTTTTGATATGGGCATAGGTTGGGAAGTAGATGGCACTGAATGGAACGTCTCTAAGCAAACAGGCAAATGAACCCTTGTACAAACCCTTGAGACCCAAATCTCGGACAATTCTTCCTGCAGATTCAGCTTGCTTTCCAGCGATCTGCAATCTAATTTTTACGATCTCCAAGGGATTGGTGAAAACAACTTGGCAAGCACCAGCACTAGCACCAGCTATAATCTCCAGTGCCAGTGGAATTTCCTTGGTTACCTTGTTCATGAACATAGATCTAACCATATCATTGACAGTCAACTTGATTGCCTTCTCTGGAGCGACGCCAACCAGTTGGGGAGTCAAACCGGAATATAATCCCTTGATTCCTTCGTTTCTGATAACCTTGACAAAACAATCCATAGAACTGTTATAAATTTGGGTTCTTTGAGCTTGCATACGTGTCTTAATCAAATCAATTGGGTAAACAATAGTGGCACCAATTGCACCAGCAATGGAACCCAAAGAAAAGTTGTAAAGTGAGTCAAAGATCGGGTAAAAGTAAAAGTTTGAATTTTGCAGACCACGAGCCGCTGGTTCATTATTCAGGTGACATGGAATGTTATTTGGATTCAACAAGTTTAGGAAGTCATGAATGAAAAACTTTTCATTATGTGTGCTTTTTGGGATAGTATTTTGGGCCAATTGGAACAATAGTGAAATCTGGGCAACAGAAAATTGAGTCAGGTTGTTTATCTTGTTGAATGTTGGGGAAGATTCAAGATTAAGGAAAGTAATGAATTCTTTCTGTGTGATTGGTACAGACTTCTCCAATGGATGGGTGATCTGCTCCCTAGTGACACCAGACTCCGCAGTACCCGATGAGTAAGTTGGGAGAACCTTTATCAGTCTGTAGTACTTGATGAATAGTTGGTTCAAAATATCAAAATTGGTGATTAAGTAGTTCAAGTCTTTGTATGTTGTAAAGGAAATTGGAGCTGTCGCATCCAAGTTCTCCGTTAGGGACTGTATGAAGTTGGCACTAACTTTGTGACCGTGGATGCGGTCAATCAACGCAATCAACTGATCTCTTGTTATCTGATGCGATTCATTTGCAATTGAAAAAAACGACTGGTTCACTTTGTGGCTGAGCCAATCGCTTTGCAAAAGGGTGATGATGGAGTTCAAGTTGATCGTTTTGTTGTCAGTAGTGTAATTTTTCAAATAGTCGTGGAACTTTCCCCAATTGATGTCGGCATCATGGCTGGTGAACTTCTGCAAATTAGACAAGATATTCATCACGTTGGAGGTATCCACATACAACTCATCGAATTTCACGAACTTCTCGTTGTAGTTAATGCTTTTGGACTTGAATGATGTGCCATCTTTGTTGACACCAAATTTTCTCATAAACTCGTACAAAAACACAAATTGGTAATTTTTGTTGTTATTGATCAAGTTGTTGAAGTGGAACCAATCGCTGATCGTCCAGTAGCCCTTGTTATTCTCATCAATGGTCAAGAAGATCAAACCAAATGTTTCATTAGGGATTCTGTTGACATGGTTCTGTCTTAAAGTCTGATCAAAGGATACCAGCTTGATGAACGAATCATAATCCAAAGTGAGTTGCTGTTTCTCTTGGTTGAGCTTAGCAAATTGTTTGAAGATCTCAAATTGGATCTTCTTCGACTGCGACGAGTTTGATGGTAACTCCATGCTTTTTGTGGGTATGCCGTTCTCCAGCTTTAGAAATGTGGTTCCTCGGCAAAGCGGCTAAACGCGGTGAAACAGAGGCTAGTGGATACGATGGAAGGTGATCAGTGTGATCAAAAGCGGCCTGCAATGGTTGTATATCAGTGAATGTGGACTTTATGGCCTTGAAGACCCAAACTTCTACTGGTTTCAAGAGAAATGTGAGGAAAGAGAAATTGAGTTCTCAACAATTTTTGGAGGCGGCACCAAGAAAAAAAAAAAACATGAAAAGAAATTTCCCGCGAAATCTGGGGAAGCTCGAAGCTCTCTTGTGATTATGTCATGCTAATTCCCAGAGCTCCGGTTGGCCGAAACACTTGCGGCTGAAGTTAGCCGAAGACCAAAATGGCCGGGATGCGTCCTACACACCGGCCACCGACCTCACTTGACACGACTCATCGTCTAACCTATCAGATTCAAAACTTTTGAGTAGTCGTATCCATGCACTAAGTTCATCAACTCCTCATTTGAGCGGCACATGTCGGGAAGAAAAGTTACTTGTTCTAGTTTTGTCCTCAGCCCCGCAATTTTCCCCAATTCTCGGCTGGCAACTCGTTTCGACTTTAGTGGGCATACCACTTCCACAATGATTGTCGATCCTTTGAACGATGGATCATCTCTGGTCCTTGGGTATCTATCCTGAGGCAACGCTACACATCACTGTGAACTGTAATTCAGTTCGATTAGGCGCATATTTATATATATACAGAGAACTCGATGGGGAAGTGTGTCTGTCGTGTGTCTATCTCAAACGAACCTTGATACAAATAGACGTGTATGCTACCACTCTGTAAATCACAAAGATGGCAAACAATACCAGGTAATTGATCCACATGGTGCTATTCAGGCCATACTGGTCCAAAACCTCTTCACCTGTACTCAAAGCACAGTTTGATGCATCTCCCAGACATGTGAAAGTCTGACCCTCAAGACCCAATTGTGCTAGAATCAGAACAGAATACTTCAGTGGGCTGATGTAGTTGAATGCCCTAAAGAAAACTGGCATATGCAAAGACATTGTACCACCCATAAAGATACCAACAACCAAAAGATTAGCCAGCAGGTTCAGAGCCAGACCTATGTGGTCAAAGATTGTATTGAACAGAATACCAATGGACTCAGCACAATTTACACACAGGGTACATGTGTACCACATGGAGAAGAACATTGATGGTGTTCTTGGAAGACCGATAACCAACACAATGAAACATGACAACACAAATGAGGAGATGGCTTCAGTAGGGAACTCGTTGACAAAATAGCTCGCCATGAATTGACCAACAGAATATAGATTATCCTTATACTCATGGTAAAAGGTGTTTCTTTCGGTTGGATACAGCGACATGTTATTGAACAGGCCAACAAAGTAGAGGTTCAACACTTCTTGGATCAAACCAAGTCTATTGGAAATAGAGTCCGAGTTGTTTTTCAGCGGTGCAAAGAACAAAGCATGGATAATTCCTAGTAGCAGGAATTGGCCAGTTCTACTAATCACAACACCTTCGGTTCTTAGAATAACCTTGAACTCTCTTTCAACAAGAGATGGGAATGTTGTCCAATAACTTAATCTCTGTTGCATGAAAGTGGAAAACTTCGAGGTATCAACATCGGATATCAAAGTCAGATGTGCTGGAGTGTTTTCCAAAGCCTTGATTCTACCTAGTTCTTTCTTGTACCGATCCTCGACCAGAACATCCATCAGATAATCAGCAAAGTTTGTGTCGTCTTTATCTTCAGAAATTTCAAGCTTCTCAGTGTCCGAAGCAAATCCATTGACACTTTCGATTAAATCTTGTGACGAACCATCGTAGACCAGCTCACCAGCTTTCAAAAGAACAATCTTATCAAACATTTGAAAAATCTCAAACTTAGGTTGGTGTATCGTCAAAATAATTATCTTGTTGAACTCATCACTAATCTCACTTAACAAGTCCATGATGTTCTGAGAGGTGAATGAATCAAGACCGGAAGTTGGCTCGTCTAACAAGAGAATCTTGTTTCCCTCATTCAGCAACTGAATTGCAATAGATAGTCTTCTTTTCTCGCCACCAGAAATACCCTTTCTGCTATACTCGCCAATTGGGATATCCAAAACGTCGAGCAGACCAACCCTCTTCACCAACTTGTAAACAATATGTTGAATTTGTGAATGCTTGGACTTATCAAGTCTCAGTTTTGCCTGATAGTAGAGAGTTTCTCTGACAGTCAATGTTGGAATCAGGTAAGAGTCATCCTGCACGACATAAGATGTGAGTTTAGATAGATAGTTGTTTGGGATGACACTGTTATCCAATACCATGTCACCTTGGATAGACAAGTTTGAAAAGTTGGTACGCCCAGTAATCAAATTCAACAGTGTGGTCTTACCAGAGCCGGATGGACCCATTATGGCATTGAGACCGGGTTTGAACTCCAAACTGATGTTATTCAAAAGCGTTTTCTCAACAAATGATTTCTTGAGAACAGTGTTTCTGAAAAAGTCTCTTTTCAAAGACAATGTACAACGTTGTAGGACTAAACTGAATGGATCGCATTGCGTGGTATTATTAGTCAACGGTTCAGCTTCTATCTTGGAAAAGCTGTCAAGATTCTGAGATTTCACCTTGAACTTACGCTCCTTAACAACCTTGATTCCACCTTTGTTCAATTTGAGCCATATTAGTAGAGCGCTGGCAATGTAGAAGCCCAGAAACCATCCGACATTAGCAACCAACGGGACTGTATACCAATTCTCTGGAAATCCTAAATTTTGTAGGTTATAAGCACCACTGTACTCGAAACACTCTTGAGTAGTGCGATCACAGTCGCCCATGAAACCACTGAATTGATTGGACATCAAAGAACCAAAACTGTACCAGAACGTGGCAATATATTTGGTCCATCTCACGTATACTGGCATTGTTGCAGCATTAACAAAGTAACCACACGCCGAGTTCTGTAACTGATAGAACAAACCAGTCATCAGTGAGCATAATGGGAATTGAAAATTACCGCAGACAAAACACAGGTGTGCGGTAGCCATACCAACCATGTAAATTAATAGGTTGTTGACAAAGTATATACCAAAATCGGAGTTGCCGTTGAGACCCCACATAAAAAAGGTTATAAGAGACCAGGCCATTGAAATTGGAATATCCTCAACAACGAACTTGGCCAACCTTCTGCCAATAAACCAGGAGGATAGTGAGTACAGATGGTCTTGCTTGTACTCTTGAATCAGAAACTTACCATCCTGGAAACAGAGTCTCTGAACCTCATACATCAACGGGGTATAGCCTACTACCTCGCAGCAAACGTAAAGTGCAGATGTCATGGTTCTGATACCAGCAAGGGAACCGTCTGGCTTCAAGAACACCCAACCACAAATAACTGCAAGGACTGCCGTTGTCACAAACAACATGACAAACGAAGAGAAGTCTCTCACTGTCAGGAGGATTGTTCTTTGGACAATAACAGTACACTCTTGGTACAGTGAAGTCTTACTCTTAGTCTGTCCAGTGAACATTGGGGACTGGCTAGCTGTGTAAGGCCCAATATCTATCAATACCCCTTTTTCATAAGTCTTCCAAGACTGAATCAGTCTGTGGACTCTTTGTTGGGTTTCCTGTTCAACCTGACTCGAATTGTACTTGTCAACTGAGGAGATCTTCAGTAAGAAATCGGCAAAGTTGGATTCATCATTAACAAAGCCAGTCCCTAGAACGCTTGAATCCAGTCCCTGGAAGTAGTTATAGCCCCTGTCTAGCGAACCGTGAAATAGCATCGAACCGCCCTTTGCAAGCAGACAGATCTCATCAATCATTTTCAAAATCTCATACCTTGGCTGGTGAATCGTAAGAATCACAGTGATACCGAAATCTACACTCAACTTCTTCACGGTATTAATCAGACTTTGAGAGGTTGTTGCATCTAAACCCGTGGTTGGCTCATCAAGGAACAACAGTGTTGGTTTGGTCAATAACTGCAGAGCCAATGAAACTCTTCTTCTTTCACCACCACTGAGAGTAATGACACCAGAAAAGCTCATGGCAATGGTGTCTCTGACCTCCTTGAGACCAAGTGAGTCCATCAGGAAGTTTACCAACTCGATGCGGTCAGCCTTACTGGCTTCTGGTAACTTCAATCTTCCAGTGTAGTCAAGCAGTTCAAACACCGACAGTCCTGGAACAAACGAATCCTCTTGTAGCAGATACGAGACCTTTGGCTTCTGGGGTTTTACCGTGACTGAGCTTGTCAATGAAAAGGGCGATGAACCATCTGTTGGAAGTCTGGAAGATAGAGTGTTGAGAAGTGTAGTTTTACCTGAACCGGATGAGCCCAGGATCGCAAGCACTTTACCTGGATGGAGGTCAAAGCTGATATTATTGAGGATGACCTTGGCATCAGTGGCCTCTATGTCCTTCTTTTTCTTTGTGTCCTTGTGACTTAGCGTCACCGTGAGGTCTCTGACACTGAGGCTGACTCTTTCGTTCGCGTCCACAAAGAGTGGACCCTGAGTCATTATTGGGTACTATCTTGTCTGTACAGGAATTGCTTTTTGAACGTAATGTGCTAACTGAAAGAATAATCACGTTTCAAGATGTGCGCCGTATCAGAACTGGTACTGATACTGTTCCAACTGGTAGAAATCACAAAGATGGATAAGTTAAAGGAAGAGGCATCGTTTATTGAAAGGGATCTTGCTCCTTTAAAAAAATTCCGATGGAATCGAAATTTTTGATGTCATCGGAATATTTTCTGCATATTTGAACAGCGATAATTTCCCTTTCAGTCAGTAAGTACCCTGCGCCGTTTAGCTGCACGGTGTGGATGATGCACAGTAGCTTAAGAGCCTTTCTGAACTCGGTTAAGGTAAAAGTTGGTTAGTCAACTACAATAATTGCGCAATCATCCATCATAGCATTCGTATTTTATTCTCAGCACCAAGTTCAGAATCTGGTCTTGTACATATCGTCACATCTCACACTTTGGCTACCAAAGCTGCGCAAGCAAGTGTTCCAAATCAGTCTAGAAAACTCGTTACCAACCTCCCAGTAACTCTCACTGAAAATTTTGGACATTGTCATCAACATGCCAGTCATGTAGTGCTTGTTCTTGATCCTTGGTAAGACGTTGTTGGCCAATATTCTGACCAAATTATTGTACTTAATAGCGTCTTGTGGCTTGCTGAGATGTACTGACTCACCTGCGTATTTGGTGAACTGCGCTCTGATCCTGCGAAGATACTCGAAACAGTCCTCTTTTGGAACGAGCTCCACTGTCTTTGGGTCTGCGCCTCCACTCAAAACATCGGACTCAGCACCATCCAGGCAGAAGTTGTACGACCAAATCAAGAGAGTCACAAGGGCAAACACATTTAGACGGTTGTAAATAGCCTCAGTGTTAGAGTCGTAATTGGTGTAGTTGAAGTCCTGTTTGGCATCCTGTGGACTTAAAAACATCTCAAACATGAACATGTAAGCATAAATCACAGAGATCCGACCATTCGCCGAATTACTCCATTCCTTGATCTTATTCTCAACCAGCTCGTAATCAGACTCCTCAGCCTTGACGTTCATTCTCCATGGGGCGCCCGAGTAGACGTAATAATCGTAATGTTGAATTCTCAATGTGATCTGAGCCATATGGTACACCGGTGACTTGCAACGTGTATCATCACTCCGCAGAGTCAATGGGATGATGTCAATCAGGTCTGTCTTATGGATTGAAGTGGCGTGTGAGTTGGTGTTACAGCACCCTTCTACCACGTTGCAGTTCCAAAAGTCAAATGCTAGAGACAATGTGTCCTTCCAGGTATCTCTCAGCTGGTCAAATTCGATAATAGACCCCTGTAAATCACGTTGTTGCATTTGAAACATTATTGTTAACAATCCGCTGAGCAAGATTTTGTTCCCAAACCTAGAGGTACTCACTTCCTGTCTATTTAGTAACTTCTTTAGACCGACTGAGAACGGTAGAGTATCTGATTTCTTGGGTATCTCCTGCGCGGTTAAATAACTTTCCCACAAATCATCATCGCAAGGTAGGTTCAGTTGAATCTGCTGCGGTGATAGAATGATCTGATATCCAAAAATGATTGAATGTGTCGCATCGATGAAGAAGGCAAACAATGCCGTTCTCTTCAGCATCTCAAATTCAATCCAACGCTCCCAGATTGGTTCATTCTGTTTTGTGGTATATTCTGTCTTGTTGTTCAAAGGATTACCTCCGAGCCCCGGTGATCTGCGCAGAAGCTGGATTGTGGTCCCATGGTAAACATACGCACGCTCGTGCAGCTGTCTGTTCGTGGAGAGACGCTCGTACGTCTCGAGCAACAACAGACTCTGGATAATGTAGAGCTTAGAAGGAGGCGCAAAATCTTTACTCTTGAAGATAATAAATCTCAATGGTTCTGCAATAAGATCTGCGAACTCTCTTGGATTGCGCTCAAGTTTGGTGTGGGGTTCCGTTGTTGCATATGATGCACCAGTCATGATCATTGCAAGCAAAAGGACTGGTGGGCATGTGAACGTGGAGAAAGAAGGTTTGTGTAAAATGGGGTACTGGATATGGAAAGAAGACCAATAGAGTTCCAAAAAATGGTGTATGTGCTTGATATACTCGTGCTTTGCAATTTCTGGAATGAGGTCCAACAGGGATTTGGTGATTTCTGAAGTGATAAGTGTTTGTTGGACTGGGTTCGGAAAGTTTGGTGGGATGCTGAGTATGTCGTTCAACAAATTTGAAGAGAGTCCAAATGGATCATCCTCTGGGTTGAAAAAATTGCCATGGTTGAGCGAAGGTATTGGATCCATGGTTCCAAGGGTGTCGCCGCCTTGAGTCTCATCAAAGAGCCAATTAATCAAAAAGGAAGGTGATGCCGCGTTTGTCTCAGTGGGGTTGATCTTGGGCATATTATGAACAGAGCCAGATCCAGTGGAGCTGGCAATGTCGTTGAAGTGGTGTGATGATCGTAGATTGTTGGGCATAAGTACGTCATTGCCTATGGATCCTCTTTTCAAGGCGTTCAGTTCATCTGTGGCGGCACTGACATGGGTACGATCCTCGTAGTTGTGAATATTGACTGGGTGGCTGTCCTGAACAGTGGGTAAGATGATGGAGTCAAATGAGTTGATCATTACCATGTTCCTCGATGAAGGGTTCGGTTGTGACTGTGAAATTGATGCTGGTGTAACAGTAGATGGACTGAGACTGCTCTGACTTTGGCTGTTGTTGTTTTTGTTACGGGAGGCAGCCATCGCAAGTGTATCAAGACCTCGGAGTGGTTCTGTTGTTGGTTCACCAAAGGTTGCCTTTGGTGGGTGAGGTTGTTCATTGTTCTTCTTTCCTCTGCGCTTCTTCGCCTGGCCACTTGCTATGAGCAGTGCCTTTGCTTCGTCTTTCAACTTTCGCACTTCATGACGCTTAACGTGTCTCTCTTTCAAGTCACTCCGAACAAAAGACTTTGTGCAGCCTTCCCAGGGGCAAGTGTAAATGACAGTAGGGTTATGGTTCAACTTGTGGCGTGCCAGATGCTCAGCTCTGGTGAATATCTTATCACATCCTTCGCCATCGCACTTGAACACGCCGGTTGGCCTTCTTTTACGTCTCTTTCTGTTGGGATGTCCATCAGAATCTTCCTCATCGTCCTCATCGGCATCGTCATCCTCATCTCTATCAGCTCTATCATAATCAACGGAGTGCTCTCTTACTATGGGCGTTGTGGTGGGTTTGTAGTCAGGTTGTGTTCCTGATGATGATCCAGTTCCCACGCCATTGTGAATTGGTGATAATTGGAAATCCATGTTTCCGGTCTCCCTCAGGTGACTAGCGCCTTTTGTATGCTGGTAATATCCGTTCGCCCTTCTCACAGCTGTTGCCCAGACGGCCTTTGTATAGTAGGGTTGTTTCAGTTGCTGCTGCCTGCGTTGAACTGGTTGTCAGATCTATTTATTTTTGAGAACACGCTTTGTTTACCCTATTGACACTCTCACACTGTTAATTCAAATTTTCTCCACCCCGAGAAGATGAATCAGCCAATAGTAAGTCGCCAAAACTGGTTCGGACAACACTCGGCTTTCATCCAGCTGGAGAAAACAGAGAAACTGGGGCAGGTGAGGCTGAACACCAGGAGGATTGATTATTGCCACCAACAGGGTATCCAACTATCTTCTCCTGGACTATTGTGTCGGTTAAGGTAAGGTATGTAATGAACCAATTATTGAGGAATCTGGGGTACCCTGAAAGATCGGATGAATGATGGTCGGTTGTATTACTTACCGTCTATAGGTTAAATGCGCTGAAAAGCTCTACTTCCGTACACAGTCTGCAGAACGGTGATAAATAAGTTAAGTGGTATATGCACATGAGTAACCGTGACTAGCTCTTTTGCAGCATTTAGGTCCGCTTTTCCCTAGTTAATAGTAACGTTATATAACGCGGTCTGATTTGCTCGAGGGTTCCAGCTTTATGATCAAAAAGGCTGACAGTTTCACCACTACAAATCATATCCATAGTTATACTCTTCCCTCAAAGTATTCAAGTATAACAGAGAATCAATCTAGCAGCTAAAAATCGAAATATGCACTCTATTTGTATTAGAGTGAGAGATTTCACCACTATCTGAGATTCAAATTTTCCTACAAATGTCGCTTAAATTAGAGGGTATAACGGTAGACCCGTCGGTATTGGTATCACAAAATATGCTATACATACTCAGATAATGACTTCACTGTACTATTATCGTCTTCTAGTAGCTTGACCTTTTCCATTGGGTCTAAAATAGAAGTAGTCTACACCCACTTGTTTTTGTTGTAATGTTGATGTTCTGTAGGTCATGGCATCCAGACTTCGCAAGGAGCATGGCAGAACTACGAAGTAATGGTATGGTTATCAGGAGTTACCACGGTTCCCATGTGTTCAGTGGTCATCTAGGATCGAGCTTCTATAATCCACTAGAACCCACTGGAAAGTGTGAAGCTCACTAGAAGAGATATAAACTATCAATGAAATGTACCACCTAGGTGATGATGAAACCGTGACGAAGAACCAGCGAAGATCACCAAAAAAGTCTTTGACGCATGGGCTGCCAAAGATGATAATCTTAAGCCTGTAACACACTATCAAACTTTGGTATTCAGGTTGATACAACCATTGGAAACGAACCTTTATTCCAATGGCGTTTGATAGTAACGTGCGCTTTCCCAGGTGAAAGACCCTATTTGATGAGGAATTTCCAAACGAACAAACAGAGACAGTACCATATTGATTACTTTGTCCAAGTCAACAGGAAGTGGAAAAGGAAACATTCGAACAACTGGTTACTTGCATGGATCCAATCTGTGCGCAAAAGAAAGTCTATACTTTTGGATTAAAAATGATAAAATGACAACCGTGAGGACTTGTAATTGGCCGCTGAACAAGAATTGGAATATTTGAATGATAAGAAACCCAGGAATTGGAGAACTGTATTGAGGACTGGCTACGGGCCAAATATCCTTCAAATGTGAAATGGTGCGCAATTTCCAATCAGCACACGTGTGTAAATATTTGAGAGCCGTTTCGCTATGTATCCTTCTCGCTTGGTCTCAGCTCTACAGATTAACCACAAAATCAAACATGCTTACCTTAAAGATATTCTAATATACAATCATAACAAATCAGTTTCAGCTTGTAAACTCTCATACCAACAACACAGCGTTCACACAACCATCTCTATCTGGCTCATTGGTTATTTGAGCGTACTTACCCCAAACAACCTTACCACCAGCAGTAACCAAACCTAGTTCAGAAACGTTAACTTCAATGATGGTACCTTTAGTCAACACACCCAGCTGTGTGTACATTGGACTCTGTGGGTTCTTCTTCACACCAAGAATTGGTAAAAAGACAGTGACACGCAACTCTGGGTGCGTCACGTTGGCCTTCTTCTGTCTTAATGCGGATGGTCTAATGATACGCTCCATTTTCACTGGTCTTCTAGTGAAACCTTCACCAACAAAAGTGTGTTTAGTGATCATACGCTTCCATGCCTTCGATCTGGACTTACCAGTCTTCACAACCTTAAACATTTCTTCCTCTGAAATACCTCTAACCTTAGGCAAAGGAACGCTGAACTTGTCAGCCTTCTCCAATCTCTTCTGTTTAATGGAGGAGGAAATGGCCTTAGCATTGTTGGTTTCTTGACGGTCCAATAGATACGTAGGCAAAGCTTCGCCATCGTCCTCAACTGGCTTGGATGGACCCTTGATCTTGGACTCCTCATGCGCTCTTATCTTCTTCTTCATAGCAACCTTTTCAGCGTAACGCTTCTTAGCAAATTGCTTACCCTTCCAACCAGTCAAGGTCTGAGCATCCTTAGAGATCTTGTGGCCCTCACGCGCAATTTTCTTACGCTTCTTCTCTTCGTGATCAAGACGACGACCATGCTGCTTGATGTGCTGTTCGATATACTCGTTCTGAGGCATCTTTGAGTGGTGTGATTATGGGTTACTGTTTGTTCTTAAGCTTTCTTTTTTTAGAGAGGGAAAGAAAAAACTTCTTGCACCAGTAGTACATGGCCGGGTAATGCGATGAGCTGCTCAAATTTTCAAAGGTGTACTCACGAATTGCGTAAATACAACTCCTGATAGAAATCATAATCATCACCTCCATTATACTCAGGTATGTCGTCCGTGTCTCTGGATCAGGCTTTGCAGGCGATAGATGCGTCACTGGACTCAACGCTCAAGTCCATAGAGACTTTGCATTCCAAAACAGACACTCCTGATCTTCCACCCCTCGTTAAGGATCTCCTCCAAAAGACTGGCCAGGACCTCCCTGAGGGTGTCTCTTTGCTGGATTTGAAGAACAACACCATGCTATCGTATCTGAACAATATTATTTTAGTGCTTTTAGCCAGGGTGGAAGCCGTTAAAATCAACGATGCATATGCAGTTCAGGAAAGTAAAGAGGATGCAGTAAAGAGATCCATTGTTCAAAGAGTTGTGATGGAAAGAGGTATCAAGAATCTCGAAAAGAAGTTGCAGTACCAGTTGGAGAAAATGATCAGAAACTATACAAAGATGGAGAATGACTCCAGCGAGTCTGCAGTGACCAAGAAGCTTGAAGTAGCAGATGAAGACACAGACGACTCCGAGGAGGACAGTGAAGATGAAATGAACTACAGACCGGACCCAACAGCACTAATGGAGGGCGTCAAATCTAAGAGTAAGTACTCCAAAAAGTCCAAGGATGAAGATGAAGAGAAAGAGGCCAAGACCGAGAAGTATAGACCACCAAAGATCAGCGCCACATTACCCCCACAGATGCGTGGTGAATCTGCCCGTCCACAACGCAACGGTAAGAAACTCCAAGCCATGGAGGAATATCTTGCTGAAACTGGTGATGCTCCACTGGCCGAGCAGTCAATTGGTTCCAACATTTTAAATCACGGTCGTGGTGGTGTCCAATCAGCTCGTGAACGTCGTAAGGAACAAGAAATCAAGCAATTTGAAGAATCTAATTTCACAAGATTGTCAACCAATCTATCGAAGAAGGATATAGCTGTGAAGAAGAGACAGCAAGCTGATACATTCTTTGGCGAGGATTGGGGTATCTTCAACTCTAAAGGTGGTGATGATAATATGAACACAAAGAGACGTAAAACTCAAAGTGCATGGGACAGGGCCAAGAGAAGACAGTGAAGGTCTTTCAAGAGAAGGCTTCTTAGTACACACAAATTACTGATTTGTTGTAGTGTGTAGAGCTTGTGGTGGTGGACATCCAAACACCAATTATGCGCTTATAGAGGACATCGGTATCAGCTTTGTCCATTGACAAAATCATTACTAACAAGTGCAAAAGGCCAAATCATGTCGAAGCCAATTACACTGCACTGCCTTGCAGACATCTGCCTGATTCCAGTAAGTCCGTAAAGCACATGACGTCAAGCTAATTCTAACTCACCAACAGATTGGGACCGGTTCTGTCTCTGTCTCCGATGAGATTGCTAAAACAGAATTAGTGATCCAGAAGTCAGGCCTCAAACACACTTTGCACTCTGCAGGTACCACAATTGAGGGTGAATGGGATACAGTTATGAATTTGATTGGTCAACTGCATCAGAACTTGCACGAACAAGGTGTCCTGAGGGTTCAAAGTGATATTAGAGTCGGAACCAGAACTGACAAGTCGCAAACCGCACAGGACAAAGTCGATGTTGTTCGAGAGAAGATGGCAAAAGGGTTTGATTGATGGACTTATGTATTTGTGATACACTATCTCTCCAAAAGTGGCATATCTACGCTGAACACGGTGTAACTTGTAGGAGTTGAGGCTAGGGCTTAAGGCTTGAGCATTAGTGACTAAGCATTTAGTCAGATATGTCATTTTCTAATTTCTTCAATCAGCACAAAAAGTGGAAAAGTTTCCCACATTCTGAAGAAGAGATAAGTGACAGACACATTGTTTGTAACCGCAAGTTGCTGCATTTCCAACTGTCATTGTGGATAACACTTCTGCGAGAAGTTTATCATTCATTGATTGTGGTCTTCTTTGCTTTTATTTAGTTGCTTGCAATTGCTGTTTTCAACCACGTCTTTTTATTGAGCCTGCCCCTTCTCCATAATGTCCCATAACAAGGACAGAGGCTTTATTACGCCCAACTCACCGTCACGGTCGTCATCACTTTCACAGCCGCCTCCGTTAGTACAACAGTCACCACGTCGCAAGAATAAAGTCACATACAGCGATCGTTATATTCCCAACAGAACTGGCGTTGACTTACAGGCTGCCTTCAGTTTGAGCAAAGACGAGGCACTCAGCAGACGGCCAAACACCGCCAACAGTGGCGATATCGAGTTTCTCAAGGAAGAAGAGGCTAGCAGAACATTTAATAGTGTTCTAAAAAACGAGCTCTTTGGTGACAATGTGCCACAGTCGACTCAACATCAGCAGAAGGACAAGTCGCTACAACTGACCCCTCCAAGGTCATCATCAACCAACTCATCGAGCTCAGCCCAGTCCACAACAAGAACGCCCAGAAGAGGCAACACAGCAAATTTGTTTTCCTATCAGTCGCCGAACAGGACAAGACCAACTGCCACTTCAATCGAGAATGATATTTACTCCTTGAGTCCAGTGAGGGTAGATTCACAAAAATTGTTACTTTCACCTGCAAAGAAGATGCGCAACATTGCGAAAGTTCCTTACCGAGTGCTTGATGCACCTGAGTTGGTTGACGACTTCTACTTGAATTTGTTGGATTGGGGTTCTCAGGATGTGCTGAGTGTTGGTCTTGGTGCTTCTGTGTATCTATGGAATGCCTCATCAGGATCAGTGGAGAAGCTATGTGATGTTGGAAGCAATGACAAGATTACCAGTCTTTCGTGGATTGGTGCAGGTACACACTTGGCGGTTGGTACGCATAGTGGTGCAGTTCAGATTTGGGATGCTACTACTGCGAAGTGCACGAGGACGATGACTGGTCATACTAATCGAGTGAGTTCTTTGGCATGGAATGAGCACATATTGTCATCTGGGTCGAGAGACAGAACAATTTTGCACCGTGATGTAAGGTCTCCGCAACATTACATGGGCGTTTTGAACTATCATAAGCAAGAGGTTTGTGGATTGAAGTGGAATGTTGAGGAGAATAAGTTGGCATCCGGGGGTAACGACAACAAACTATATGTTTGGGATGGGTTAAACGAGACCCCTTTGCATCGGTTTGAACACACTGCTGCAGTGAAAGCTCTCAGTTGGTCACCTCACCAAAGAGGTATTCTTGCCTCAGGCGGAGGATCAACGGATCGGAGAATTAAAGTTTGGAACACTTTGAATGGGCAGAAGTTAAATGATGTTGATACTGGCTCTCAGGTTTGCAACTTATGTTGGTCAGTCAACTCTGTTGAGTTGGTTTCCACCCATGGGTATTCCAAGAATCAAATCATGGTGTGGAAGTACCCGGAGATGACCCAAGTTGCACAATTGACTGGTCATACTTACAGAGTGTTGTATCTCTCTTTGAGCCCAGATGGGCAAACTATTGTTACAGGAAGTGGTGACGAGACTCTAAGATTTTGGAATGTATTTGAAAAGAGTAAAGTGGGTGAAGCTGAGGGGAAGAGTGTCTTACTGGATGCATTCATGCAGCTAAGATAAAGCTGTTCTTTGTTTGGTATGAGGGACTGTTTGGGTTTTCGTAGTTATTGTGTTACTATTATTATAAAGTATGGGATATGGGTTCCTGGGTAGACTCATGCTAGACAATTTCTGTCGGAGGGAGTGTAGCTGAATATCCCAAATCCACCCGTTGTACCTCGTTTACAGGTGCGTTGACTGACTGCAATTCACTCAATCTTTTCAATTCACACTCAACAATGTGTGAGTGGATCAATGCTGCATTTCTCGTGGAGCAGCCATTCAACCATGAGAAGAACACGCCAAACAAAGGAACTAAACTGAGAAACAAATCCCAACCAATATTGGCATTTAACTGCATAACCAACTTCAAGGGCAGTCTGAATTTTGCGTTCGCAATATTGATGAGTCGTGCATGAATAGCGTACATCAGGAATGGACCAATCACAGGGATAATCGCCAATATCGGAGCCAGACCAATACCTAAGTTCAAAGGAAAGCAGCAGAAGAAGTTGTTATCGTCCCTCCATGCCTTGCGCTGTATCTTTTTCCATGTCTTCCGGGCATCAGGGGAGAAGTTTTTGGGCAGTTTACGAGTCTTGGACTTCCCATCAACTTCAATGAAGAATGGATCTTTAGTTTGGAACTTTCCGCCAACCTTATCGTTGTAGTAGTCAATAACGTAGTCGAACCCCGGGATTCCTTCCAGTTGATCCTGAAGGGTCTGTAGTGCGTCCATTAGATCAGCTGTTTGTTGAGGTTCGTTCACAGTTCGAGTAACTTTTCGAAAAGAGGCGCATGATGAACAGCTTTCGAAATTATTCATGGCTCGGACGGAATTCGGGCATGAAAGATATATAGAGTGTGTTCTAATCGACTTCGAACTACAAATCAGATAAATACCAGAGATTTTACTGTGAGATGGATCCATTCTGCTGTTGATGATGATGTTGATGATGATGTTGTTGTTGTTGCTGTTGTTGCTGTTGTTGTTGTTGTTGTTGTTGCTGCTGCTGTTGCTGTTGCTGGCTTCTTTGGAACTCCCATTGGTGATAATTATAGCTGAGCTGAGCCAATTTTGTCTCTGCTGAACTCAACTTGCTCTCCAACAACGACACCCTTGATTCCAAAAGTTTCACATAGGGAAGAAGTTCGAAATTAGTTGTATTTTCTGAAGTCAGTGAATCTAATGATATATTATGGCCCAACTGCTGAGTTGTTGTTGGAGGTGGTAGCTGTTGAGGGGGAAGTGGTTCCAAGGGGAGTCTGTTGATGGATGGTAATTGCTGATTGATTCTCCATGTCGATTCAAACGACCTCGACAGCTGTTGCTGTTGTGATGGTTGGCTTGGTTGGGTAGCGGATGTGTGTGCATGCGCATGCGCAGGTGCAGGCGCAGTTGCGCTTTGGGTTAGCGGGTTGGTGGAGGTCACAGACACACCACTCGCTGATATCTCGCTCTCTCCTCCCCCTACAGAACTAGCGGCACTATCTCTTCTCTCGGTGGCAAACGTAGAGGTACCCTCTACTGCATTTCCTTTGATCACAACATTGTCTATCAATAGGTTGCAACCTGCCTGACTATTGTTGTGCCGTACAAGTGCGTCCAAACGCGCAAACTTCCTCCCACAGTTCTTGCACTTATGAGGTTTTTCTCCTGTGTGCAGCTTTTCGTGTCTCTTAAGATCATGAAGGCGTCTGAATTTTGAGGAACAAATAGAACAGTTGAACGGCTTGTCCTTAGAGTGGATTAGGAGGTGCGACTTGAGATTGTGCTTTCTGCTGAAGACGTGCTGACAGTGAGGACAAGGGAATGTACGATCTCCATCAATGCCGTTTCCTGTACCGTTCGTAGATGTTGAATAGAGTGAAGATGGACTTGATGGTTGTGAGAGTGAATCTACTGGCTCAGTGTTTGGTTGGTCTGGCTGAATTTGATGCTGCTCTTGGTGAGCTTCCGCCACAGTTGGCTGAGGGGAAACAGCTCGACGGCGCTGATCGTATGAAGGCGTACCACTGGGTATCATGAATGACATTTGCTGTGAAACTACCGCTCGAGATCGATAGCGAACTGCGAAGAAGCTGTTACGAGCACTTTTCGTAGTGTTGACAAATTTGGTGAACAACTGTGGCTTCATTCATATATGCAAAACTGGGCCACATTTTCGCGCTTAATGTTTTGTTTAGCCTTCTTGATTATCTTATAATGTGACACAATATTTCTTCTTGGATTCAACGAAAAAAACCCCAGTGTGTTGATTAACTCTAGCTAATTCTATATTAATTCGTTACAAGGCGCATTCGCGGATGCTGGTATATGAGTTTTTTTTGTTGAAACTGCGTTCTCATCTGGATCAGGGATCATTATTGAGGAGGAGCACCAGCAAGACGTCATTACCTGCAGCGCACCAATTATTCTACCGTATAAGTGTGTGCATTTGATATGTATAACAGTCACTTTGAAACAAATTGATCTCGGGCCACGATGGTGATCAGCCAAAAAGTTTGAACATCATAGTCACTAAAGTCAAGACAAGTAAAGAAGCTGTGGGGCTCGGGATTTTTAGGAAGGCCTGGCACCAATTTGTTCCTTTTACCCCCGAGAGAGTATCGGGCAGTAGGCTTAAAAAGAGAAAATCGCCCCATGTCTTGAGCTTTTATTCTTACCGAAAGAACAATAAAAGAATACTATCGAGGTCATGGTTGGCCTTAAAACAGTCTTCTACGGCTCTACAGCTGTATTTATTGGTGGATCTTACTATCTGCATCACAACCTCTCCAAAAGGTATCCAGACATTCCAACATATGAGCTCCCATCTCACTCAAGAATAGCATCCGCGTTCAATCAAGCTCCTAAGGGTACTTCTGTCAAGTATTGTGATACGTTCAAGATCTCACTTGATTCGTCAAGAGTGCAGGACTTACATGAGCTGAGAATGGCTTTGCTGGGCCACCCACTAATAAGCTCGTTGATTGAAACAGAAACCCAACCAAGTGCATCCGATTTTCTTAAAATTGAATTACAATCAATCCAATCCGATACTGTGAGAGACAGTACGCTGCTCAGATGGAGCTGGAAATCACCAAAATATGTTCAATGGTTTGAATGGTTAGCAAGCTACGGATATCCTTGGAGACTGATGAACGGCGGATTACACGAAGTTTATGTGGAGCGCATTGGCACAGAACAAGTTGATGTTTACTTCTCCTCTGCTCATGAGTACAACGATCTCAGAGATGGTAAGCTCATTCCTAAACTGATTCAATGTGCTCACAGAGACTATGCCAGAATTCTTCTTGAACTGACCTTTGGTGACTTGAGATTGAAGCAGTCCAAGTAAAAGAACTTATTTGCATATAACGCAGGCTTGGCTAAACGTGCTAAAATATATTTATTGTAACAATGTTTGTCACGGTGACATAAAATGGTAGGAGACAGTTTGTACGCACTGGTTATAAGTGCATATTCTTGGGCTGAGATGGCCCACAGTGCGTCTAGTCTGCCACTTTGTTCCACTCATCATTGTACGAGTGAAACAAAACTACCTAAACAGGAAGTAGTCCGATTCCGATTCCGGCTTCAAGGGACAAAAACACAAGGCACAAAACACAAAAACCCCGATTACCTAATCACCCTGGCAACTATCATTACAGTCCGGGTAACTATGTTAACTATGAACCCCGCACATTCTGGGACGATGATTGCTGTAGCGCAAAAGCACTCAAGAATTGACCAATGGGAGCTCATTATAGGGAGAAATTTGACCAGCGAAGAGAAGTAGATCTGAGATTATTAGCTATTGACCATTTGACTCTCAGCTGGGTACAAATTCACCTAGGAACTCTCACTATTCTTTGACAGCCTGCGTGGCTGGCCACATGCGCGATTTTTTGACACACGCATAACGATGACAAAAATGAATTCTACACATGTTCAAACCAACCAAAACAACAAATAACTCACAACCTTCACTTTCACAGTTTACAAACCGCATATTATCTGATACTATCTATTGCTTCTAAAGCACCATAATATCAAGAGATACGTTCGACTCTCCTACTTCCACCGCTGATTCTGGCTCTATTCATTGCACAGCAAATCATGTCTTTGGTCCAGCCTCCATCACGTAAAAGAAAAAGAAACTCATTTAACGACTGGAACGGCTACCTTCAGGAGTCCTCCCAGGTATTCCAGCATGCTCATGAGGAGGAGGATGCCGCTGAGCAAGGCGGATCTGTGCTTGTGCTGGATTCGGATGTCGAAACAGGATCTGTATCGGGTGGCAACAACTATCAGTTCAAGAAGGGCACAAGTGTTGCTATTGAGGAGGATGAGTACGAAAGTGACTTCAAGAGCCGCAATAGCACTGTCGATGATGATGATGACGAAGTGGTTTTCGTAAAGGAAGTTCCTGTTGTCCCACAGAAGCCAAGTTCGTTCTCAGGGGTGAAGTTTACAGACAGTTTTGCTCGCAACGAAAACATTATACTGCCACCAGTCCATGTTGGACTCAAGAAGAGAAGAACAAACTCACTTCCGCAGCTACCTCTGTCTCAACTGTGTTATAGAAGAGTTTCTGAATGCTTCAAAATTGGAGAAATTAAGCCAAACTTGGTGGTTAAGCAGCAACAGCAACAATCCTTCAACTCTTATTCGATCCCCACATCGCAGTCCATTCCTTCCTCCTCCAGCTATGATTCAAGTTCTAGTTCCTCAGCTATAGTGAATACAAATAACAACCCAGCATTTTATTCCGACACATCCTCCTCTTTGTCGCCAGTTCCGACAAACAAGCCACATCGTATAACAGATGAGAATGGGTATTATATTGCCAACCCAGGTGATTTTTTTGCTAATGGCCGCTTTAGGGTGATTGGCACTCTGGGCCAGGGTACATTTGGAAAAGTCATAAAGGCTGTTGAGCTAAGTACCAAAGAGACTGTGGCTATAAAAATCATCAGAGCGATTCCAAAATACCGTGAGGCCTCGAAGATTGAACTTCGTGTCTTGACCACACTGAAGAATGCAGACCCAGAGAATCTCAACCATTGCATTCATCTCCGGGAGGTGCTTGATTACGAGAACCACATTTGCATCATTACAGATTTGTTGGACATCTCACTGTATGAATTTTTACAGAAAAATCACTTCAGGCCATTCCCTGGGTCCCAAATTCAGGCCATCACAAGACAGTTGATCAGATCGGTTGCTTTCCTTCATGATCTCAAGTTGATACATACAGATCTGAAACCAGAGAATATCCTCCTGACAGACTCTGACTTTTTCAAGAAGAAGAATAAGTTACTCTTGAAGAACCCATTAATTAACGTTATTGACTTTGGCTCTGCTATCTTCAATGATGAGTACCATTCAGAGCTGGTTTCAACACGCCATTACAGAGCCCCAGAAATTGTCCTGGGTCTTGGTTGGTCATTTCCTTGTGACATGTGGTCATTGGGCTGCATTCTCGTTGAGCTTGTCACAGGTGAAGCTTTGTTCAATACGCATGAGAACAATGAACATTTGGCTATAATGGAAAAAGTGATTGGCGAGAAGATTCCGCTGGGAGTAATTCAGAGAATTCCATCTGCAAGTGTTAAGCATCAGTTTTTTGAAAAGGACCCACGCTCAAGTTACTCCTGGAGTCTCCAGTGGCCAAAGATGGACACTAGTGCGAAATCCCGTGATTTCGTAGCTTCTTTGAAAAGAATTGACCAGTTGATATGCTCTCGTATCAAGAAGCCGAAGTTGAGTATTGATATTAAGGTATCTCTGACAAAGAACTGGGAAATGAACAAGCACAAACACATCAATATTGAGACTTTTAAGTTTTGGTACTATTTTATTGACTTGGTGTACAAGTGCTTGAAGTACGATCCTACCAGGAGAATCACGGCGATTGACGCGCTCAATCACAAATGGTGGGATTATGGGATCATGGATGAAGGAACAGATGGAATTGCCAATTTATAGCTCTTGAGCTTTGTCATGATGAGTTAGATTTTTATGATTGTTGTTATTGTTATTGTTTTTTGGTTTTTTTTGCTTCATTTCGTCTAGAGTTTGGAACCATGGTTACACTTTTGTTTCTGTCCGTGGTTTACTGTTTGTTCGGTGCATTCAGTCGCTTTTTATGTTGTTTTATTGGTTTTACGTGTGCGTATGTTAATGGTTTTATATACCCCTGGTGATATTGGTTATTTTTGCAATGATGTTAATGAGTTAAAGTCAATCTGTAGCGATTTCGTGATACTCAATCATACAAACCAGAGCAGTTTAGCCAACCTTCTCCAATTCACCATCGTCACCATGGTAGATGTAACCAGTAATTGTGATGTCTTTGATAAACCTTTCTTCCTTCAAGTAAAAGACATCATCAATCACACTCTGTTCCAAATCGTTGAATGGTAGGAAGCTAATCTTATCCGACCTCACTTTTTAATTGGTCTCTAAGTTGCTCGTCGCTAAACGTCAACATACCACAGTCAGTACGATGAACCACAACAATCTCCTCAGTTCCTAAAAGTCTCTTAGAGATGATCAGAGAACGAAGGGAATCAGTAGCACGACCACCTGCATTTATGATGACATGTGCCTCACCAATTTCCAACCCAAGGATCTTCTCCATGTGGATTCCGGCATCGACACAGGTGACAATAGCAATCGTTTGGTTTTGAGGGCTTGGCCACCTTGTACCACACTACCACGAAATGCATGGATGTTTGCGATGCGTATATTTGGACAAGTTGGTAGTATCTTAAACATTAACCTGGTACACTTTCTCCAAGGAGCCATCTTCAACATGGTAAATGTACCCCGTGATTGGGATATCCTTTAAGATGTAGTGATTTGTGTTCAAAAAGTCCACATCTTCAATCACGCTCTGCTTAAGGTCTTTGAAGGCCATGAAGCTGAACTGGTCTGTCAAGCCGCCGGATTCCTTCTTCAGCTTCAGTCTCAGCTCTTCATCAGTGAACTTAGTCATTCCGCAGTCAGTATGATGCACCACAAAAATCTCATCTGTTCCTAGCAAACGCTGGGATACAATCAGTGAACGAATGGCTTCGAAGGCCCTTCCTCCAGCGTTTCTTATCACATGTGCGTCTCCTATTTCAAGACCAAATATCTTTTCTGGATGGATACGTGCATCCATACAGATGACAATTGCAAGTTTCTTCTTTGGTGGAAGTGTGAGGGATCCTGCATCAAATGTGGATAGATATTCTTTATGTTTGGGTTCGTAGTGATTGGTGTTTGTCGTGGACATAATCTGCGTGAGGATTTGTACTGACATGAAGAAATCTTCCCGACTCTTTTTTTTCATGCACTTCCTCTCCACAAATTCGGAGACGTATATCTGAAGTTATTATGGGAAGTTCCGTGGCCGATCAACGTTACTCTGCATCAAACTAGCTTTGGCTCTACAAATAACCTGTAATATCAAAACAATTATTTCATTTAGAATGAGCACGTAAGTAAAACAAGAAAAGCACGATCAACGCACGGTTCTAAGAGGAATGGGATCTTTCAACTCTTTCTCTGTGGTGAACCTGTCCCTTCTCCTCGTCATTCACCAAAATGTTCTCCTCTTTGGTATCGACAGGAAGCTCAGAGGAGTCGGTAACTTCTTCTTCAGCACCAGCAGCCAAGTTTCTGTGGAAGTTCTCAGGACCAAGAATCAGACAAATCAATAAGAAAAGCTGAACACCAGTCATGAAGAAAGACATAACCTTACCATAGTCGAAGACACCTGCTCCGTATTCTGGCAATGGGAACTTCTCGCCGGCTTGAGCCTCAATGGTGGAGGATGCAGAAGAGGCCAAGTTACCCAATTGGTAAGCAAGACCAGCGAATAAAGATCTAAACTGTGGTGGGGACAACTCGATCAAGTGCACCGAAATGACACCCCACACACCCATGACAGCAAAGTTTAGGAAAAAGTTACCAGCAATGATCTTGGATTGCTCACGGGACATGAAGGCCAAGTAGATAAACGCAGAACCAAATAAGACGGAAATGATCATTGAGAGACGTCTACCAGTCAACTCAGATAACTGACCAATGACAAGACCACCAACCATGGCACCAAGATTAACAATAACCATAGTGACAGTTCTTTGGTTGGCCGATAGACCAACTTGCTTCTCTAGGAAAACAGGAAACAGATCCTGACAACCATGGGAGGAGAAATTCATACCAGACATTAGGAAGATCAAGTAGACGAAAAGAAGCCAGTGGTTTCTGATAGCATGTTTTAAGTCAGCCCAGAACTGCTTCACTGGAGAATTGGCTTGTTCAATCTTACCCTCCTTCAAAGCCTTTTCACGTTGGGCACGCTTGTGCTCAAGGAAGAACTCATGTTCTGGGGTAAACCATCTCCAGACGAACAAAAGTGCAGGTGGAGCAGAGGAGAACCAGAACAATGCTCTCCAGGAATGTGGAGTGAATTGGAACGCTCTCCAGAAAACAATAGCCAGAATATAACCCAAATTGTAACCAGGTAGATAAATACCACCAAGGATAGATCTTGATACAATAGGTTGTGACTCTAGAGCAGTGGCAGATGCTGCACCATACATCCCACCCATTGAAATACCAAAGATGGCTCTCACAGCAAGGAACTGAGGCAGAGTCTGTACAAACCCGGTACCGATTTCAATAACAACAAATATAGAAGCGCAAAGGAGGTAGGCAGGTCTTCTACCGTAAGTATCGGATATGAAACCAAAGATGACGGCACCCAGGGATCTGAACATGAGCACAAGTGTGATACCCCAGGTGATACTTTTGATCGACACATCCAGGGACTTAGCAATAGATGCAGCAGTAACGGAGGAGACAAAAAAATCGAAGGCATCGATGGTCCAACCAAGCCATCCCAGCATGAAATAGTTCCAGTCACTTCTAGACATGGCTCTAAGGGCAGGGACTGGGTTGATGGACTTGATGGATGTCCCAGGCAACTGGAACAGCGATGGGATACGTGTTGCGAGGTATCTGGTTGAGGAAGCTCTTGTAACCATAGCGATGTTTATAAAGATACTTTGCACACTCTCACTTTAACTTGGGTCGGGATCCAAAGACCCTTTTATACTATACAACAGGGGTCTCCCAAGAAAGTTTTGAGTGAGCAGTGTGGTGGTGCTCTTCCTTACCCCAGATTTCCTCTTGCAGTGAATTCCGTTTTTACAGTTATTTTTGGCGAAAAAGGGCTCGGCCACGCCTGTTATCTCCCAATTGGGTTAATTTTGTCGCTATTTCTTGCAGCGTCATGTCGGTCGTTCCATGAAAATGACAATTTGATAGAGCATTGAAAGAAACGTCGTCAATGCCGTAAGGTCTCTTTTGCATTTTGCCCCGCTGTATGGCAATCAAAGTGGAGTAGAGACCTGATAAGGTCCACATGATACATGGTAAACTGTTGACCAACGGGCTACAGGGTTGCAAGGAATATAGGTGTTTTCTGACCATATGGAGTAGCTGAAGGCTAAGCCTATCAGCCAGAACCCTTTCCACCTTCAAGCTGCTTCCCCGCTAAGCCGTAAGCTCATGGAGGCTGAAGGCAGCCAGCCGCACCATTAGTGTGCACATACCAGGCTCCCTAGAGTGATTCTTCCGAATGACCAGCGAAGAATTCGCGGTCACTGTAAGCCTGACACAACGGACTTGCCAAAGAAATAAACGGATTCATAAACTTGGCTGTTTGGAGATATCCCGGGAGAATTCGATTTCTTCCAGGTAACGCGTGGAAGGGTAAAGCAGTTTTTTGGTGGGGATTCTCTTGCTTGAATAGAGCTCCTTGTGGATTTGTGGGGAAAGTTTTCGCAGATTTCCATTGGTATGTGTCAAACCACGATCTGTTAGTGAGCCGTTCATCCATGACTCTTGAGTTTTGAGTCTTAAGAGACTTCATCAGCTTCCGTGGCCGGATTATCCCCACGCTTTTCATTGCAAAGATCACTGACGAAAGTAGAAGCAATAGCCTATCTTGGCTGCAACCTACAACTTCCACCACAGCTGTCGATGTTTAGCCGTGCATATTCACCTATCTCCATACAGCCGAAGACACTATTAAAGGAAGGGTCCAGGACTCCATCTCTGATACAAAAAGCGTGGGGTGGACAGTAGTTTACTAGCAGTACCGGACAATTTCACCAGGCATTAACTAGATAGAGGTACTCGTAGGCCCGGCAGTACTTGCACAGTTTGTGCGTTTATTGGTGAGCTTTGAGAGCGGAGCTTGAGAGGCTGAAATGAAGCCTATCACGGTTTTGACTCAACTATGACTGTCCTAAAATCACAAGTTTTGACTCAACTCAAAGTGGTCAACAAGCCAATGAGTCGCACTATGCGGGTTAACACAGCGAGGAAACAAGTGTAGGAGAACATAGCGGTATTGCACTTTGAGTTTACAGTTAGATGATATGATGCTGATATATTGGAATCTCTACCAATTTGACAAACACCTATACGTCTAACATTGATGGGAATGGTTTTCTTAGAGTGTTTCAACTATCGTCGTTATACATACTGGTAAACTATATCAAGAACTATCCTCTCGCACCATTATTCTTTTGAGTCCCGACAAGTCCATTTCAATATGAAGTGCCACTTCTGCCGGACCTTACTTTCTTCTCCTTGTGCCACCTGCCGGTACTGAGGTTCTAAGCACATACACTATGGCTCTGTTCAGATCCCTCAAAATAGTCCTGCATGTTGGGTGATTCGCCACCACGCCCCGGAGTCTTTGGATTGCTGTTTGTGGCAGATATATTCCAACAGATAATTGGGGTACATATCTTTAACAAATTGACAGGCGGGGCACTGCCAAGTTTCAACAATCGGAAGTGCTTTCAAATCTCCTTGCAATACAGGTAGATTGTGTTTTCCCCTTCTTTGAATTGCAGACAGGCTATCATTCGGTGAAGGTGTTCATAGTACAACGACTTATTACCACCTTGAGTCAATCCAGAACAGATAGTGAAAAGACCATCTACAAGAACAGGTTACAAAGGCAAGGTATGAAGCAAGCACTCAAGACAGGTTCTATCAAGATGCGGTAGACATACAAGTAGCCTCCACCTCCTCCGACCGACTGCTATAAGTGTAATACAGAATAACTTCAGTCAGTTAGAGAAGATGAGTTTCTCTCTTCCGAAATACAGGCATTATCAAGAGATAGATACTAACTTGACAGACTCCAACACAACAATGAGAAAAAATTTCTAGAACTCACGGGACTGAAGTTTGTGTCTATTATCATAAATGGTTATACCTCCTCCACTTGGACAGTATCAGTGTTGCTGATCAATGAGTTCTTCCAGATGCTTTTTAGAGAATTGTTAAAGATGTCAATATTGTAATCAATCAAGTCCATAGAAAACTCCAAGTCAGTCGACTTGATCAAGCAAACCAGTGCTAGTCCTCTAATCATCCTGTGGAAAGTCAAAATGTACCCATTCTGTAAGAAACTCTGACACTTCATCTGACTGCTGTTCTCATCGTACAAGTCGTTTAAATCCACAGTCACGTCAATGAACTCAGCACATACTTCGTAAGTTTGGATATCGACCGGACTCGAGTCTGTCGCAACATAGATCTTCGAATTCACGTCAAACAAGAAACTCTTTTCGATACGTGAGTGCTGGACCAGGTTATCCAGAAGGTTCTCCAAGTTTGGCAACTCAAAGATCAACTTTTGCACGATACGACTAAATGCCTCATAGATGGAATGGTCAAAGATTGACGTCAAATGGAACGACACTTGCACACCTTCGATGCCCAAATCCAACAGCTCATCCCCGATTCTTTGCATGATGTCTCTCTGTGTGTCCAGTCTAAAGTCCTCACTTAGACCGTCAACTTTATGTATCAAAACCTCAATATGAATTTGTGGATTAACCTTGTAAGCATACTCAATAATCATAACCAAATTGGTAAGAGCATTAAGGTATTCATCCTGTGAATCAATCACATACACCAATGCACCAACATTCTTGAACAACTGCTCAGAGTCATAACTTGGCTCAAAGTAGTTCAGCTGTCCCGGAAGTTCCATCACAGCGAGGTCAATCAATGAAGAGTAATGCTCAGTGGTTGGCTTCGAAGTGGACTCAAGGTATAATGTATCCAACGGCTGCATGTTGTGGAAGACAACTTTGCAAATGGAGGATTTACCACCTCTTCGTAGACCCATTAAGAGAATCGTGGCACGCTCGGGGTCGTTTGCTGGGTCATTGAGTAAGGACGGCTGATCTGACATGATGAATGTGGGAGGTGTCTGTCGTGGATTAGACCTTGGAACAACGAGGAAATTGATAAGTGAAACTTGACTTGATCGACTATCGCCAGCCAACCGAAAACCCGAAACTGAGATTCTGATGACTGTTATGATGACTCAGTAATTATATCATCATTGTAGTAACTGGTTTGGATACTCAGTGCTCGTAATCACTTTCTCTGTAAATAAAAAATTTGGCTCGAATAGAAAGAAGACAACCTCGTACAGTTTGAGGAAGACTGGGAGCATGTCACAGGACGGCTTTGATCAGAAGAAGAAATCTATTGTTGGTGAACTAACAGAGACTTTATCTGCCGTACCAGATGCCTCACCGAAGGGGTCCATTGATGAGCTGTGTGTGCCCATCATTCATCTCATCAATTCTAATGAGAATATGGTGACGACCTCATCGTGTTCAGGTAGAGTTAGTGTATTCCTAGAAGGATCCAAAGTCAAAGCTGGTAATACGCACAAAATTGGTGGTAAAGGTGATGGTGGACATTGGCTATTTGTTACACATGATAAAGACAATCTGGATAGCTGGCATAAGAATTTGGGATTTAAGTATACTTACGCACAACCTGATGCTCTGGACGCGGAGACAAGATACATTCTTTATAAGTTTGAGCCACTAATTCTCCATGTGAAGTGTCGTGACTTTAAGATGGCCCAAAGACTATACCAAGTGGCAATGAACTGTGGATTTAGAGAGAGTGGAATCGGAGTCAATAACATTGTGGCGATAAGAATATCAATTAAACTGGATATACCAATTGGTTACCTTCAAGATGAGGACCTGAATATCTTTGTCACTGAGTCTTACCTAACGTTGGTCTCTAAACTTTCGCTAGAGCGATTCTACGAGAACGAAAAGAAGCTGAAACAGCTCTACGAGAACATTGAAGTGTTAAATAACACTATTGAAGAGCATGTAGAGACTAAGGAGGAGAGAAGGGAAAGAAAGCGCTACGAGGGGCTTCTGAGACAACAACAGCAGCAGCAGCAGCAGCACCAGGCTGAGACTGAGGTATAGGTAGATAATATGTAATAAAGATGGGGAGTGGTTAGTGGGTCATGAATATATTACATAATGTATATCATATATCACCGGGTAACTCCAAACCTAGTGCGACTCTGAAAAAAACGGTTGACCAGTGATTGAGAGTCATACTTAAACAAAAAACACAATTCAACAACTCAACTTCAATCATGTCTGAAAACGTTGAGAACTTGCAAAAGTTGTCTATTTCTGAGGAGAAGCCAACTTCCGAACAGCCAACCGCAACTCCAGCGGTTGATGGTGAGGAAGTTGTTCTTGGCCCAGATGGCCAGCCACTATCCAAGAAGGCCCTCAAAAAGCTGGAGAAGGAGAAGGAAAAGGAACGTAAGAAAGCTGAGCGTGCAGCTCAGCTGGCAAAGGAACAAGCTGAAAAGGCTGCCAAGGCTGCTAACGACCCTGCTAAGGATAACTATGGTAAGTTGCCATTGATCCAATCTCAGTCTAGATCAGGTGTTCCTAGAATTGAACTTGAGGGCTTGTCTGGTGCTAATGACGGTGAAGAGGTTGTTTTCAGAGCAAGAGTTCATAATTCTAGACAACAGGGTGCTACTTTGACCTTCTTGACCTTGAGACAACAAGCCAACTTGATTCAAGCTTTGATTAAGTCCAATGGCGAATCCATCTCCAAACAGATGGTGAAATGGTCTGGTTCTATCAACTTGGAGTCTATTGTGTTGGTTCACGGCATCGTCAAGAAGGTTGACGAACTGATCAAGTCTGCTACAGTTCAAGATGTTGAGATTCATGTTACCAAGATCTACACTATTGCTGAGACCCCACAGCAGATGCCAATCTTGATTGAGGATGCTTCCAGATCTGATGCTGATGCTGAGGCGGCTGGTTTGCCAGTTGTCAACTTGGACACCAGATTGGACTCCAGAGTGATCGACTTGAGAACTGTTACAAACCAGTCTATCTTCAAGCTGCAAGCTGGCGTTACCTCTTTGTTTAAAGAGTTCTTGACTAACAGAAAGTTCATCGAGATTCACACTCCAAAGTTGCTAGGTGCTCCATCTGAAGGTGGAGCTAATGTTTTCGAGGTCACTTACTTCAAAACCAAAGCCTATTTGGCTCAATCGCCTCAACTTTATAAGCAGCAATTGATCGCCGCAGACTTTGAGAGAGTCTTTGAAGTTGCCCCAGTCTTTAGAGCTGAGAACTCCAACACACACCGTCATATGACCGAGTTTGTTGGTTTGGATTTGGAAACCGCTTTCGAGGAGCACTACCACGAAGTCTTGGACTTGCTCTCAGACTTGTTTGTTTTCATCTTCACCGAATTGAAGACCAGATATGCCAAAGAGATAGCTATTGTGAGAAAACAATACCCAGTTGAAGAGTTCAAGCTTCCAAAGGATGGCAAAATGGTCAGACTGCACTTCAAGGATGGTATTGAATTATTGAGAACTAGAGGCGGGAGAACTGATATCGGTGAGTTCGATGACTTGAGTACTGAGGACGAGAAGTTGTTGGGTAAGCTAGTCCGTGAGGAGTATGACACTGACTTCTATATTTTGGACAAGTTCCCATTGGCTATCAGACCATTCTACACCATGCCAGATCCGGAAGATGCAAGATACTCGAACTCCTATGACTTCTTCATGAGGGGCGAGGAAATTTTATCTGGTGCTCAACGTATTCACGACCCAGAACTACTAGCTGAGAGAATGAACCACCATGGACTGGACCCTAATCACCCTGGCTTGAAGGACTATGTCGATGCCTTTACCTATGGTTGTCCTCCACACGCTGGTGGTGGTATCGGTCTTGAAAGAGTCGTCATGTTCTTCTTGGACTTGAAGAACATTCGTCGTGCATCTCTGTTCCCACGTGATCCTAAGAGATTGAGACCATAGAGTACAAAGTCCAATGTATAAATCATGAAGTTGTTCAGTAATTGCCCTAGTTACGCTACCTTGTAGGCTCGAGATCCGCGATTCGCGAAATTTTCTTTGCTCCACCTATCCCTCCAGCCATTCCTTGAGCTGGTAAAGGAAATTTGTCAAAAAGACTGAAATACAAAGGCAACAAGGACTGCCACGCCTCTATAATCCATTTGCAAACTGGACAAGTCAATCGACTGACCGCCTAGTTTGCTCTGATACGCTTCATTCAAGTCGAGCAGCACCATCTGAGCCTGCTTGTCCCTGGTTAACAGGTACTAATATTGCTAAAATCCTTTTGATTTGCTTCCCCTTCGCCTGCTAGACAACAGTGCTCTTCGGCCCAGCTGGTTCTGATCGCCCTATCACTCTTCTGTTAACATCATAATGTCAACATCGTCAACCAGTGGGGGTCCCAAAGACCTTTCGTTAGCTGAAGTGGCTCTGCCATCAGACGTCCAGGCTCCACAGATTCCTGTACAGCAACAGAAGAAGGAACCCAAGCCTAGGGCAATTGACACAGTTAGCGTCCTTGCCGAATACAAATCCGAGAACCCTAGTATTCTGAACCTCAATGTTGGCGATACAGTTTATGTCATGTCCAAGACTGAATCTGGTTGGTGGGATGGTGTTATCTTTGGCGAGGATGCCCCAGTCAGAGGTTGGTTCCCAAGCAATTACACAAAGTCCGGCCTTGCTGACTCTTCTCTTAATTTACCCATGCCGGGATCAGTACGCTACCCAAACAACTTATCAGCATTGCTCAGGCAGAATCTGAACGATGGGCGTTCAAAATCCAGAAAGAATTCAAGCGTTAGTTTTGCCAGTTCAGACCACTCCAACCATTCGGACCTTGCGAATCTAACGCAGCAAAAGTCACGCTCCTTTGGAGATGTATCCATCTCCTCTGGTGCTGTTGGCTCAGCTGAAGTGAATCTCAAGGAAATTAACCTTGTGTTGCCCCAAGAAATTGAAGCCATGTTCAGTTCCACTGGGTCTTCTAATGTGCCTATTTGGACCCCAGTTGCCACCAACGAGAATAGTATTGTCTACTATAACTCAGAGCTCAATATTTATTGCAAACAACTTCCATACATCTCCAATCCCCAGGTTGAGGAAAATACGAAAATTATCATTCCAACTATTGCACAGGACCCTACTCCGTTGTCAGATGTCAATCTCAGTGAACTGAAAACAAGACAAAAACAACAGGGCTTCAGGTCTAGTGTGAGAAACAGACCATCAACAGGAACAGGTTTTGACTCAAGAAAAGGTTCTGGTAAAGGTTCCGCTGTATCCAGATCATCTATCCCTTCAGTTTCTGATGCAGTTCATCCTTGGAATAGTTCATTGTACTGTGAGCCAGATCTTTTTTATTATGATCCAACAGATATCAAAACTTGGCCCGGGTTAAGGGATGCGCTGATTCATTTCCTCAACTTGACATACGATGCCTTAACCAAACAGACATGTTTATCATTTCACAGATACTTCAACATTGCATCAAGACTGGGAACCCTCATTCATTTATCTGCAAGATTAGCACAACACGATATCCAGCACACAGAGCATCGCAACAGGGTGCAGAGAAGACTGAAAAAGATTGCATCATCCATTGCTCAGATTGGCATCAATGGTAACTTATACCTTTCAGAAGTTGCTGGACGTACCTCTACGAGGGGAACGATTAGACCTGGCGAGGTTGAACAAAATACTGATAATGAGAACACACAGGAATCCACCCCGGAGCAGAATGCGGACTTCCTTCTTCTCGTTCAAGCAGAGATTGAGAATCTCAAGAAGACAGCTACCACGTGCATTAAGATATTTATGCAGGTTTCAGCTAACAACCAGAACGGCCAGTCTTTTCTGCCACAAGTTTATCCAAGATTTCTAACTGGGTTTTTCTCTGGAGGTAATTGGATAAACCCATTTGTTGCCAATCCTAAGGACCCATTTGCAGGTAAGGAGGTGGTGAAGTCACTACATTATAAGCGTGTTGCCAGAGTTGTGCTAAGCAAAGAGACTCTTGTTGATCTGGAGGAGAAGAGAACTCGGTTAAAGCAAAGTTTAAGTGAGGTGCTAGATTTCTTGAGATTTTCTCCCAATACACCAAAGAGAAACGTTGAAGTTTTGTCCAAGATCCATACGACATTGGCATGTTCTTCAAAGTACATTGATATCATTGAAGGTTTGGATTTCCAAGTATTTTTGAATCACACAAGCCTTGAGTTTGATCCTTCGAAGCTGATTTACAACATTTTGACAGAATTTTTTGAGTCCAAGCAGCACTTGAGAGACATTTGTGTCACGGTAATTATGGAGTGTCAAAATCTGACATTATACGATCCAACTGTATTCAAAGGTATCAAAGAGGATCAGCTTGACTCTCACAACAAGTTTGCTAATATCGAACCCGAGAAGACAGGTATATTCCTGGAGGCTGAACTGAATAGACTTGACGTTGACAATGATGATGTTATCTCTGTGGATCCTGACAAACTTTTGATCAACTCTATCCTCAAGAGTTTTGACCTTTTTGAAATCAACATTACACTAGTGTCCCAGTTAGTCTCTGAGAAGGAAGCTTTATTGAACTATGCGACAAGAGTAATGGATGATTTCCAGTACAAGTTCTACACGAGTTTAAGAGAAGACAGCACACTTACTCAGGAGGAGTACGCACTCCCAGCCAGTACAACAACTAGAAATGTTGCAGCTCATGATGACTTGCCTTGGTATTTGGAGACGGAGGAGTACAATTTGATTTTCACTACCAATGATACTATAAAGGGCGGTACCAGAGAAGCCCTGATTCAGAGACTGACGCACCACAATCTGTTGGATGCCTCTTTCAATTATGTTTTCTTGATATCATTCAAGAGCATGATGAAGACTACACGATTGATTGATTTGCTGATCAAGCGATTCAACACAGAGCCGCCTGAAAACTTGTCCTATGAAGAATACACAGATTGGGTGGAGAAGAAATCTCAGCCAATCAAGGTCAGAGTGGTCAATATTATGAAGTCATTGCTGCAGAAGTACTGGATTCCAAGCTACAACGAACCTAAGCTCTCCAAAATATGGAAGCCGTTCATTGAGATGTTGGTAAAGGAGGGATTTGCTGGGAGTGAACAACTCTTGAAGGACTTCAACAGGCGTGTCGTTGAAAATGAGTTTCAGAACTACGAGGATACAACGAATCCATTACCTAGACAATACCCGTCTAGGGTGAGGAAGATCAAAATCATGGATATTGAAGCCAATGAATTTGCCAATCAACTCACTTTAAGAGATTCTGGATTGTACTCCAGCATTCCTCAGATTGAATGTCTTGACAAATCATGGAACAACAAGTATGGTTCATTGGGTGGCTATCGTCATTTGCAGAAGTTCATCACTAACTCCAACGAGTTGACTAATTTTGTATCAACTCAAATTCTTTCACATAATGACCCTAAGAAGCGTGTGAATGTCATCAAGTACTTTGTTGATATCGCTGAGAAGTGTCGAGTTTTGAACAATTTCTCCTCAATGACTGCGATAATTTCAGCACTATATTCTTCACCAATTCACCGTTTGAAGAAGACGTGGAAGGATGTCCCACCAGCCACATTGGCCACGATGAACAAGATGAATGACTTAATGAACTCATCCAGAAACTTCCTCGAATACAGAGAGCTGTTGAAAACTATCAGCGAGCAACCATGCGTGCCCTTCCTTGGTGTATTCCTGTCTGATCTGACCTTCACTACGAATGGTAACCCTGATCATTTGCACTGTGACCCAAACCTGATTAATTTTGCTAAAAGATCTAAGACTGTGGACATTTTACGTGAGATCTCGCGTTACCAAAACCTCACATACAACTTGAAGAGATACCCCGACTTGCAAGATGTTATTGGGTACCGCCTAACCACTGGTCTCAATATTGATGATCAGTATAGCAGGTCATTGATCATTGAGCCAAGAGTGAAGGTTTCCCAACAGGTACAAAGTAGCAACACAAATAATAACCAAAAGGGCAGTGTGTCAAGCATGTCCACCATCACCACCCAGAGAGGTAGCAAATCCGTGAAGTACTTTCCTGGCTTCGCTGGTGTCGTATGAGGCTGATACTCTGTTCTCATTCTTTTTTTCAATTCGATTCACTTATCTTTAATATCAATCAGAAGTTAGTGATAATACAGATTGGCTTACTTCAAAACACGTAGAATATCTATGAATTCGAATTGCCTCGTTTTCGGTAGACTCAACGATACACCATCTCCACCGTTTTGTTACTAAATCGCGCCTGTCCCACATCTTTGAAATCTGTATCAGGCCTGCACTTCTTCATTTTCTCTTCAATCCTTTCAACAGTAGACTGATCCACCTTCTCAAACGAATCAGTTGAGCTTACTGAACTCACGCAGCTCTTTTTTCTATGAACGTAGTTCGGTGGTTTTTGCCCACTCAATACTGTAATCGGACACGAAAGTTGTATTGATTTTTGTTGTTGCAATATTCCATGTTGTTGATTAATAGATAGATGCAGATTCAAAGAGTGGTAATTTTTTACACTACATGCTTGAAAGGTCGGCGCAATTGATGTCCTGCTAGAAATGAGCTTCTGGGATGGAATGGGTACGGTGAGCTTGTAATAGTCACCAGACTTGACTAACTTTGTTGGGTCCAAATCAACACTCTCCGTTTGAAACAATGTGTGCTCCTCAGTTCTAAACTCCTTTAGCTTGTTTATTCTGAGTTCAGTTGTCTCTCGAAGCTTTAGTTTGAGTGACTCCAGCGTAATGGTTGTTCCTTGTTTGAACTTGGGGGCTTCAGGTGTGGATAGTACTATCTCAAGAGGGAGTGTGTGGCCAAGCGTGCACTGGTTCACGCTTGTCATGGAAACTGTAAAAGAGGTACTTTCAAAAGTCTTTTTCGTAGCCAGCAATTTCTTCAGTCCAAACTTCTTCTCATTTGAACCTCTTAAAGTGACTGGATTGGAGGAAACATGGGTAGTTTTCTTCTCATCCCTGTCGTCAAATGACCGAAACTTCAGTTTGTAGCACTTTTCAATCGTTTCGCACTCAGAACTCTCCAAGATAACCTTCACATAATAGCAGATATGTACAGATGAGTCTCCTATGCTTGCTCTAAAGCTCGGAGGCAATATGACGTTCTTGTGTTGCAATGATCTCTCTTCACATTGGCCATACAGCGGGAACTGGAACTTGAAAGGAAACTCATGGCTCCCAACTTCCAGTGAGATACCCTTCCTGGTACACAGCTGAATGGAGTCCTTGACAACAAAGTGCTTTTCCTTGTTCACACTGCTCGTTTTTGTCTCTACAGCACCCTCGAGTTTGACCTTGATGGAATGCACCCCAGCTCCATCAGAACATTTTACAACCACTCTCCCCTTGACAAAATCAAGGTTTGTGAAGACTTTATTTTCGTGGTCGAATGTGGTGAATACTCTAAGTCGTTTCTGTATCATCTCTGATTGATATTCAGAGTAGAGGAATTACTTCCATGGATTATCGAAAAGTTTGACTTGACTAGTGGAAAGAATCTCGTGTTGAATTAAGAGGATGGTTGTTATGGAAACAAGGCAGCAGCCGCTTGTGCGGGGAAACGGAAGACTTAGCTGCATTCATTACCCGGCTTTCAAGTAACTCCGCACTAGCACATTCCTCTATTGAGTCCTAGTTCCTATTTATGTATACCTTCAACTGCGCATCCAGGAGACACTTCTCAGATAAATTTGACTGTATCCTAATGACACACTACGAAGATTATTAAGGTGGTCTGCTTATGACCTTAGGGTCCAGTAAACTGCAGTTTGAGTACGGAACACCCTTAGACTGTAAGTGTTTCTATCATGCAATCAATGAGGTAGACGAAGAGTATCTCAAGTTAATAAAGTTCTACTGACGTTGATCACAGATCTTCCGTTTCTCATCTTGATTAATAGTGCGACGCCCAAATTCAGAACTGTGTAATCATTGTTGTTGGCAGTTCTCTAAATCTTTCTCCATATCTTTCCCGAAATCCTCTGGGATATCATCACCATCAAAGTTGAACCCTGGACCAAGTTTGCTCATATCGCCCATGAGATCCTCTGGGGGGTTACCAGAGTTCTGCATTTCCTCCAATTTCTGCGAAATGAAGCCTCTATGCGTAGCAGACTGGTCAGTGTACGAATCCTCCTCAAATTTGGCAACAATGGCATCTATGGCCTCTGACTGTCTCGTGTAACGGGTAAGCTCCTCTTCAGTGATTGAGTCTCTATTTTCCTTGATCCATTGTGGATATTTTGCCTTGAGATCTTTTAATGGTTCATAGATAACGCTCTTGGATGCTAACTGATCCAGCAATTCGCTCAGAAGGTTACCGATGTCCAAATCGCCATCGTCTCCCTCCCCTATGTTCAACTGGCCCAAAAGGTTCTCCAACAGATCATCCGACTTCTCATTCTTGATGGACTGATCTACTTTAGCCCCACTTTCTTTCAGTCTATTTAAAGTGCTGGAAATGGTGTCTTTCAAATTGTCAGGTAGCATTTCATCTTTGACAGTGGCCTCCTCCTTCATTTGGCCTTCAAATTCGTTAAAGTTCTTCATTAACGCCTCAAACTGGGCTTTCACCTCTGGGTCAGCGTCAAGCTCGTTCAGCACACCTTGTAGTTGGCCAGAAATAGCCTCATCTGTAAGGACCTCAGCTCCAGTGGCTTCTTTCTTGTTACTCTTTGCCTCGCCCACCTGCTTAGCTAGTGTGTCCAATGGTGTGGAGAGAATCTCATCTTGAAACTCGTCCAGGAAATCATCAAGATCATCCAGATCATCATCCTCGGCTGTATGGCTCTTTGGTAAATTAGACATGGGCTAGTTTCTGTGTCTGTGGATTTTGGTAGTGGGACACGCCTAAAGTGGAGTGTGTCTGGAAAGTCACCAAAAAAGCATTTCGCGGAATTTTATCAACACTCCCAACGCGAAAGAAATTTGATCGAGAACAATTTGTTAGGTGAAAGACTCGGCCCACAGCGAGTCATAAAGCTATGTCTAATCTGCTCAAGAGCCGTCTTCAAGAAGAAAGGAAACAGTGGAGAAAAGATCACCCCTTTGGGTTCTACGCCAAGCCAATCAAAGCCCCTGATGGGTCCCTAGATCTACAGAACTGGGTCGCTGGCATCCCAGGTAAAGACAACACGATATGGGCTGACGGTGTGTATCCAATCACTCTCTCCTTTCCAGATGATTATCCCTCAAAACCCCCAAAGGTAAAGTTTCCTGCTGGGTTTTACCACCCAAATGTGTACCCATCTGGCACTATTTGTCTATCAATCCTAAATGAGGACCAGGACTGGAGACCAGCCATCAACCTAAAGACTATTGCACTTGGAATCCAAGAACTACTGGACTCTCCGAATCCAGATTCACCTGCACAAGAACCAGCATGGAGGGCATTTGGTAAAGACAGATCACTGTATGAGAAGAAGGTGCTGGACCAGGCCAAAAAGTACACTAAGTAGAGCCAAAATAGTGTGTCTACATCTTGGTCCTTTTTCATTCAATTCCTTGTAATGTAATGTATGTGTTTTTTTGGGGCTTTATTATAGTTTTCAGTTAAAACTATCATAGTTCATTTTGAGATTGTTCAAATAAATTTATTATTATTTGAAGTCTATTTATCTGCGCTCAGTCTTTTTGTACTGGATGAATCTCGCCAAGTTGTTAAACACCTCATCACCCTTTAGCTTTAATGTGGAGTTCTTGTTCTTATCAACGAGCTTGATGGCAGTCTTGATGGCTGGTTTCAACTTTTCCAGCTTGTTCAAGAAGCCTTGTTTGACAAAGACAGGATCATCGTAGTCATACTCACAATCAGCAAAGATCTCATAGTAAATGTCCAAAATCTCAATGACAAGTACACTCGAAGTCTTTGGCAAATCATCCAATAGCTTCATGAAGAGCGTAGAAATCTTCAAATTCCTCTCGACAGCTCCTTGCTTCTTGGCTATCGTACCCAAGAACCCAACTAATCTAGAGAGATACTCGTCTTTCAACTCCTTACTGATATCATTATCATCAAGAGTCTTTTGGAAGTCAGTCAACACTTCATCCACCATTGAATCTTCAATAGAAATCTTTTTTTGGGAAGCATCACTAATAGTGATGGCCCATAGAACACCAAAAACGTAAACCTTCTCCTCTACCTCAATATCCTCCAAGCTCAAGACGGTATTCCAGATCTTGGAAGCAACCGCATCTTCAATGGCAACACCCAGCTTCACAAACAACCATGTCAAGTTATTTAAAGAGGATAGCGTTGTTTGTCTGAACTCAATAAATGATAACAGTGAGATCAATACCTCGGAAATGGAATGGCTCAAAACTTCAATCAGCGATTCAAAGTCTTCTGTAGTCCCCTCTTCAGTTTGCATCTCAAAGGCAATGAACTCAATTGTGGCAGTGATTAATTCAACTGATAGATTGATGGCTTGCAACTTGGATCTTGCCTCAGCTCTCTTCTTGTCATCCTTGTTGAGGTTCTCGACGTTAGTATTATCAACTTCCTTGACAAGAATCTGTCTATTGGCTGGGATATCGATATCCTTGATGATAGTAACAATATTTCGAAGATTCTGCAAGAGCACATATTCCTTCTTTCCACTGTCGCTCGAGTCTAGTAGCTGCAATGTGATACCTCTCATGTAGATCTTGGAAAGTTCGTTACATCTGGAAACCTCATTGACGAATTGATTCAAAACATCAAAGTTGAACTCCCACTTGGATGTTAGGGCTTGTGTAAATTCCAATGATTGTGAACTGAAGTTGTAGATCAAGTCAAGGATGGCATTGAGTAAGTTTATTGACGTTTTCAGAGTTTTGTGCTCTATATCAATAGAGTATGCAAGAATGGACTTGAGAAATTCAACTATTGGATCAACCTTAGCAAATATCTGCTCGAAGATATCGTCAGATGCATCGGCTAAACCAACCGTTAAGGAGATCAAGTTCTCCAAATAGTCAAACAGGAGTGTAGTCTCAATCTTCCCTGACTTGCCCTCACCCTTCACCAAATTGTCAAATGACACCTTAGCCTTCTCCAAGTTTTCCTCAATTGATCTCCAAATGTTCTGTCTCCACAAGTACACGGCAGTATCGTAACCTTCTTCAATCACGAGGTTTCTTAGTAGTCCAAAACTCTCCACGATAATTTCATCATTCTCATCCTTTAAAGATTTCTCCAAAAGAATCTGTAAAAGCTTCTCCTTCAGAAGCAGTTCTCTAAACTTTGGATCTTCAGCCAGGACAGCGATAGACCCTAGCGCCATGGATCTGTCATTGGTAGCTGGGGCAGACAACTTAGCAATGAGAGGCAACACTTTGTTAGTTCTGAGAGATTCGGTTTTTCTATTCTCGCCCTTCTGGCGCTTGTTGCTACCTAAGGGGTTTGCTCTATGGTTGGATGATCTTGATCTCTTCTTCAACTTTCCCATCCTGTGGTGGTTTACGTGTGCTTGCACGGGTCTCTTTGCACTTCAAGATTGGAAAACAGCTAGAAATTTTTTTTGACCTGAGCTCATCGGTGCTTAGTCATCAAATTTTACGAATAAAGAAATAATCTACTTTGGGACAATCACCAAATTCAAATGAGTCGAGTGTGATCTATTTACAAGTGATTCTAATTCTTGGTCCGGTCATACGCAGCCTTATTCATCACTGCTCTGAAGCTCCTGTATCTGCTCGGTAACTGACAGTGTTTTTGGTTCAGGTTGCTGCGAAATCTGGGAGATTTGTTGCTGCTTGATAACCTCAACCTCTGGCACAACTGGGTTTCCCTCCTCGTCGTACTCGGGGAACGCCATATCTGATCTCAGGTTACCATCCTCTCTCAGCTTTTCACTGTCAGTAGGTCAGTATATGCCATCGATGGAACTTCTGAGGAGAACACTATCACTTACACAACGATCGGTTCAAAAAATCTGATACCTAGAACAAGCATTTGTTAGCTTTTGGAAGATCAACGAGCTTCGGGGATACATACCAGTGTAGAGGCCCACTGTGGCACTCAGCATGAGTGCCGAAAGGTTGAACATGTTGATTCGGGAGCCCATCTTGATTTTAATCTGGAAGCTTTGTGTACTTCAAAGTCGGAAGCTTTGTTTGAGGGTGAGAAAGATTTTTGTTTTTTTGTTTCTACGCTCGTGGAGACATCAACCCTATCGTCAATAATTAATGATACTGCACAACTTCATAACTATCGAAAGGTCTAGTCAGCACAAGTTTCTTACCAGTAGTAAATGCAACAATTCCGCTGCTGTTGATGCGTCCTGCTGGCATTGACAATGATGGTAATTGAAGCTTGAACTGATGGACTTGAGAGGAAGTTGAGGCAAAATCGTAGAAACAGCTCTTTTCTAAGCCTATACCTCCAATAAGAGGCCTCTTATTTATAGAGCTCGATGATGTTGAGGATGCAATGTATTTGGAGTCCACTACCCACCCATTGAACTGCATTTCACTTTCTGGAACCGTGAAACCAGTGCCTCCATGAAGCTGGTCAACATTGTACCTCTTCAGCCAACCATCTCCAATCACAACAATCTTATTTTGATAGACCACAACATCCCTGATAAAACTTTGTAAGCTGTTTGAGTAGGATTTTGGATAAATGGTGTATAACCACTTGTGGTTCTTCCAGTCTAAAATCTTCAAGACATTACCATCCTCCACAACAATGATTTTATCCATGTCCTTATCTGCCCAAAATTTAACTATAGTTGGAGTGCCATAAGTTGCGATTTTCGTTTGTGGCTTGCCGTTTTCCCAAACAATTACCTGTTGATCGTCACCAGCACTAACAATTAACCCATTGTCCGAGACATCAATTGAGTTGATATCCTGTGTATGGCCTCCTTCCTTCAATCTGGTCTCAGATTCTTCCAGATTGTTGATTAGTGTCAATGAATAGTCTTGATGCACAGTGATCAGGTACTTGCTGGTAAATTTGAGGTCAGTGACGGGTGATGGGGTGGGAATATTGGTGACTTGGAAGATCCACTCTCGTTGAAACGAGCTTGGGAAGCTTTTGGCAATTTTAGAGTCCTGTGGAATTGGAACCAGTACTGATACACCACTCTCATGCCCATAAGCTAAAAGCTTTCCATTCCAATCCATAGAGGTTGCAAATGCTGGGAGATCATAGCTGTGGGTTGTTAATACTTGGAATCTCAACTAAGAAAAGATTGACAAACTAACATCAATGTGTATACTTCAGAATCTTGTATGAACGACTCGTCAAATATTTCAGGTTTCAGAAGTACAGGTGTCTGTAACGTGGCATCGGCTGTCATTATCTTTTTTTAAATTGGTATGGTGGTGGACTAAGGGAGTCCAAAGATTATTTGTTTTTGTTTACATCTTATTTCCGGGTAACATTTCTATTCTACCGACTACGTCTTAAGGCCACTTCTCCCTGCAAACTCAGCGTAATATTCGAGCATCTCTGGTGTAATGCCACGACTTAGTTCACGAATTGCCTTCTCGAAATGTCTCTTATTGACGGTTTCGGTTTTAGTATCCTCCATTATAGCAGCTAAGCCAGCTTCTTGGCACAACAGCACTACTTCAGCTCCCGAACAGCCAGCAGTAAGTTCAGCGAGCTCACTGAGGTCAATCTCATCAGGATTCAGAGACATCTTCTTGGTACAGTTCTTGAAAATCTGGAGCCTGGCTTCAAAATCTGGTGGTGCAACATAAACATGTCTGTCTAATCTTCCAGGTCTCAACAGGGCTGGGTCAATCTCTGTCGGCCGATTAGTGGCTGCAACAATCACCACGCCCTTCAATTCTTCAACACCATCAATTTCATTCAACAGCGAGGTCAGCACATGACTGGCAGCTGAGGTAGATCCGCCGTCACCTCTATCTGGAGATAATGCATCTATCTCATCAAAGAAGATAATACTTGGTGCAGCAGCTCTTGCCTTTCTGAAAACCTCTCTGATGGCCTTTTCGGATTCTCCGACGTATTTATTGAAGATTTCAGGTCCCTTAACCGCTAGGAAATTCACACCAGACTCCGTAGCAAGGGCCTTTGCTGTTAAAGTCTTGGAACAACCTGGTGGACCATACAAAAGGACACCTTTAGGAGCAGATACGCCAAGCCTCTTGAATGTCTCACCAGCCTCTAATGGGAGTTGAATCATCTCTTTGAGTTTAGTTTTCAGCTCTTGTTGTCCACCAATGTCATTCCAGTAAACTTTAGGCATCTCTAAAAAGATCTCCCTCATTGCACTCGGCCTTATCTCTGGTAGGGCTGCCTCAACATCATCAAAAGCGACCTTTATTTCATTTGTAGCTGTCAAGGAACCCTTTAAACCTCTTTGAATGGTTTTCATCACACTTTCTCTGCATAACGCAATCAAGTCTGCACCGACATAACCGTGCGTTCTGGAGGCAACGTTTAGAATCTCGTCGTCGGTTAGGGAATGACGGTTATTCATTTTGGAGAACTGTAGTCTCAAAATATCATGTCTTGCTTCCACATCGGGTATTCCAACCTCGACCTCTTGATCGAATCTCCCTGGTCTTCTCAATGCCATGTCGATGGAGTTTGGTCTGTTTGTGGCAGCAACAACAACAAGTCGTCCACTGTCTCCAACACCATCCATCAATGTCAATAATGTGGCCACGATTCTGCTTTCTACTTCGCCTGAATCATCACTGTTCCGGCTCGGAGCCAAGGAATCAATCTCATCCATAAATACAATAGACGGTTGATACCTCTTAGCTTCACTGAAAATATCTCTTAGTGCAGACTCTGTCTCACCAAGGTACTTGGAGATGATAGATGGGCCATTGATTGTAAGAACGTGGGCATTGGTTTCAGCTGCAACTGCTCTCAAGAGCATTGTCTTACCGGTACCTGACGGACCATGCAAAAGGATACCTCGTGGTGGCGTGATTCCAAAGTCAGAGAACAGAGTTGGTTGATGTAGTGGGAGCTCAATGGCGGATTTAAGAAGCTCAATCTGCTCTTTCAAACCACCAACCTGGGCATAAGTGGTTGGTTTTGGAAGGTTATATTTTGGATTTGGTTCAGTAGCATCAGCAAACGTAACTGAGGTGTCTCCCTTCTTAAACAGAAGTGATGGTGCAATGAGCTGTACCGAGGCTTCATTCGTCCCGTCGTCAATCTTCAGGTCATCAAGTCCCAAATCGTTGTCATCTACCTCAGTCACAATAAGGGTGTCCAAGCCTTTCTCGTCATCTTCATTTTCAGCAGGTAAACTGACCTTGAACAATCTCATACCAGGTACAACAATCCCAACCTCATCCAGTGTCTTCTCCACGGCCTTCTTAGCCTTAATAGTGAGCTCGATACCGCTTGCTGTTCCAATAACAACATTCATAGCATATGATGGTTGCTTGTTGACCTTATTAATGGTCAATCTATCACCAAGAACAATATTCGAGATTGATCTTAACGTTAGTGAAATCTGTATCACATTCAAGGGAGTGTTTGCCTCAGAGGCCGCAGCAAGTGCCAGAACACCATTGTTCTCGCCCTCTTTGGTAATGTTAATGAAAGATCCCACATTGATCTCATAGGCCTTCAACACGGAAGCATGTAGATACGCTTTGGTGATCGACTTGTTGCTAGTATTTGGGGAAGGTCTTGCGATAAAACTGGTAGGTATCTTGATTTTGAGCGTCTTAACTGTCTGTGTGTCATCATCTGAAGATGACTTCTTCTTTGTAGACTTAGAAGATCCTTTGGAGGACATCAGGCTGTGAGTTGGGAGGCTAGGAGTCCTTGATTATCTGAGAAACTATTCTTAAAAGTCTGGCACGAGTTTAACCACAAGCTCATCGCCTAATTTTTCTTCCTAGTATTGCCACATTTCCCGGTTTGAAGCGATGGGTTTTACTTGGTTGGTTATTTTTTAATAAGATGTCAATGGTCTTCATCACCACCAACTCTATTCCTCTAGCTTATCGCACTTTTGCCAGATAGCTGTTCACATACGATCATGATACGATCGGCAAAAGTACAAATAACCAAATCAAATGCATCAATACGGCACTACAGAGCTCTTTTTTCCTGCATTAACTCTTTTGATCCACTCCTCAAAACAAAGACTTCCTCTGCATCCGTCACTGATAAAGTAAAGGGCATAGCTATGAATCCGGCCTTGAAGTTGCTCTTAAACAGACCTCAGGGACCTCGATCACTTGCTGGGAAGGTGAAATTTTTGAAGGAAAGGCTGGGTAAGGAGTATGAGTTATCTGATGAGCTTCTTGGAAAGAGTCTTTTCCCATTCAACCAGGACCACATTGAAGTTCAATTAGAGGATGGATCAAGACAACTGGTAGATATCTCAACGATTTTGAGACTTGGTCAAACGCAGTTCCAGCTTCAGAGGAATCTTTTTCTGATGGATCGCTTCGAGCACTCTTATGAACAACCAGTTGATATCTTTGATGAACGAATTGCCAAATTGATGGATAGAAAGGGAAGCTTCAATGAGTATCTTGTTTCTGAGAATATCACATCACACTCATTACGATCAGACTTTCTCCATAATGACCAGCTCAAAAACTCACTGAAGACGATCCTAACAGTGATTGGAATGATATCATTTTGCTACAACAGTCAAAAGGCCACGAAGTTTATCAGAAAAAGCATCTTGGAAGGTAGAGATGGATTACTTTTCAATGTAATCGCTAAACTAAACAACTGATCAAGGGAACTGACCCAATTAAATCCTTACTTCAGCGTTAAGTTTCAGACCATTCCCATCATCAATAATGTTCACAGAAAAGCGTTTACATTCACTACCATCACTGTACAATACGTACTATTCAGCCTATTACCATTGGCCTTCTTGCATCAATAGTCATTTAGTATTGGTTCCCACACACAATCCAGACTTGACCTCTTTGTCTTGATTCCCCAAAAGAGTTTTTGAAGTCACATGCAACGGTAGTAGGTTGAGCAATGTGAACATAAGGCATTCTGCTCGGGCCACCAAGGTATCATCCTATTATTAATGTTAAGCCGTGTACTGGATTGACTTTGTGTATAATCCATACTAACACTATAGCAGAGCAGAGAGTTGGCTTTAGCGATAGTGTGGAAACAAACATAGCCCTGCTTATAGTCCATGAAAAGGAAAGACGCAGCCCAACCATGTTCATTACATGGGGTAAAACTTTAGATACCTCCTTCTGAATCAAATATGACGGAACAGTAGAAGCGATTTCGTGTGACTTAATTACATCAGTTCGATTGTGATAAATACTACAGATGAAGTTCCTGTACTAACGATAATGTAAGATCACAAGTACAAACTGGCACAAAAGACAATGTCCCTCTTAATCAGTTCTTGTGCGTATGTCATCTTGGAGTGCAGAGCAGAGTCGCCAATAATTAGAGCCGCAGACTTAACCTCCCTGCAAACCTCATCCAATCTAGTAATCACTCTAACAATAGTACCTTCAGCTTCCACGCTCAACTCCATTATCTCCTTGAAAGACAACCCTCTAGCCCATTCATACACCACGTTCACCAATGCAAATCTCTTTCTTTCAAAAAAGTCAGATTCTTCGGAGGTGAGTTCGACCTGGTATTCGTCATAGACTTTGAACACATTCGAAATAATTTCGTTGATCTTCTTCTGGCCCTTCTCCAGCCTTGGCGTAATCACAGGATCCGGTTCATCAGAAGTCTTTCCCTCGTAGACAAAAGCAGACAACAAGGCTACAATCTCTGCAGACTCAAAATCACCAAGGAAGTTGTCCAATACTAGTTCAGTTAGGACTAGCTCCCATCCACAGTTGATCTCACATGCAACTCTGCCCTTCAAGACTACGTTTAGGTTCTGGTCCACAAATCCCAAGCTCTTCAGCACTTCCAGTCTCTGTTCATAGTCTGGTAACAGTTCCAGGTTTTCCTCCGAAATCAGGGATCTCAGCTCAGTGATCTTGGATTCAATCTCATGTTTCTCAAACATACTCTTGTAGGCTTGCTTGAAGCCTTTGGAGTTAAGAATCTCACTCCTTGAAAGCTCATCAACCAAATCAGATCTCTCTCTCAAAGCTTCATGTAATTTGATTGTTGAGAAACCAGTATTCCCCATCTCATCCAACACGTCCTGAAATCTCAGCAATGTGTTCAGCTGTTTCTTGAGATTCTCAATCTCCTGTGGGTCACTCTGGATGATTTTGTTCATGAAAACATTGGCCGAAGCTCTTCCAACCAGTTCAATGTCATTGATCGAAACCTCTGCAAATTTCAGTCCTCCCTTATAGACAATCTTCTTGAAATTTTGCTTGTAGTACTTCCTCATTCTGGATATGAAGGGCAAGCCACTTGGCTCATCAGTCTCAGCAGCTTCACCCATATCAAAGGTCAATACAACGAAACTCGTTTCCTCTGGAGTATTACCCTTGGAAGGTCTCACAATAAAGCCAATTCTTGTTCTCTTGTTTGCATCCTTGAATATCAACAATCTCCCTGCCTTCAACTTATTTGACAAGACAGCATGGCAGTTGTACTCTTTGACAATAGTGGTGGTGAGTTCCTTGTATCTCGTCAATCTGGCAAAGGCAACTTCCAATTCTTCTTGGGTGAACCCTTCAGTTTTTGGAAGAGGAGGCAATTTATGTAATTCTTCATCCAACAGCTCAATCTTTTTCTGGTGTTCGGGAAGGAGTGTCTGTGATGTATTCTCACCAAATGAATGCTTGATCATCTCCTCCACCCTCAACGCTTCAATTCTCAACAAGTTCAAAATCATATTGTAAGTCAGTCTGAACTGGGAGACAAGCTTCGTAGGAGTTCCCAACATGACATCCTTCAGAGTCAACTTGCTTAGTGGTTCAGTGTATGACATAATGATTACAGTACCAGTTGGATCCAAGCCTCTTCTACCAGCACGGCCGGACATCTGAGTGAATTCACCAGGCAGCAAGTCTCTAAACTTTACACCATCGTGCTTTCTGATCTCACTGAATATAACAGTTCTTGTTGGCAAGTTCAAGCCCATGGCAAAAGTTTCTGTTGCAAACAAAACTTTGACCAACGTTTTGGCGAAAAGGATCTCAATCACCTCCTTCACAATCGGCAGTAACCCACCATGATGCACGGCAATACCTCTAGACAGCATGTCTCTCACAGACAAAATCTGTGGTAGCTCTCGGTCCTCCTTTTTCAATCTAGAGACAGCTTTGTCAATAAACATGTGAATCTGGGACTTTTCCTTGGCGTTACAGAAATCGATACCTGTGAGCGTCTGCGCATATTCTTCACATCTTTTCTTGGAGAATACAAAAATCACTGCTGGAAGCAATGTGTTGGAGTTCAGGAAGTGCACAACATCGATCCAGGTGTTTTTGTTAGGTCTGCCCACTTGGTTAAAGCGTTGACGTTGACCACCACCCCCAGATCCACCGCCGCCCCTACCGCTAAAGTTGCCACGACCAGAATTTTGATTACCTCCACCTCTACCTCTAGAATTGGTATTGCCACCTCGGCCACCTCCCGAATTGTTGTTTCCACCGCGGCCTCTAGATCCGCCTCCATTTGTCGGTGGTTTCTTCCCTTCGTAGAGATCTAGGTATTCGTTGAAGTTCTTTTCCAGGAAAGTTCGATCAGCATCGATAATCTTGATAAGCTTGTTTTTACCCCAGATCGAAATTTCTAATGGTACAGGTCTCTTTGGTGTAGAGATCACATATATGTCCTTGTGTTTGGTTCTTCCCACCCAGTTGGCAAACTCAAATGTGTTTGGAACAGTGGCAGATAACAAAATGAACTTGACATGGTCAGGTAGCATAATGATCACTTCCTCCCAAACAACACCCCGATCGATATCATTGACATAATGCACTTCATCAAATATCACAAATTCAACATCTCTTATCAGATCAGCACCTCGGTAGAGCATGGATCTAAGAATCTCGGTGGTCATGATCAGGCAATCTGCTTCTGGGTTAATTTGCACATCACCAGTGACTAACCCGACATCCACTTCTTTGAAAGTCTGTTTGAAATCCCTAAACTTCTGGTTAGATAGCGCTTTGATCGGAGAGGTGTAGATGGCCTTGGTCATGTTTCTGTTGGCCATTGCAATAGCGTACTCTGCAATGACTGTCTTACCGGCGGATGTATGCGCGGCAACAAACACAGAATCCCCTTGTTCCAGATGAAATATGGCCTCCTGTTGGAAGGTGTCCAGTGTGAATGGCCATTGGCGAGCCATATTTGGAATCATCTCCTCAAAGTTTTCAATCTTGTGGTTTAAATCCACAATATGAGCCCAGTCTCTGTGACGGGGTTTCGATTCTGGCTTGTACAAAGAGCGACCAAAGTTGATGTCAACGGGTAGAAGTTCATCAATCTCCTTCTCAAATCCATGAGCAGATGAAGCGACATGTTCAGCTTCCTCTATAAGTACTTGTTCACTCTTGCCAAGTTCACCCGCTATAGCTTCCTCAAAAGTGTTACCTTCATCTCTCTCAAGCTCTCTCAACTCTTCACTCATCAAATGCGAATCACCACCAATGTTCATCCCACGACTTAATCCCTGGGCAATGTCAAACAAACCGTCTTCGTCTCTGTGAAGGAGTGTCTTTTGAGAATTGTCATTCACTGCCAGGCTTCCACCTGGTTGAAATGGTAGATTAGCCGTGGTGCCTCTGAAAGAGTGCTCCTTTGCACCATACTCTCTCTTCAAAGAGATTGAGTTTGCCGCCTGTGAGTTGACCAACTCGGCACGGTTAAGCTTCTCTTCATAATCAACAACCTCACCCTTGATACCTTTTCTCTTTAACCTGTACTGTGAGCGGGAAAGTGAAAGTGGTAATTGAACCAGTGAATCGTAGAGAGCGGCCTTGTCTGCGGCTGGCACCTCTTGCACCACATCAAGAAGATCCCAAGGGAGGACATTGGATGGTGCCAAGAACTTCTCCCGAAGCTCCTCATTGACATCCACCACTGTATCCAGGAGAGAGGAATCTCTCAGAAGCTGTTCGATCTCCTCTATTGAGCCCATTTTGTTTCGATGGCACTTGTTGCTTTGTTTAGCTGAAAGATCCCTTTTCTTGAGTTGGAAGATTTCCTTTGTGGTGATAGTTTAACCAAGTGTGTCGCCTACCAGTCCTCCCTCAATTCACCAAGTCATCACTCAAAAATTCATTTTCAAAAAGAAGATATCCACGACGGTTTGAAGCCGGCCTTAGTGCATGTTCAGAAGACTATTACCTCTAAAAAGAACAATCATGTCCGCTGCTGAACAACCCGCTATTGCTACCGATGCTGCTACCACTGCTCCTGCTGGGGCCGCTGCTACAGTCACCACTCCTACCCCTAAGAAGGCCAAGTCATCCAAAACTCAATTTCAATTGAAGGTGCCAAAGGGTACCAAAGACTGGGCTGACACTGATATGGTGATCAGAGAAGGTATCTTCTCGTCCCTGTCTTCCCTTTTCAAACGTCATGGTGGTGTCACCATCGACACTCCGGTTTTTGAGCTGCGTGAGATCCTTGCTGGTAAGTACGGTGAAGACTCGAAGCTGATTTATGACCTAAAGGACCAAGGTGGTGAACTATGCTCTTTGCGTTATGACCTAACTGTTCCTTTTGCCAGATACGTTGCTATGAACAACATTCAGAACATCAAACGTTTTCACATTGCCAAGGTTTACCGCCGTGATCAGCCAGCCATGACCAAGGGTAGAATGAGAGAGTTCTACCAGTGTGATTTTGATGTTGCTGGTGTCTACGACAAGATGGTTCCTGACGCCGAGGTACTAGCCGTTCTCGTTGAAGGTTTGACAGGCTTGGGTATCAACGACTTCAAGATCAAGCTGAACCACAGAAAGATCTTGGATGGTATCTTCCAGGTTTCAGGTGTTGCTGATGAAGATGTCAGAAAGATCTCATCTGCTGTTGACAAGCTAGACAAGTCCCCGTGGGAAGCTGTTAAGAAAGAGATGACTGAGGAAAAGGGCCAAACTGAAGAAACTGCGGACAAGATTGGTGAGTTTGTCAAGCTGAACGGTACCTTGGAAGAGGTGCTAACCACACTGAAGGGCAGAAAAGAGTTGACCTCTAACGAACTGGCAGCACAGGGTCTAGAAGACATGGAAGCTCTTCTGACTTATGTCAAGGCTTTCAATATTGACCAATACATCTCCTTTGACTTGTCGCTAGCCAGAGGTCTGGACTATTACACAGGACTAATTTATGAGGCTGTCACTTCAGCTTCTGCTCCACCAAAGAATGCACAAGAGCTTAAACAAGCTGCTTCTAAGAGCAAGGGTAAAGTTAGTGAGGACGAAGATGCCTCTGCATATGTTGGTGTCGGTTCTATCGCGGCTGGTGGCCGTTATGACAACTTGGTCAACATGTTTGCTAGTGCTAACGGTAAAAAGACTGTCTCTGTTCCATGTGTGGGTATCTCGTTTGGTGTTGAGCGTATCTTCTCTCTTGTAAAACAGCGTGAAGAAGGTGCAGCTAACATCAAGCCTACTGCCACTCAAGTCTACGTCATGGCCTTTGGCGGTGGAGCCGACTGGAAGGGTTACCTACCAGAGCGTATGTCTGTTGCCAAACAGCTCTGGGGGCAAGGAATTGAAACGGAGTACCTATACAAGGCCAAGGCAAATCCAAGAAAGCAATTTGAGGCTGCAGAGAAGTCAGGGGCCCCAGTTGCTGTGATTTTGGGTAAGGAGGAATATGCTGAAGGCAAGATCCGTATCAAGAGACTAGGTCCAGAGTTTGCTAATGACGATGGTGAAATCGTTCCTTTGAATCAATTGGTCGCTAAGGTTCAGGAGAAGCTTCTTGAGTCCAAGGGTCACGACGGTGTTGACAGCGTCACTCGTTTGTTGAAGGGTTTGTAAGTATGATAGAAATCTAAGTACTCCTACATATCAAATCAAGCATGTACTCTCATTAATGTGTATGTAAGGTGGCATTCTATTTATGCAAACTCAAGTGGCTCAAGTCTAACATGTGTTTTTTAGGGGGCTTGATTGGAACAAACTTCGGAGTTGATGACAAAGACCGTCCCCCGTTTACCGTGGGTGTAACCACACCCTGGCCAGCCTCTGGAATGAAAAAAGTCGAGTATTCGTTATCATCAATATCCAAAGGCGATTCGTGACCCTCGTCATCCACATCTGTTGTGCTCTGCGCATGATCACTCAGATTCTCATCAGAGTCATTGAAGTTGAACTTTGTCTTATTCAACTTCAATTGTTTGTTCATAGCATAATGTTTCTGATTCTTTGTACTCAACAAGTGAACAAATGACTTCTGTTCCTCTCTAATGTTCCAGTTCAATGTACGACTGACACTGTCAAAATAATCTGTAGAGGAGGATAACACTGTAGGGAATGAAAATGGACTTGCAGACACAGTCACATAGTCGCCTTTCATTAACTCAACTCTTGATCTCCCGTCAAATGATGCCCATGCAGTTGAACGACTTCTCTTAGGAACCTTAACCTTCAATACCATACTGTCTGGTAATAAAATCGGTCTAAAGGACAAAGTGTGAGGGCAAATTGGCGTCACAGAGATCACATTTACACCAGGATGCACCAGCGACCCACCTGCACTTAAAGAGTAAGCTGTGGACCCAGTCGGCGTAGCTAAAATCAAGCCATCAGCCTGTGCCACTGTGAGTAACTGGTTATCTCCATACAGTTCTAACATAGAGACAAAAGGAGAGGGCCCTCTGTCTATCGTCAACTCATTCAAGGCCTGTTGTTCGCAAACCAAGGAACCATCGGCCTTGTGGACACGACAGGATAGTCTTGTTCTCAAATTGGTGCGGACTCCGTTCTCCATCACAAACTTTAGCGTTTCCTTGAAGTCCTCGAACTGAAAGTTGGTGAGAAATCCCAGTGACCCGAGCGAAAAGGAAATCACTGGTGGAACACTTCTTTGAAAAAGAGATGAAACATAAAGAACTGTCCCATCGCCACCAAGTGTGATAATAAGGTCGATCTCTGAGGAACTCTCTCTAATGAAGGCTTTAGTCCAATACTTAAGGTGATGCTTAGATTTAGGAATGTCCTTATGGAACGTATCTGCATCAAACTTCTTGGAGTACTCCAGGTGGTGGTCCACGTAGACTGTAATGTCTTTATACTCTGACAAGAGCCACTCGGTGAGTTCTCTTGTAAGATAAACAAGTGAATTGTCTCTGGCTTTGGTCACGATCATCACAGTATGAGCATCTAAAGTGACAGAGGTCTTCGCGATGGACTTCGAAAGCATTCTCACATTGTGAACAGTTTCGGAGAGTTTCACATGCGATTGATTCTTTTGAAGCAAGTCAGCACTCGAGTTCGAGAGCTCCTGGAATCTTCTGAACGTGTCATCCTCATGACGAGGGGTAGAGGCTCGGTAGGGCTTGGATCTGTCAATGTTCATTCAGCTCTGCGAGGTTGGTGGGGAAAAGTTGAATCCCGCGTTTCCTGTAAAGACGAAGGAAAGCTGGAATGGAAGCAGTTGAAAAATGACAGTTATTTATAAATGGGTCCTTACTTTATCAGATAGAACACCACAATGTGCGTAAAAATTAATTCTCAATAGGAACTAAAACAGAGATATACTGGTCAAAAGCTAAAAGGGTGGATTTATCATCAAAGATGACTTCTCACAGTACCGCGAAAATTACTATCTCGGTAAAAGTCTTATAACCAAACATAAGTCAGTGTTTACTGGAAGCTCCACTGCAATCTATGCAGCCACCTCAGATACACGGCACTTCCAGCCAGACTTTTTGTCTAGCAATGGTAAAGAGGCTCCAAGGCACCAACCAAGCTCGTTACCTGCAATTTTCTTCGCGGTCCTCAACTCTCTGTGAAGGGGAATGTCATATCCAGTGTGCAACAACGCAACCTGGAAAGACAAATCCAAACACCACTGTGGTTCCTCAGTTAGCTCCTTGATAGAACCATCGATGGCTGACAGTGCAGAAGTCCATGTATTTTCACCCTGGCAAACCAGTTTGGCTAGATCGGACAATTCCCTCAAAGTGAAGGATGACGGCATACCCAATGGGTTGGTTCTGTCATAAAAGTACGAAAAGATGTAAAGGTCGCTATCCTCCTTAAAAGCTTTCACAAGAGAAGGCTGATGGACACCATTAAAGGAGCATGGCTCAGCCGCACACTCAAGATCCTTTTTCAAGATAAACTCAGCAAGGAATCTGCACTGAGGAGTGGCAGTTGTCTCAGAACCTTGAAAGTCGACCTTGTACTTTTCCCCAGAATCAAGCTTCACTTCGACGCCTTTGGCGGTCATACCTTGTGGAATACATGGACTATCTAGCTTGATGGTATCCTTGGTACCGGCAACGACCTTACCATCCTTGATGGCCGTCTCCAAAATCAAAGAGTTGATCTTGTTTCTACCAGCCATCAAGCCATAACCCAGATGAGAGAATTGATACAAAGAGAAGTCCCTGTTACCAAAGTTGATCTCGTACTTGTGTTCTCCATCAATCATCTTCTCGCCAGTCTTGAATTCTGGCTCAAAAACAATCTGAGTAGAACCACCGCCCAAATCAAAAACAGCAGCTGTTGGTAGCTTCTCGCTTGAGCCAATATTTCCAAGTAAATAGTTGGTAGTGATCCAGGCATAGACACCTTCATCATCGCCGCCCATGATCTCAACGCCGTTCTTCTCCACGACGGCAAATGGATAGTTCTTCTCGAGGTGCTCAGCGACTTCATTCAAGATGTTTTTGGACTTCTCTTCGCCCAACATTCTTAAACCAGCAGTGGCCTTCACAGCAACAGGAGTACAGCCTTGCTTCTTTTTCGGAACAGTTTCCATAGCAAGCGTCAGTAGTGGATCAAGAGACTTAGCAGCTCCAACGGCATCAGTGTCAAACGAGGATAAGCCTGGAGTCAACATCTCAAAGACCTCGTTGTTCAGCTTTGGTGGAGAGTAGCAAACGTCAAACTCATAAATGTGAACTCTGGAGCCTGTGGAGCCAGCATCAATCATCACAACAAACTCTGGGTCTTTCGTACAGTCAGTGATGGACTTTAGTTCCTCAGATGGGGTGTTGCTGTTCTCATCATCCTCAGATTCAATTATTTCCTTCTCCTTATCTGGAACGCCCTCATAGGCTTTGTCCTTGTTCTTGATAGCAGTGAAACCATTAGGGTTACCGTTGGATCCTGCTTGCTTTGGCTTAGGGGCCTCCTTGATAGGAGTTTCCTTGTCCTGTGCCTTTGGATTCTGTCCATTCTCATCAACACCAGAAGCATCATCAGCATACTGAGGAGAGTTCCCAACCTGAGGAAATTTGGTGGTTACTGGCTTAGGTGAGGAAGCAGCACCATCAGCATACTGAGGAGAAGTCCCCACTAGATCATTGGCATTTGGCTTTGGAGGGTAGTCTGCAGAATCAAAAGCAGCGTTGGTGGCCTGCTGCAAAGATGATTTGGCCTTCACTAGTGAATCCGCCACCTGAGTTGGTGGAGATGCGAAGAGGAATAGTGCAAGGGTGAAGAGCACTATCCCACCAAGCACAAAGCGATAGTTTCTTACTGTAGGGCTCAGTGTGATGGCCATTTCACTGAGGTTTGAATATGAAGTGATGCTGTGCCATTTTAAAAGTGAGAAGTGACAGCTGTCGAAACTTTTTGCGCACCGTCTCGTCGCTGGTGTGGCCATACCGTAAAAAAACTGGACCAAGAGACAAGCCTCAAATATGTCAAATACAAGCCAAATTACCAATGCCTTACGAACACATACAACCATTGCTTCATGTCTAGAAACATCGACAAGGCCAACACAGTTCTTTTCCGTTATCAGGAGCAGCAGGCCGAAGCCAACGGCTACCGGGACTATCATTCTACACAACGTCCCCGTAACATGAAGCAGGTCAAGACACTCATTGAAGCTGAAAACTGGAGAAAAGTCATCATCAAGGAGATTAACGACAAGATCGTGCGCATCAACTCAGAATCTAACATGTCCGACTTTCAGATCCGCGACTTGAATGAAGAACTGAATGTGCTCTGCAAAGAGAAGTATACCTACGAATATCACATTCTTCATAACCTCAATGGACAAAACTACATCACTGGAGGAGGTACCATTAACAAATACATTGAGAGCAATTCAGTTAAGATCAAGGGTTATCGATACTTTGGCCGAGCTTGTCAACTGAGTGATGTTCAGGAGTTGATACAAAGACAGAACGAAATTAGAGCAACGAAGTTGAAGGCAATCAGTGATCAGACGCATATGTTGAATCGGATCAAAGAATTGGAAAAGAGAGTTGACGGACACTATTTTGGATATGACGATGATATAAATAATCCACCTAGTCACGAGTTGATAGTAAGGAGACAAACAAAGGAAATACTTGGGGATTTGCTTGATTTTAGTGACGACGAAATGATTGAGACTGTACCAAACCAGAGACTACAGGAAGAAGTCATAGCCACTAAGAAACGGGCAGAACAACTTTTGAAAGATCCGACTACAGCAGAGAAGATCGTCGTGATCAAATGTAGATCACCAGTGACTCCTGAGGAGGTACAGCAGTTCCTTTTGGAGAGAAAAAGAAAGGAATTACAGGATAAGTATAATATTTAGCTGTCTAATTGAAGACCAATCTAACATTACACCGTTATGGACACTTACAAACAGCAGCTTAAACATAAATCAAGAAGTCAGTTACACAAGTTCCAGTCCTCTAGAATGTTTCCCACAAAATTCGCATCAAGCGGGTCATCTCCACTCAATATCCTCTGGAAGTCATCATAAATTGGGTCATTGAAGACCTCCTCTTGATAGTATTTGTCACTGCTCTCCTCACCCTGTGGTCTGTATACCATGGGTCCAGGTTCAGTGCATTGAAACTTCAAAGTTGTCTGAGTCTTTTCCTCTTTGTCACTGATCGAATTGGTCAAACTTGGTGCCCTTGCTGGTGGAAATGGCTCCTTTTCCGCCTCTGGTGAGATTCCATTGATAGCCTCAAACTGTTTCACAACAGGATCTTTGAAAACACTAGAAAAAAGCGTATCTAAAGCTTTTGGATCAACCGGCTCATTGTGATCAGCAACAAGAAGATCAAAGTCAACAGTCTCCTGTAAACTGGAATCCAAGTCAGGAATCTGCTCATCACGAGTGCTGACAAAGGCTCCAGAGAACAGTGGACTGTGAGTTTCTGACATCTCCATATTCTGTACTTCAGGAATAGTCACCATTGTGTGGGCTTGCTGTTGACTAGTGGTGGGTTGATTCTGGACCAGCTGCACTGAGACAGTGACTGGCTTGTGGACTTGTTGAATAGGCTGCATTCTCTGATTCTCCAATATCCTCAATCCTGCCTCTATTCTATCTCCAAGAGTCAATTTTACAGAAGGAAACAGATCCTCAAATCCCCAACTATTTCCCTGCTCTCTCTGCTTCTGATGGGAGTCCTCAAACAACTCAGCCTCTTTGATCAAGCCATTACAAAAGGCCTTTGCTGCAGGAACATTACCCTCAAAGAACTGGAAGAGTGCATGACCATGATCTCTGCAGAATGTGTAAGCGGAACAGTCACACGGTATCAGTTGTTGGACTGGAGCATGCGAATCATTATAACCTGGATTCACCTTGGCGGTATTACTAGGTTCAGATGGTGGAGAAAGAATGTAACTTTGGCTTTGCATTGGGGACTGTAACGCAATGTCGTACGTCATTAACTGAGAAACAGGTGGCGGTGTAGGAAGTTGGCGTGGTTGAACAGACTGATTTTGAAAATATTGAACCTGTGTTTGTTCATTTAAAGAGTGTTGTTGAGCAAACCCAAATGCAGGAGAGGTTACTTGCTTTTCAAGGTTGGATGACCTAGATGTTGTAAGAACTCCACTCCCGTTGGCAGCATTTTCCCTAGCCCACAGGAAGTGTGCCTTCTTGCCCTTTCTTCTGACTCTTTTTTCCTCCTTGACTTTCAACCTTTCCTCAGCCAAGTTGAGGCTTTGATCTTCAGTGTCGTGTTCAGACGCTGATGGATCCACAATTATATTCTGATCAGGGAATGCGTTCTTTCTGTACGTGGTCAGGTACTTGTCAAATCTGCTGAGTGGACCGATTACCGCAATACCCCTCTCAGAGCTGGTTCTGTAAAACCAGCAAGGAGTATTATCGTCAACCTTTGTGCAGCTATATGGAACACCACTTTCTTTGTCAATCTCAGTTACAGTTTGGAACCTGTATCCACGAGTAAATCTTAACCTGACACTAAGTTTCTTGTTTGTAGGCACTTTGCCACGACTCTTAACAGTGAAAAGTGGCTTGTCTGTATGTTCACAATCAGCAGCACGGTGGCCACGAATGCACTCTTCACAAGAGATTCTTTCCCCTTGAAACAAGATCATGACACTGCTGCTTTTGATAATATAGCGTTTCAAGTATATGCTTAAGGTAGAGAGGGCCGAGAGGAGAGGGAGAAAATGGATGTGTTTTATTTCTAAGATATCCTGTTATTTCTGCTTAAAGACTAGATACATCCATTTTCTGCTACTTCGAGGTTTCTCAGTCTCATTTCAATGTATTTTCTGTTCGCCCACTGTAGGAACTGAGTTACAAAAGTAGAATAACTACCAGCACATCCACGCAATGTGGTTAGCTTCTCTTCAACCACTACGTATGGAGACATCATATTCCCGAATCCTTGAAAACTCTTGTCTTTAACTCTTTATCTTCATTTCCCAGATTTTCCGTACTGAACTGAGAGCCAATTTCCAAAAACAGAAGACAATTTAGAAGATCATCGATTTCGCCTACTGTTTTGTGTCAAATCAGCAGAAAATGGCAAGGCCACTCAAGAGCGTTTAAACAAAGTTCCGACCGTAACTTTTCTTTTTCATCGACCTCATTCCGACATCATCTCTAGGTTGGAGTGTGTTGAAACACTAGGGACGGCCGTTTAACAGTTGCTGACATTAGAGAACAATAGATGAGCACCGAAGTTGATCCTGTGCCAGAACCAATTCCTAACTTACCGAATTGAAAGGAAACTCTTGGAGCATGCTGGCTGCTCTCAAAATATAAATCTCTTATGTTCAACGGTTGTGTGACTAGAACCACACAACCGGTTTTAGGCATCGACAACCCACTGTACGCAGGAGGACACTACATGGCAATAATATAATATTATGATGTTAAATAATAAACAATATATACAAAGTTTTTAACTTTTCCCTTAGTACTCTATATCAAAGAGAAAATGAATATTAAAAAACATCCCCGAATGTCTTCCCTCATAAGTGTCATGAAACCTAATCTCTAGAGATCAATCTATTTGGTAGCAGCTAGCAAGTAGGTGACCAAGTCGTTTCTGTCCTTCTCCTTTTTCAAACCACCGAAGGCCATCTTGGTACCTGGAATGTACTTCTTTGGGTTCTCCAAGTAGTCAGACATAGTTTGCTCAGACCAGACAACAGCCTTCTTGATGTTGGCATCAGTGTAAGAGTAACCCTCAGCCTTACCAGAGACTCTGCCAAAAATACCGTGTAAGTTTGGACCAACCTTGTGTGGGCCACCTTGCTCAACGGTGTGACATTGTAGACATCTAGTCTTGAATAGTGTGGCACCCTTTTTCTCTGAACCCTTCTTGAATGGAGCTGGCATTGTTTGTTGTAATGTATATGTTGTCGTAAGTATCAGTGGGTTGCAAAGAAAGAAAATTGGAAACGAGAGTTTATTTATATTTCTCGGGAGTTGAATTTTTTTTCTGCATGCTTGTGAATGGCTAGAAATCGCCGATTATGAATTCGCGTGCCGTGATTGGCCGGAATTCGTAAACTAGGGAACAGAAGCAGTCATGGTTCTAACGGGAAGAGACTATCAAACTCATTACAGTGGCCACAGCAGCACTTCGATGCTGGATAGAACCTCAGATTGTCAAAATTATCCGTCAACACAGCAACCACCACTCACGCTTCATTTTCTCTCCGCCAAATATCAATGGTGGGGGACAAGATGGGGGCAGCACAATTCGGGATTTGGCATTTGGAACCACTCAGGAACAAATAAGAAGGGAAGAGAAAAGAAAAAATCCGTGATGCGTAAACATAGGGCCCCAGTTTTTTATGGATCTACTGGGTGTAAGGTGTGGTATTTAAGCCTCTAGTATAACCCTGCAGACAGATCCAGTGCTCACTAGTCAACATCCTGATAGCCCGACCCTCATTTGTCGCTCTTAGCCAATGAGAGGTCTTCTGTTTGTAAGACTTGCAGCACAGTGCCTACAAGGTCCTGCGTGAGGTATCGGTGATTAGAGCAGCTACTCGATCTTCGACAGATTCTTAGTCACGTGCCCTCACCTTAGGCTATTACGTAATTGAAAGACTCTTTTTCTCTTCTAATCTTTCTCATTCAGCTGTTTACCGTAAAGCTGGCAGGAAATAAAAGTAGACGACACTCATACTGTGACGTTTGAGTTTACTGTCTTGGACATTTATGAAGTCTTTAGGGCTGTGCGGAATATGCAATGGCAATGAAGCGAAGTACAAGTGCCCCAGATGCTCTGTGCCATACTGCTCATTACCCTGTTTCAAATCAGAGACACATAAGCTGAAACATGAAGAATCGAAGGGAGAAGAGCAAAGTGCAGAGAAAGTTCCAGTGGCAGCCACTACAAATTCACCTCTTCAAAATCCTGATATAAATAACCCAGCCCACGCTGCATTACTAAAGGATGAGAAACTGCAATACCTACTTTCTTTCAAATCACTACAACATCACTTGAGGGAGATATATTCAGTATTCATCACCCACGGGCACCTTCCACAGGACAAGCAGCTCGATCTTGCGAATGAGAAACTCGCTCAATTACGGCAAGCAGGCACACAGGAGAATGAACTAGTGGAGGAGTTTTGCCAGCACATTACAGCTTCACTATTGGCTCAGCGAGCTTTGGTCTCAGGACACCCTTCTGACCTTCAACCTTGAACCTGAAGAGGGCACCTCCCAAATCCTCAGGGTTCTCATTCAACTTGTCCGGCTCATCCAAGTGCAGGTTTGCAGTTGTGACAAAGACCTCATCTAATTCAGCTCCGCCAAACCCAACACAAGAGACACGCTCTGCAGGGAAGGTGAAGACTTCAACCAATTCACCAATCTCGTTGAAATGAGCCACAGAGTTTGTTCCCCAGACAGCAGTGAAGATGTGGTTAGACTCTGTGATCGCAAATCCATCTGGTTCAGGACTTGGAAATTGAGGCTGTTGGTAGCTATCTCTAATATCAATGAATTTCGTCTTGTTTGAAACGGTGTCTGTTGCCGTATCGTAGTCGAATCTGTAAATGGTGAAGTCTAGGGACGATGTCCAGAACAAGTGTTTGGCATCGTGGCTCCAATTGATACCGTTGGGGATCAGGACCTGTCCTTCGACTGTGTTGAACTGTCCCGTTTTGGTGTCAATGTTGTACAGTTTACCATCGGGGACAGGGCCGACGTCGAAATCACCCATGAGACCAGCGTAGATTGCCCTGCCTGTAGGAGCCACGTTCCCGTCGTTGGATCTCAAGTGGGAAGCTTCGGCAGGATACTTGATGACATACTCGAATTTCCCTGTGGTAAAGTCATAGGAGGCGATTCCGTGACGAGCACCAAGATACACTAGGTCGTCGTGATTTTGAACTAGGTAAATAACCCCAATCTTCTCATCTGGGATGGAAATTTCCTGGTGGGTAGTTGACTCCTGGCCGAGACGCACTCTATGAAATTTGCCCGCAATGATGTCCACCCAGAGCAAAGTGTTGTTTGATGGATTGTACGTGACACCTTCTGACAGTCTGCCGTTGAAGTGAAGGTACGGGGTCGTGATCTCTCTATGCTTTACTGTTGAGAATGTGGCCATTGATCGGTATGTACACTGAATTGTTTGTGTGAGTGTCTGTGAGTATTTGTTTAGCGCCGTTACGCATGGCCTATTTATGTGTTGGCGGTGAGTGGTAATTCTCGTGAAGTTAGGCAAAGATTGCCGAACAGAAGACGTGACGGCCCAGAAGCGAGTGATTCCCAATATAGGGAGACTGCCGCCGATGTGTAAAGTGAGAGCAGAGCACATCGTACCCTCTACAGCTGACACCAGCGCACACCAGCACCAGTGGGTCCTCAAACTTAGAAAGTGTTTGATAATCAATCAGTCTCTGCACGGATTGGGTTGCGCTGTTGCTTGCCGCGTGCGCCCACGCCATTTTGGTCTATCGGACCCGCCTATCTCTCTTCCCTCTCTAGCCTTCCCTTATTCTCTCTTTTTTCCCTTTCTCCCTTCATCAAATCGTGCAGTAATGGTGGTGGTGTGGTTTAACCACTGCAGCAAAAGCCCGTCTCAACAGCATGTCACTAATACTGCACAACAACGACCCGCACAATCGCCACACCATGGCAGCAGCATCAACATGTGGAAGTAACCACTAACTTACACACTTAGGAACTCTCGCGAACAGATAGATAGTCGGAGCTTATAATTAAAGGAAACAAACGATATAGGATCCGGCCCGCTACCCGCTGTTGCTGCTATACTGCGACTTTTTTTATAGTTTTTGGTTTGGAACCTTTTTTCTATTGCGCAGAGGAGGTACTGCAGAGTGCATACACAGCGAAAATGGCAGAGCAAATAGATCGGGGTGGTGGAGGGATTCCTTTCTGTGTACACTACGTACGGTACGCCTGTAAGCATGTGGAGCTTATCGAGCTTGCGATGGTTCCTGGAGGGAAGGTGTAATAAACATAAGGACAAAGTGTGTGTATTAGCACCAGTGCCCAAATCCCCATATCTGAGTGATCGTATGGCCAGTACCATATGCATGTTTCCTCCATATGAATATATTTTAAAGCTGCCCGCCGCGTTTCATCATCGTGATAGTCGGGGTGAGTCCAAGCCAAGGCCTGGGTTTGCGTCTAGCGCCATAGAGCAGCTACTCTACAGCGTCTATACTGTCTACAGTATGGACATGGAAATTGTCTCGTATTACTGGTCGTTCATAGCATTGGACGCATTGATAAATGTTCACCACGGAAGTATCCATTTGCCAAGTTTGTGAGTGCACAACAGCGGCAATCCACGGGATGTGGAACAAGCTGTTCTTCAACGGTGTCAAATATTAAGTGCTGCTGTTGCAGCTCCATGGCGTGGCTGCGTGTAGGTCTGTGCGTTTGTATCTGTGCTGATATTGCTGCTCCTGCTGCTACTTCCTGTGGAAAATTCAGCGGTGGTAATGGCAGCACACTCTTATTAGGTGTCAACAGTTGGCTTGGGCGAAGCCTCTTTGTGCTCTCCTCTTGTGGGCAGTCTGTAGCGTCAAGAATACGCTTGAAGCCATAATTGTGATGCTGCTGCGTGTGTGTATGTGGGTGTGGGTGTGCTGATTGTACTGCTTGCGGTTGTAGTTGTAGTGGCATGAATGCAATGTCCAAGAGCGGGGATCTTGGTGTGAATGGGTAGGACTCATATACGCTCGACGAGATTGATGATGAAGACAGCACAGAATACAGTGCTGGCGACGGCACAACAGTCTTGGGGCTGACTGGGTCAATAATGAGTTCATACTTGAAGCAGAGTCTTTGCAAAGTGTCTATCCATCGAGCATAGTTCGGAGCTGTTAGAAACACATTGTAGTTGATCTTCTTGAGCACCGTGATCTCCCTTTTTTTCAGCACGGTCAACGACAAGGGCGTCAAGTTCTCCCAAGTCTTCATGGTGTACGAAGAATCGTCATGTGCCTTGTTCGAGAGCATCAAAAGCACTACAAGCAGCTCCGTCAACTCCGTGGCGTTACGGCGGGGATCACCACTGAGGAGCTTGACCCGTGATGTCGACTGGAAGGTATAACTGCTTTGGCAAGGAAAGAGCGACGTCTTGTGCAAGAGCAGAAGGTGATGGTAATAGAGTGCATGTACCAGCAGCTGCGTGTTGAGTCCCGTCGTGGATATCAGGGTGCTGAGTTGTGTATAATAGGTGTCGTACTCTTCACTATGAGCTTGTGGAGTGGAGGTCTTGAAATAGAGGCACCACGCGAGCCGTATGAACAGATGCTGGTTGAAGAATGAGTCCATAGCGCTGTGGGTGTGGGTGTGTGCAGAGGAAGGCGGTTGAGGAGAGACTTGTCGAGAGAGCAATGGCCGAGAGAAATATCGAAACTATATATACATATATACTCACATAATGGCCCCCCTCCTGGCTTGGTGGGAATTCTCAGATGTGCACACTGGCACTTGACAGTCAGTTTTTTTTTTTTTCCGGCAAATTGGGCTTTTGCAGCGATGTGCGCAAACTGGGCTTGAAAAAAAGAAAAGAAGAAACATTACGGGCAGCACACTGATTGTGTGAAATGACAACCCTACCAGTTAGTTGCCTTCATTGGCGAAGGTAATGTGATATGGATGTGTTTACCGTGATCAACCGGTTGGTTTACCTCTCCCCTCTTGCCCCTGTGGCTGGACTGGTACCACAGCACGCTCTGGTCATACGTAGGTTCTCTCCCTTTTGGCCCTCGGCGTTGAGTGCTCGCAGACACATACTGGTACTGGCCAACACTGGTCTCACACGGAATGGGCCACGAAAGTCTGACGGGCGAGGCTTGGGACCCAGAGAAATAAATTGGTGGTGTGTATATGGTCCACCGACAATCGCGGCTGCGAACTAACAAAATTAGTAGTAGCACTATATCATCCTAAACATCCACCCCAAGGCAACCAATGGGTTGGCCATCATTCCCTCATTCGATCCGCTCCACTGCAGTTTGTGCACAGGTTGGCTGTGTGGGTTTGGAGGGATATAAAAGCTCTGGCCCATATCGCCTCTCATTGCTATATGTTAAACCAGTCAACATTTCAGACGCACCGATCAGTACTTGCCCCCTTCTTCTTTAATTGTGCGTGCTGCAGCAGATGTGATCTGGCCCGTTTTCCACATGACGAGAGACACCGAACGTCATTTCATGAGAGCGAACCTTGAGGGGACTGGCCGGCTGGCCATTCATTGGCTGGGTATCGTACACCCGTCATTACACACGTCTCTCCTGCCTTTACGGCTCGCACAGCTGCCTCCTCTGTCCAGTACCAAGACACTGAGGGGGTCAACAGTGATAATACTAGTAGTCCTAGTAGGTTGATTTATTATACTCCACTTCTTCACGTGACATGTGGTTCTGGGCCTTTTCCAAGTAGAAAATCAACCAACACGTAGGCTACCCCAACAACATAACGACAACGACAACTGCAAGAGCGACACCAACAACATCTAGACCCTTGTTTTACAATCAGCACCCGAATTGGCCTATGAAATGCCCATCGATGTGAATGACAGCACTTTCAATAAGGCCCTTGTCGACCTCATCACCCTCCCTGTTGCTTATGATAACCAGGACGCTCTCGTTCTGCGACCTTCCCCAGACGCCGTCACCCTGAGTTGCGGTTGCATCATCACTGATTGTCTAGTTAAAGAACTCACTCACGAACTACACTACATTGCAAAGTTCAAATGTCCCTTGTGTCATTCGACAACAAAAGTCTTGAATAACAATAGCGAGCTGAGGAAGCTCTACTCTTTGTTGAAAGAAGAGAAGATCATTGACGATGATGGTGTTCGGCAAGTGCATAGTCGCAATCAAAAGCAGACCCTGTTGTCGCTTTTCTACTCTGTTGCAAGCACTATTGATGACCTTGGTGGCGATTCTGAATCGATAACTGATCAACACTCTCTACTCTCGTCTTCGCGTTCAAATGCGCTTTCCTTCAACTCGGGCAAACTTCACACTACAACTAGTGAGATCAAGTCTTCTGCTTCATCTATATCATCCTCCCATAAGTCTTCCTCTGTCACACAACAGCAACCATCAATGCCGATAGCCACACTACAGATTCCGCCTATCCCACCAGCACCTCAACAGCAGCAGCAACAGTCGAAGCAACTCTCATTACCCTTCCTCTCCAAATTCCCCTCTAATGCGTCTTCCCGCCGCAGACTTTCCTCCTCGACCACCTCTAAACCAATAACCCATAACCCACTTTCGGGCGCAGACTCCCCACTCGACGCTGAACACAAAGAGTATCTCTTTGTCAAGTGCTTCCCTACCTACCGCGCTCGCTATACTCACACCACACACTCAAAGCTCTTCAAAACAAAATCCAAGACATTCTCACACGTCAGCATTGCCCCAAATTGCAAGTTCTTTGTCCTTCTTTCACCCAAGAAATGGGAAGTTTTCAAAATCCCTTCTAACTACAAGCGTGCACCTGTCCTACACTGTTGTGGTACTTCAAAGGGTGAATACGGGTTAAGTTTTGAAAATCTACATCCTGTGGATTCAAAGAACCTTGGTGAAGTGAAAGGAGGAGGTTTCAGCCGTGCCAACGATCCTGGGGGGATTGAATTCAAGCGCAAGATGCAGAATTGGGAGCACCTCTATTGTGCAATGAGCGATTCACTCCTCGTGATTTCAGGTACGAATGGTATCATGCGTGTATTTGACATGAATCAGTATGGGAAACCCATATATGCCTATTGTTCACCTTTTCCCATCAGGTGCATTGACATTTCGTCTGATTCAAGGCTCATTGCGTATGGTATCACTGGTAAGGACCGCATCAGTGGCAGCGAGCAGGCCTTGATTGTGATGCATGTTTTGGAATTTGATGATGCGGGTGCCACAGGTACAAAGAAGAGAGGATCCAATGCGTCATCAAGTGCCTATTGGAGCGAGGATGGGGACAATGATGATGGTTTTGAACCAAGGGGATATAATGGGTCTGATGATGTCGAGTTTAATCTCTTGGGTAGTCTTGCCCAAGTGAACCCCATCACAATCACATTTCCCTACCACGACCCAATCAACCACATATCGTTCTCCATCGATTGCAGCTATCTGTCGTGCTCAACTGCACTGGAGTCCCGTTTCCTAACTGTATCAGTTAAGGACCCAGCCAGACCTAAACTGGTGATGAAGGCGATTCGATCACTAGATACATCGCTGGAGAGCGAGGGTATAACATCTTTCAAGATGTTCCCGAATAACAAGTACATGGTTGTCTCCTCGGTTGCATTCAATGCCCCACCGATCATCATTGACAACAACATACGGCGTGTCAACACGAACACTACTACAAACACACCATTGCCACCGTCATCCACCACAACTACAACCTCTGGCCTTATCACCTCCACTGACATTGATCTCGCGTCAAACATTACAAAGCCTACAGGTACCATCAATACCACCACCACTGCACCCCCTGCCCAACAACAACAATCTAAGTCCTCCACTTCACAAACCTTCCAACGTGTGGCCCAACCCAAACTTCTGCAACGCATTGACGAAGTTGGCCATAACATCCATAAGGTTGCCATCTCTCCTCGCAACGACTCAATAGCCCTCCTGGACAGAAATGGCACAGTGTATCTCATGTCCTCCACCAAAATGGACGACCCATCCTCGAAACGCCTCGTTGTGGTAGACCAGGTGTCCAACTCTTTCCGTGTTCGTGAGAGTGCAGCACTGTGTTTCAGTAAGGATGGACACCAGCTATTTGTCGTTGATAGGAAAGGAGTCCTTTACATTAACGACTTCAGCGCGGGATTGCCGTCCAATCCTGAGATCACGAGATGTAAGGCTGTTGTTATGGAATAAACAGTTATACTGTGCACTATTAATGAATTATGAACTAGAGAACCAATGCAAGCATGTTGTAGCGCTACACCCAACAACGACAATAAGAGACTTTGGACAGCCCCACCTTCACCCGGACACCACTCAATGACCCCGCCGACGTGGCCAAACCACTTCCTAAAGTAAACTCCGAGCTCGGAGACCTACCAATTCTTGAACAGAAAGCATGATGGAATATCTTAAGATAAGGGGGTTTGGGGCGACTGATGGTTGTAGTCGGAGGGGTCAAAGCACCGGTGTCCTTACACTGTCATAAACAGTATTCTCATTTTCTAGGGTTTAATGTGTGTGTGACGTTTATTTACACCCAAAAGATCTCTACGCTTCTTCGTGATTGTCCTTTTGTGGGAAAAAAAGCTATATAACCGGGGCGTCGCTTCTCACTTGTCATTGTTTCGCTCTTTACCTGGCACACATCTATACCATCTATTCAAACATTCTAACCATACCGGCGGTTCAAATCCCCCGTCAGAAGGACATAGAGCTCATAATAAATAGCTTACTACATACAACACACATATGACTTTCCAGGACTACGTTCTCGAGGAGAGACTAGAGAAATACGATACAATCCCACACCTTTCACCGCAGGAGGTGATGGAACTCAAGAACAAGACGAACTGGATCTTCAATAAGATTGGCTCGAACTATTTTGCCAAGGAGAAGATCCTGGACCCAGAGCGGAGACATCAACACGCCCATGTCCATGTCAAGGAGGTTGACCATGTCACTAGCAGGCACTTCTACAACGACTTTCCGAGACTTCAGAGTAACAATGATATGAGCTACCATGAAGATGACATTACTATGCGATTCATTGTCGATTACTTTTTTGGGGATAAGAAGAAGTAAATAAGTCAAGGGAAGAAGGTCGGATGAGTTGGGGGTGTTTGCATTATACTATACTTTAATGGTGGTTTGGAGAATCAAGGAAGGTTCACAATTTATGAATGAATGACTGAAAGCTACGTGTCTTGTTGTAGTTCATGGCACATCATTAGAATCATATGGGGGATTTAGTAAAGCAAACTGTTAAAACAAATCATACATCTCTTCACTCTTCACTCTTCATCTTCTTCGTCCCCAACACTTTGAGAACCAGGCTTTGGAACATCATGTTCAAGGTGGTAGTGCTGTTTTCTCATCTCAGCAAATGATTGTTTATGGTTAACTTCCTCTTCATCATCTGCATCATCCTCAGCATCATATGCCTCGTCAACATGAACCTTGTGCACTAGTGGGTTGACAACAGGAATGTGTTCATTGTGATAATGCTGCTTCCTCAACTCCTCAAACGACTTCTTTCTAGGCTCATCTTGTTCGCTTTCAGCAGACGGTATCACTGCATCTTTGTCAGTGTTGTCCAATTGATCCAGTTCATCCTGACCAAACTCGGGCTCCCCAAGCGAAAAGTTTTCTAGGTCGTTGTTTTCATCGTCATCATCTTGATAATACTCATTGAGCTCTGGTTGAGTAGCCTTTTGAAATGGTGTCTTTGGTTCGTCAATAGTCTGTCCAAGATTCTCCATTATGTTCTTTTGAATGACCTCGTTCTCAGATAAATTTTGTTTATTCCATTGCAGTTTCTCGTCAGTGGTACTGCTGATTCCCACATTGTTGTTGTTGTTGCCATTGTGCTCATTTTGGCGCTCAGACTTTAGGAGAGCATTCAGTTTGGTGTTTTTCAACACCTGTTCACGAAACTCCTTTGTTGATTCGGCAAGACGTGCGTCCTTCTTGTCCTGTTCCAGCTTATTCTTCAAGATTCCACCCATTAGCGCTTGATCTGATTTTGTCTATAACCGTTGGGGTCTTCAAACGGCAACTAGTCGAATAGAATGATGGCAATCAAAATTCGCGAATGTCTCGTTATGCTTCGGCCGGGTAATGATCTAGGTCTTTTTTCTTGCAAACCAAACCTATAAAAAAAAAAGAGCGAAAATTCGGTTGTTCCAAATAATCTTTTAGTTTCCTTAGCCAGCCAGAAGATCAATATCGATTTAAAACTTATATCGAACATGGTTCTTGCCTTTTACCAGAGCCATCCGGGTATTGTCTTTGTTAATGGCTGTGCCCATTTCATTTTTTGGAACTTCATTTTCTTAATGACACTTTGTTGTCATTGAACTCTTTTTTTTAATTGCCTACTGTGAGGTCATGGTTGGCGTTTAAAGAAATGGCTGGCTTGCTGAGAAGGCCATTCCGGCGTTACTTGGTTGTGTATTTTGCTAAGCGTCATAGCTCTAGTGACTGCTGTGTTTTTCTCAATATCATCTTCGATAGGGCAGCTCTCCACTCAGGGCGGGGGACATTAACTTATGAATCAAAGTCGAATCGTCCTCTCTGTTGATCTAAGGCTGCTACATCCATATCCTCTCTCACTTTCTTGCTTTATCCCTTGCCCTCTCTCGCCCATTTCCAAGGCCCTATCGGGCACTCTTGGGCTGTATTAGAAGGAAGATCCAATTATGGTCTGGACCGAGAATGGATTCAGCCTGCGTCAACTGTTTGTTTGTCCCTACCGCTCACGCTAGCCCAGCCATGATTTTTTCTTTTCTTCCGAGCAGATCTCCTAAAAAAAAAATGTCGAAATCAAAACTTAGATTACCGTCACAGAGGTCTCCACAAAGTCGCGTTACTGAGCTCGTCCTATCGCGTCATTTGCTGCTCTTTAGGGCCTTTTCTATCTATTTAACAGGCTTACTGGTCACACTAAGCAGCGCATCTTCAAAGTTTCCTGCTGCGACCTTTGTTCCCACTCGTTATCTGGCTCAATTGATCACGCGTGCATCCCCAACTAATACACCCAAAGTAAAGCTTCACGCATCTGCTTTGGTTTCAATACATCTCTTGCAGCTCCATCATTCCCTGTGAGCCTTATTCGCTAGTTTGTATAGCGATCTTTGGAATTTGATCCGACCAATAGCCGCTGAAGATGTCTCACATTCACTACTCACGGGTTAGCATCTCCTATTCCATCTATGTACCTGCTTCAACCGTGGAAGCGATTCCTTGGGAGACACCTTATGCCACAATATCAGCACCAGGATCCACGATTACGACGAGTTTTGTCACTTTTGACAAGAGAGCAGACGGTGATTCTTCCAGCTCTTCTTCAACTAGAACTAGAACTAGATCGTCAACGTCAACCACCAAATGCGAAGGTGATAAGCAACAGTGTCAGACAGGATCAGACATCAATGGGGTAACCATTGGTCTTGCTGTCGCAATACCTGTGGCAGTCTTTTCTTTGATCATTGGCTACTTCGTGTACCGATCGTACAGAAAGGGTAAGAAGGAAGCGGAGACAGATAATGATCCAGACTTCTACGGTGAGACCACCATTCTGCCCGATTATCCCAAGAGAGACTATGACGTTTATGGTAATCCAATTGGACCTTCTAGTGGTGGTGGTCACCATGACAAAGCTATGCTTAGTGACAACCAGTCATACTATTCTTTGAATCCATTCGGTAATGAGACAAACACTAGATATCCATCACAAATAATGAATGCTCCACCTTCTGCGCGTCTTGCCAGTAACGGCGGCTCATATTATGAAAATTTTCCTGTGCCCTTGCAACACCATTTGGGCTCCAAACACTCTTTGGATGAGTTTGCCAAACACAGCTTTGGTAATGAGTACTCTGGGTACAACTTTTCAAGGCCAGAGTCTAGGGCCACTTCTAGAAATGATTTGAATTCTGTCTACAGAGGCGGGTCGCCAAACTCTTCTACTTTCAATTTTAGCCAGCAGCAGCGTCAAAGAAGTCTTGCTGAGAATGCCCTGACCAGTGACGGTCCAACCACTACTGAATCTACTCTTTCCCAGGAAAAGAAGATTGAAAATGAGTTTGATAATTTGCCTGCTCCTGTCCATACCGCTGGTTTCGTGAATGTGTTTGACGATCAGTCTCCAGTGGATCTTAGAACTAGCCAGCAGTTTCACCACAGACAAAACAGTGACTTGTCATACGTTGAAAACGAAATGGAAGTTCTTGAAACGAATCCTGTTCAACCCCAAGAAGATGCATCTTTTGACAATGACTTACGCAATGACAATGATGCTGTGGCTCCATTGTCTTCTGATGGTTTGAAGGTGACCAACCCTGATGAGGAGGAAGATGATGAGGACATTCAACGAATGAAGAGTGTCTACAAAGTCTACTTTGATAGAGAAAACTCCATCAAGGCCAAGAAGCAAGAAGGGATTGAGGATGAAGAGGCTCCACCATTACCTAAGTTGGGCGAACCCGTTGCTCTTAATGAGTCAGAGGAAAATGGAATCCCCAATATTGTCGTTCAGGAGCCATTAAATTCAGAGAGACAGGATGCTTACGAGTTTCACCAAGCTCAGGAATACGCCGCCCCAGAGGAGTACGAAACTGAACAACCTGAACCTGAGCAGTATGAGCAACCCAACGATATTACTGCTCCATCAGCCTCCTTGAATCCAAACACAGGAAATGACAAGTCTCATAGAGCAGCCTCTTCTATCTACTCCACTATCCCATTAAATCAGTTTGACCAACAACCCGACCATGAGCCATACTACAACCGGGACCAATATCAACAACAAGCCCATCCATCCCAACAACAAGCCTATCCACCACAACAACACCGTTACATTAAACCTCAAGCGCAGTTCCAACAATATCCTGGTAGAATCCAAATGCCACGACACAATGACCCTGAGGCGCCAAAAGTTCCAAATCCATCTAAAATGAACTATGACTCAGTGGTGACCAACACTGAGTATGCTCCAACCAAGTCCTTGACTGGTGGTAGCAGACCTGACCTCACGATCAAACCATTCAATCCATTGCATTACTCTGATCAAATTTTCCAACCAACGTCACCAATCACACCACAAAGTGGGGCATCTGATCAGCTTCCAGGAGATGCTCCTAGCAGCGGCCTCAGGGATACTTCCGCTGCACCACCGTCGCCTCATCACATTAGACAAAGTATTGTCATGGTTAATCCGGTTGAAATTGGCAAGCAGAAGATCTTCAGACCTGCTGGATCCTTCTATCAACAGCAGAGTGCTAATAGCTCCAGAAATGGCAGTATGACAAGTCAGTCAATAGGGCTTAGCCAGTTTGCTGATACTGAAGAATTTCCTAGAAGCGGAAGTCAGGCTGACTTGAGAAAACATTTGGGTTCCAGTAACAATTACAACTTTTTGTGATTGAAATAGGATAAAATGTTTGTCGTGTTGATTCTTGGTTTTGAGCTTGAGTCTACGTTGGTTTCTTTCTTCTGTGTTTTTTGTTTGTATAGATTCTTCTACTACCAGCGCTGGTCGTTTTGCCAGCGGCAGTTATTCATATATAGTTGCTTGGTGTTTGTCATGGACACAGCATATCTTGATATTTGATCTTATCTACTTGTAGCTTACGCTCTTAAAAATCCCGTATCCATCTATACTATTATACAAAGGTGAAGTATTTCAAAACCCCTACCTTATAATCGTTCATGCCAAATCAAAATCATCAATTTTGTTTCTGTATTTCAACAAGTTCTCCTTAATCTTACTTGAGTCAACCCATGTAAGGTAGTCCTCCATGGTTCTGGTGACTAAGTATGCTGGGTCTGTGATAACATTTGGCCCAACTCTAACATGTCCTTGTTCAACAAACGTCACAGCATCCTTCAGGTTTTCGCTCATCTTCAGGCGACACATCACGACTCCGATTCTTCTTCTGCAAATAGCACTCACCGTCACCTTGTTCTCCAGATCAGAAATTTTGGACTTAGTGGCCAAAATGCCCATAGAATAAAGCTTTTCCAGCAATAGCTGTTCGTGTTTTATTCTGATTGGATCGTTTGGTTGTAAAAGTGCAAGTTTGTTCGCCAGCTTTCTGATGGAACCACAGATCTTGTTATACTTGTGGTAGTCCTCACGGTCCTGAATATGATAAGTTCTCATAACTTGGGCGTCGCGGTGACTGCCGTCCTGCTTCCAGTCAAGGAAATCAACCTTCTTCAGCAGCTTCTTCTCATGGAATTTGAGCTTTCTTACCATTCTAGCTCGATAGTCCTTTGATACTTTGGTTTACACCATGAGTTTAGCCTCCTTGACAAAAACTCTCAGAATAAAATTTCTATGGCGATGGCCATTACCCGGTTTAAACATCCTCACTAACACATTCGCGAAAGCCTGACAACTGAAAAATTGAACGAAGAATTGTAGGCCCAACCACCAAAAGGGCTTTATTAAAGTGGCAGAGAGTGCAGTTCCAGAATGTTCGCAACTTCACGTCACTTGCTGCTCCAGTCAGGAAAGAGAAGCTTTTCGCTCTCGTCGATACGAGCATCACACATTGGTTCCTCCCCTATACTAATTCCACAAGAGGTCCAAGTTGAGGTAACCCCATTAGCTGACCCAATCATCAAGAGAAAAGGCAGAAGCGTCCTCAAGCTCACTCAAAATGCTAAGGTCATTGGTCCAAAGGGGGAATTGGACTTTCTAGTTGCAGATTTTGTTAAGTTCGAGAATGAGAACTCAAAACTCAAGATCACTGTGGAAGATGAGTCTGACAAAGCCCAGAAAGCACTATGGGGTACAACAAGATCGACGATAAGTAACCACGTTGCTGGTGTTACCGAAGGTCATTTGGCTATCTTGAAATTTGTGGGCACAGGTTACAGAACTCAACTTGAAGAGAGAGATGGTAAGCCTTATGTGTGGTTAAAGCTTGGTGCCTCCATTCCACGTGGTTTGTTTGTTCCAGAAGGCCTAACTGTCACCTCTCCATCTACCAGCAGAATTGCTGTTGAAGGAATCGACAAGCAACAGGTTAGACTATTTGCAGCCAACATTCGTCGTTTCCACCCACCTGAGCCATACAAAGGTAAGGGTATATACCTGGATGGTGAGACCATCAAATTGAAGGATAAGAAGATTAAATAGTGAATATGCTCACTTCTTGCGGCGTGTATATAGGTTCAAAGATGCATATGGCTGTAACATACTACGTGTAGTTGAGAGAGCTCATCTACGTTAGATTGGCTAATTCCAAAACAACTCCCCGATTAGGAAGCTTTCCTAGAATGGCTTTTGAAAAAATGTTGAACAAAAAATCTCCAAAGCTTTGAAGGTTACCATTCGAATACACCACAACAAAAGCATTCTACTTGTGAACTCGTTCTCCTCATGAGCTCCATTCTCGGTTTGCAGTGCTTGAGGGCGCAAATCAAGCCTTCAGTGCCGCGTTTAGTACGTAATGGTGCTTCATTAAGAGCACCATCCACAATTCAACCAACAGTGATGGTGAAGCCAATCAACCACTCACCCACTCAAGCATACCTAAGAAAAAGACTCCCATACAGAACTGGTCTTGTGGCATTGAAAAGGGGCATGGCTCCTTGGTTTGACAAGGAGACTAGTGAACAATTTGTGGTAACCATTCTTCAGGTAAACCAAGTCGAAGTCATATATAACAAGTCCATAGCTAAGGAGGGCTACAACGCCGTCCAAGTTGGTTATGGCTCCAAAAACCCAGAAAAGGTTTCAAAGCAGCTTCTGGGTCATTTTGCCGCCGCCAAGGTCAACCCAAAGCTGGAAGTTGCTGAATTCATGGTGAAGAATGAGACTGGTTTGCTGCCAGTTGGCACAGAGTTGAAGGCAGATCACTTCAAGCCTGGCCAATACGTTGACTTGAAAGGTGTCTCCAAGGGTAAAGGGTTTGCAGGTGTTATGAAGCGTTTTGGTTTCAAAGGTCAGAGAGCCTCTCATGGTACCTCCTTGACCCACAGACATGGTGGTTCTTATGGTGCCAACTCCACTCCTGGTAGAGTGTTACCAGGAAAGAGAATGCCTGGTCACATGGGGGCCCTACACAACACCAAGCAAAATTCTCTGGTCGTCGATGTTGATGCTGAGAATGGTTACATTTTGGTTAAAGGTGTTGTTCCAGGCCCAAAGAACTCTTTTGTTAAGGTTTCTGATGCCATCAAGAAATTGTAAATAGATTATCGGTTAAGTTTGTAGGGATCTCATGACTAGAATGCAATCTGTAACAACTACCTAGAAGAATTCAAAGTACTATAATTTTAGATATACAAAACTCGGACTCTATCAACAGATGACCACAGCATCAGCAGGGGTTATTCCAAATCACTTTTAGTCATCTTCCATTTCAGATGGTTTCAACAAACCGCCAACCTTAGCATCATGTTGTTTCTTCAATCTTTCTCTTTCTTGGTTCTCAGCCTCTTTGTCTTCAGCGTACAAGTAATCAGTAGCATCACCACCATACTGTTTGATTTGAACCAAAAAATCTCTTAAAGTACCCTTGAAGGCGTTCTGGTCCTTCTGCTTCGAGATCAAAGCAGCAATGAAACCTTCGATCTGTTCCTGTTTCAAATGAGGGAAAGCATTCATCAATGTGTTAGCAAGGTATTGTCTCAAAAATACAGAGTTGGTGGTACCTTGTGGTGCTTGCTCGGGTGTATAAAGAGGTTCTGAAATAAAGCCGCTCTCGACTAGTTCGATCATCTTGTTCAACAGTTGAGATTGTAATCTGAAACCAGCCTTATGGTCAGAATCTGTAATAACAGCAAACGTTTCATTAAGAATTGGGAAGTAGAAGCTCTGGTAGAATGCAATTGTAAATGTGGTGGTGCCTAATTTCTCCACATTCTTGATTAGGTCAAAAGCCAACTCTAGACCATAACTCTCAACATTTCTATTGATGTGTTTGAAGGCCCATAAAATAGCATTCACTAGTAACTGGAATGCATCTCCGGATAGCTGTAGTAATGAGCTGAAGGATTTCAAATTGATTTCTTTCAAAAGTTTGTAGAACTCAACACGGTGTTCTGGGTACTCAGTGAAATCTTTGTTGATCATGCTCAAAGTTGGTTCAAAAACGTTCTGCAAAACAACCACAACACCATCTGAAATCATATGGCCAACCTTGGAAACAACAACTGTCAAACAACTTAACACTTCAGCATCACGAGCATCTGGAACGTTAGTCTTGTAGTCTTCCAAAATCGTGGTAAATAGTGGTTCTATTAAGGTAGAAACGACTTGTTCAAGATTATCTGCCTTAGAAATGTAGGCCTCCACTAGGTGAAGGATCTCCTTCTTAATAGTTCTGAGGCCACGAACCTTTGGAGTCTTGGTAGCAATCAACCCACTCTCAGCAACAGAGTCTGAAATCATGGTAGAAACAGCCTTGTATAGAGACAACATATTGGAGTAGATTGAGCCCAATTGTGTGTAAAAGCCTGAACCCAGCGATTTACAAACAGCAACGTTAGTCTTGATGATGTTGGCAATGATCTTGACTGTCTCGGAGTTAGTCAACAATTGTGGGTCCTCGCCTGCCTTCGAAACAATAGCGTTCCAAGCAATGTTTGGCAAGTGCATCAAATCACTCAACAGACGTTCTCTCACTTGTGGCACAGTTTGAGCGCCAATGATAAATCCACAAGCCTCATAAAAAGTATGGACCTGTTGAGGATGAAGATCTTCAGTAATCTTCTGAATGTCTCTAATAATCTCCTCAATGAATGGTTCAGATTCGTCGCTTTGTTGAACGACAAAATGACGACGACACTTCAAGGTGATCTTCATGAAAGTATCACAGGCCATGTCTTGGACACCCTCGTGTGTTTCATGCATGAACTCAAATAACTTGTTGATAACAGTCTTCAAAAACTTCCAGTGAGCTTTCAAAAATCTTGGGTATTGACCCACAATGTACATGATATTGGAAGCAACAACTGCCTTATTGTCCTTCCCTCGTTTCATATCAGTCAATGCCAACAAATGCTTAATGACAGCAACCAAGAATCTTTTTTCCATATCTTCATTCATAGAACCTGAAATGGAACCAATAGCCCAACACAAAGTGTTGATGTTGTGCCATGACCATTCAGAACCATCAATTTGCTTGTTGAGTTTTTGACTCAAAATCTGTTCGGTGTCAATAACATCCAAATGTGTCAAGTAAACCAAAACTTCTCTCATTGACTTGTACAACGTGATAGTGTCAGACTCTTTGACAAATTCACGAACAATCTCACCCTCATCATTTTGAACAATCAAAACTTCCTCCGGTTTGGCCATGTTCTCGATCACAACCAATCTCAATTCTGACAAAATAGCTCTGTAAATGTGCTTTCTGAGGGGGTACTTCTCCAGAAGTTCTGGATCTGGGGCACCGCCAGATGATGATTGCAAAGCATTGCTGTATCCAAGCTGCATCATTGGAGACAAGGCATTTGTTGGAAGCTCTTGCATCTCAGTGAACAAAGAGGATACCAACTTACTCCAGTAGTCCAAACAGGTCTTGAAAAGTTCTCTTTCCTCAATTCTTGAAAGCTGAATCAAATATTCATGAGCGGTGACAAGCAAACCTCTGAGGTCCTCTCTGCTTTCAAGGGCCAAAACGTGGTTACTCAAAAATGTGCTGATAAACATGGCAAGATCTTGCAAGAAAGCCTGGTCTGCAGCGTTGGCAACTTCATAACTCCTTCTCAACTCAGTATTTGGTGGAATTACTTGTGCAATTTGCTCCATGGCTTGACCAAACATGGTAACAAATTGAGTATCATATTTGTTTGGAGTCAAAGAAGAAACTTCAGTCAAGCACTTCAAGGTGGTAGCTCTAGTCGATTGGTCTTGAAGAAACTTCGTGGTCAATACACTCAACAATGGAGTTTCAAAGACGTATGGCTGAGGAACCCACTGGATATATCTCTGTAAAGCATTCAAAGTGGCAACAATCAGGGAAGGTCTTGTTGCCTTCTCCAACACCTCAACACATAGCTTGAATATTTCTTCAAACTCCTGAAGCATCGATCCCTTCAATTGCTTAGCTTTGGCTTGGGTCATTTGCTCTGAGGAGAAGTCAAACACTTCTTCTGCTAGCAACTTCAGTATAACCATATTGTTCTCACACACATTGAAACCAGCTCTTGAAGATTGGACAAGCTCAGAAATGAATGTTGGCCAGTCTTGAGGCCAGTCTTGTTTCAGAACTTGGACCAATGTCAAGTCACACTTATTAATCAGGGATTTTTGTTGGCCAAAAGTCTCATCACTGTCACATTGGGCAATAATCATATTCACAATAAAATTTCTGATACCCTTTCTTTGTTCATCTGGCAATAACTTCCATTTGGTTGTGATGAGCTTATCCAGAATAGACAACCCAATGTACTTGGTTTGAGAATTGTTACTGTACTGCAAGATCTGGTCAGCTTTCTGCCAAGAGTCAGGATGCTCCTGAAACTTAGTGATGACATCTTGGGCTCGCTTCTGATCTGGGCCTGAGCCTTTGTAGAAGGTTTCCACAACCTGGTCAAGAAGCTGAATGTCCAGGTTCTTGGAAAAGTCCAGGATAGTTTCCATATTGAGTTTCTGAATGAATGAGGTTAGTAAATTGCTCAACAAAAAATCATTGATATGACCAGTCGACTGCTGACAAAGGTTTGTTCCCTGGTTTGGTTGACCATTGCTCAAACCCCCTAAACGATGAGGGCAAATGTCAGCTAAAGAATGCACTATCAAAAGAATATCACTCAATAAGAATCAATCAACAATCATAGGAATATCAGTGGGGCGTAGTTCCCGAATTCACTTACCTAGCTGGGATACAAATTCGACACGAGTTCACGTGGAAGTCAATAGGGAGTTAAAATCAAGTTCGAAACGATGAGGGTTCAAAACTCCTTAAGCGTTGATATAACAGCGATCAGAGTAAAAAAACAAAGAAAACAAGTTCAGACTATCAAAATTGTGATATCACAAAGGCAACTAGGAAACTTGAGCTCTGCTAGAACTTGAATTGTGGCTTGTTCAAATGATTTACTATGAGTGTTTTGATCTTTTTTTTTTCTTTTGTTTTGTATTCATTTGTTATTTCGGAACTGGTAACTTCCGAGGGCTAACTCCTGACTTAGGGGTAGTAGATATGAGATCACTAACAGTTCAATAAACCATTACCACTGGATGGCCTCCTCCAGTCTCACATGCTCAAAGGCTCCCAAATTGTGTAGTCGATCGATAACTATACAATCGTAATCGGATAGTATTTGAAATCTATTTGGATTGTGTTCGGAATGTGTTTCGGTACTCTTTGAATAGTATTTGGATTTACTATGACATTTATATACAACAGTATAGGACCTTTATTCACTGAGGTCCTCATTTGCAAGCTCACCCTCCTTACGGAACAACAAGAAGACACCATTCTATCAACGGATCCGAACAAGACTGGTCGCGCTTGTAGTGCTTTTTCCAATATTGAATGACTTTTTGAATGAACCATCATTCAATTTCGCCAAGGCTAGTTTCGCACTTTCCATAAACATAAGTATTCCTCAAGTCACACGTATGGTCAGGGAAACTATCGTATCAAAGTGGCCGCCGTAGTTACCGTCGGATAATTGAAAATTCTTTTCAGTTCAAGTTTGATTCCGAAAACAGCGGTAGCGACTATCACTTTAGTTCAAAAATCACAAACCTAGAGAAAACAGCAACATTATATAAAAACAATGGGACTGTGCAATGCATCAGTAGATTCAGCTAAGAAGACGTTAGCTTGCTGCATCTTTGGAGGACTTTTACTAGTTTGTAGTTACTGGAAAAGCTGCTGCTGCAGAACGAAAATCTTGGGTGCAGCGTCGATCGCAAAACTATGCATGATGATTCTTTGAAATATGTTGGCGCTCATCGATAGACGAACTGAGTTACTTTATAGAGTCAAGACATCTGTTCAAAAGTATATGCTTGGATGATTATCTCATATTGTTCAATTCAAAACACTCAACTCAGCGCCAGGGATGGAAAGTTCAAGCATTTACACCAGCGAATTGTGATCCATAAGAACTATCTTTGAACCGTTAATGTTATTCATGTTTCAAAGCTCCCTAAACATTATATAGCACTCTGGCTTGATAATTTTTCCTCCTTTTAATTTTTTATCTCTGGGACTTTCGTTTGCCAATTGATATCCCAGTTTCTTATACCAATTCAGCACCGAATTGTCCGAAAACACAGTCAGCTTTGTCCCCACGAGATCCTTGATATTCAAACCTTCAATCTTGAGACCTTTAATGTAATACCTAGAGAGTTCATGGATGCCTGTAATCAGTGTCTTCCCCAGAGCTTTGCCATGCCACTGAGGTATCACTTGAATCTCATAAAGGTAAACAACCAATCCTTCCTCCTCTGTGAGAACAAATGAGACAAATGCAACAGTATCTCCTGACGAGTCGGTGTAGTATACGTATATCAGCCCGTCTTCCTGCATCTCAATCAACTTATCAGATTGCCAGTTTGGTCCCTTGTGTTTGATGTAATGACTGCCGATCGAGGATTCCATGACCTTCACAAACTTTTCACATTCCTGGGAAGTGTTTTTGGGAGAGTGCACAACTGACCTAAGTAGCGTATCATTCTTATATTTGATTGACTGAGGGAAAACCTGTTCGATGATTGGTATCTGCGGACGCGGATCGTAATTCATTATAAATATGTGCCAGAAAAAGGTATCGGCAAAGGATTGACGGAGCGGAGCGCAGTGCAACTAAAGAGCGGCAGTCAGCAGGAATGAGAAGGGTTTTCCCCTTGGAAATCGCGAGGTTAAAAAGTTGAGGTGTTTTGATGGTTATTTCATAAAGGATGTTGGTGCTTTTTTTTTGATCGTTTCTGCGCGTGAGAAAGATACGAGCATCTGTCAAAAGTCAAAAAAAGTGTGGAGAACTCTCACTATTGACGACTATCTACGTTATCATTCCAAGATAGTGATTTCACTCATCTAAGAGTCTCGTAATCCTATTGAAATATATGAAAGTCGTTGATACGACCTGTACAGGAATCAGTTGTGAGTATGTGGAGATCCGGAACCTACACCCCACGCTTCACGGCTGCCGGCCCACCATGGACGACCGTTCGGCTTCAACAAGTGCTTTCAATAGCTGATAATCTGATTCCACAGCTCATATTTCGGTGTAGTGAAGACTCCGCTACCCAAGGGACCAGCACAACTTGACGGCATATCATGTCGCCTCGTTGGCGATTGGCAACGGTTTCACGTTGGGAGCTGAGACTTACACTGTTTAACATCCTCTCATGCACCTTCACCTGTAGATTGTTGAAACATGACATTTTCACTGCGTAAATTGCTTTGGTTTCCTAGACAACCAGTGGCACCGCAGAAACTTTGGGGGAGATTGCCGAGTGGTGCACCAAAACCACATGCAAAAAGATGCAACACAATACTCATGATTGCAAGGAATCTGGATCAAGTCTCACCATCCGGGACCAATTAGGCAATAACAAGGACAACCAGATCTTTGGTTCTGTTGCACATAAGTTGTAACATACAACAGATTACTGTTGGGATCGACAGGGGTTGAGCTCGTTTATCTTTTTGTATAGACCTGGATGAGGTTGCTTCACTTCATGACATAACACAGATGCCAGTTGCATATATTCAGGGAGGAGCCAATCTCACCCGTAGAAAGACTGCCAATGGTCAACCCCTTTTAGGAATATGGAAAGGAGGGCAAGACAAACTTAATCCTACTCCTGCATCTTGAGCCTTACTACAGTAGCACAACAGTGGGCAAGCCTGCAAGTGTACTTTACTTCAGGGAGGGGTGACTAAGTGTCACACAGCAGACTGGCAAGCCCTAAATCAGAAAAGTGAAGAAGTGTGTCGATCTCGGGGTTCTCCACTTCAATCACTCTCAGTTTAGCGAACAACATCTGGTCCGTGGAGGAGGATTTTAGGGAGGTTGTGGCACTTACCAGTCTTCGAACCGTTGAAAGAAACTTTAAATCTTCCCGTAGGTTCTCCGAAGCCCGAGGTGCAGAATTGTGCAGGTAACCAGTTAACCTTGTGGTTCAAATATAGAGGCCCGTCACAGAGTAGAGTTGATCCAAACATAACCAAATCTGTGCCTGAATGGTACCTGGTATCACTTATTGGCGAATTTTTACATACAGCTGCCGCTCGAACTTCTTTTTCCTACACTCTTCTCTGGGATGCGCGTTAAGATCTCGCATGCACCACTTTTCAAACAAGCGATGGGCTCCTGCAAGTTTAAACGCAGTGTAGACCAGGTCAGGCACAGGGCTTTATCGGTTGCAGATCGATTCTGGAATGTGACCAGTTCCAACTTGGAACTAGTGAATACCATGATGCGTGTATAGAGATCATGATCTTAATCTTTATTGGAGGCATATAGCCCAAAAATATGGCTAATAGAGATATGGCAGGTTCCACAAAGCATACACCCAAAGTTCCCAAGTTGTAAAAGTGTAGTTGTGTGTGTTCCTTGAATTTGAGCCGCGTCTGCTCAACCATCATCAGGAGGTTTGTGAAAAGTTGTTCTAGCTCACACACATCTTGTTTTGTGGACTTCGGACTCCAATCAAAGTTGTAACAAGTTCGAAGTTCTCAATATGACTGTCTTTGTGGTTCTATTAAACACAGAAACTTATTTGGAGACTGTTGTGGGGCGCTTGCTTGAAGTTTGTGAGATATCAGTCACCGTTCCCTACATCGTAGTTATACAATGAAATAGCAGAAAGAGAGAGAGAGATCTGATTTGAACCATCGGAAACTTCAAAATTAGCTCCCATGGACAGCAGAACAAAGGTGTTCGGTGGGCGCACTCTACTCCTATTGTTTTGGCCCAGTTCAGATACACCACATAATTGATGTCATACACATAATGAAGACAGACTCTTCAAATAAATATAGTCGAAATAAGATACAAAATCATCTTTTCACTCAGTTATTGATAAGGACGCTGGAAGGACATAGACGAGACCGAAATGAAACACACTAGTACAATTTCCTGTGTGAAGTTTGAAGACATCTTGATAGAAAAATATCTTGACGATCGCACGTTACAGAATCTGGCATACCAAAAGCACAGAATTTACCATCGACAATTACCCGCCACTCTATGGACCAGCTAAATATTTGAAGGCTTAAAGTATCACAAAGTTGAGAGACTGACTGAGATTATCGCATGTATTACTCGAGACTTATAGCTTTTACACGGCTAAGTACCGATTACCTACCTAAACGTTTATTGTTTGCTCCTCAAAGCTTAAAAGGCAAAACTTTTATAATCTGTATTCGGTATTGACTCAAGTCTGAAATTGGATGTATTGTTGCGTACTAAGTCTCAGTGCTACTCATGGGACTTCAAAAGACCTAACTAGAAGGCTAACTTGAGGGTGCGAAAGACGCTCAACGAGATTGAAGGAAGTGAAGAGTACACTTTCAACCTACATTCTTACTAACTATATAGTTCCAAAGATTAGACCAAACTTGTGTAGCAAGCACTTCACAGTTCTAATCCCTGACTGATACAATCATAAGTGTGTGTGTGTGTTTGTGTGTGTGTGTGAACTTACAATTCGTTCGTCAGGTAGAACTTCAAATGCCGAACCAAATTCTGGGTGAACTTGGAAATATTCAGGAGATCTACCAGAAAATTGACAGACGTTGAGCTTGGTGCCCAGCGGCAGATCGGCGAAAGTTTTGGGAATTATTACGCAACCCGGACAGCTCGATTGATCTGTTTTGATTCTGGGAGGCTGTGTCCATAGTATTCCCTATTCACTAATAAAGCGATCATAAAGGGTCTTAGACAGCGACTCAACAGTTGAAGAAAAAACGCCCTTTTCACACCTTCTAAAAAAGCCTGTGTCCATATCTCAGTAAATAGTCTATTGGAGTAGGAATAGATTTGAGGGGACATGTAGCTTGATCCACATGGATGGCGACTGTGACCATGGGTGTGCGCTGGTGTTGAGGCAATTTCTAAGAAGCCTCTTCTCTAGTAAAATGCTGCTCACCTCTAAAGATCATGCGTACTGGTATGCACCATCCGGCATAGTCACCAAAAATGTACAGCGGCTGCACACCCAAATGCGTCTAAGCACATGCATAGACAGAACGCTGGCGCCTGCTTACTTTTTGAGTTCAGAACTCAGGAGACAGAACAAAAAATACATCAAATAAAGCTGAAGACTTTCTCTATCTCCAACAACTTTGCCGTCTCAATCGTGTCGTGATTGTTGTTGTTCCCTGTTGCAAAAGCTCTCAGCAATCCCTTGCCTACCATTTGCTGCTTCCCTTTTAGCCAAAATATTCTCATAACTCGTATTTTGCTCAAGTAGTGAGATAATTGTTACCACCATTAAAAAGTGCCAATTTCTTCCTTCCAATAGCGCAGGACTTCTTCACCACATTAGGTAGCCAGAGACACTAAGAGGTCAGTATTCACAACCATCATTATGCTGTCACCGAAGAGCCAGGATCAAGAGCACTTCCAACAAACCCAGTTCCAACAACAATCTCAATTTGGCGCGATGCCACAACAAGTTGAAGGTTCTAGAGCTAGAGCCTCAAGCCCTCCTCCCCCACTTTTGCAATCAGTACCACTTCATCCTTCACAGCCTGGGAGCTTCAATACTAGTCACAATTCAAATTATACAACTTCGACTACTGTCCCACCATCTGGTCAAAACTCATTCTCCTTGCCATCTGTGAACCAATCTTCTTTCGTGAACGAGCAACAACATCAAGGAATGCAACAGCTGCCACTTTTGCCACATCCAGGCACATCTAACAATGGCTCTTACATTCCACACATTCACAATTTACAGCAGCACGCACTGTCTCCTTACAATGGCTTTCCTCAAGGTGAACAGGATGAAAAGCCTAACAGATTCTTCCTTTACTCACATGGTTTGCCTTACATCCAACAGCCGCTTCCCTCTGTCGCTGCCACCAATGGTGAATACCCCCCATATCCGTTTGCAGCGCCTAATAACGGAGAATCACAAGCATTTCCTCCTCCTCCACCTCTAATCACATCACAGTCAGTTCCCAACATAGCTGCTCATATTCACCACCACTCCAATTCAACACAGAGCAGTGGTCCAGATGATGCCCCTTTTCCTGGAGTGTTAGATCCACAGTTTCCTTCGAATTCTGTGTACTACCAGAGAAGTGCCACATACCCCAATGATAGCACCCACAAGCGGATCTCCTCAACATCCTCAGCATCGTCTTTCCTGGGCATGACCCCAGAAACGGCTAAGCGCAATCGTTGCAGTATCTGCCAGAAACAGTTCAAGAGACCATCCTCACTACAGACACACGTCTACTCACACACTGGGGAGAAGCCGTTTATTTGCAACTGGAATGATTGCGGGAGACTGTTCAGTGTGAGATCCAACATGATTAGACATAGAAAGTTACATGAGCGTGACGCCAAATTGAAGAAGGAAAAATATGAAAAGAAAGAGCATTTCAATCCCAATATCAAAGCTATAACCTCCACTAACGCCCTATCAGAATCTGCAAAAGAGGAACAGACCAGGGAACCAGATCCACTTCCTCTGTCTAATGGCAGCTCAAAGCAGTCGGTTAGCCTACATTCAAGTGGATCCCTTCCAAGCTTGCTCCATGCAGTAGCCAAGAATCCTCAATCTGAGTTTCAGATTGGTTGGTGAAAAAGAATTACACCATGAGAAGTTGAGTTTTGATGTTGGATAACGGCTGTATTTTTCTTTGCTTATGTTTATGTTTTCAAGGGTATTATGGAATTACCTTCTGTTTATATATAGAGTCTTGGGGTTTGATGAGTTCTAATTCATGGGAAGTTGATGCTCGTTTTCAACAGGTTGACTAGAGCATGGTATTCCCTTTTTGGTAAGCTTCAATTTCGGGTGAAGGTTGAGATGATTTTTATTTTATATTCTAACGTTGTGGGTTTGATACCTCTGATGGTTTTATGAGTTGTAGGTATCTTCCAAATAGAGCTTGATCTGTTGTGGGTGCTTTGGCTTTTTGCTTCAATTCCTTGCCTACAACAGGGCAACGCAAGCTATTTAGTTTGGGACACCATAATCTATAACATTGAAGATGAATCTGCATCTCCAATTTTTGATATCAAACCTTGCAGGATCATTGTGAAAGGCATTAAAGTTTAAGGCTAACGGGACTCGATTTGTGGAACGTACTTTCGACTATGTTTACTTACCAGGAGTGAGATAGAGAAAAAAGCCGAGTCTTCCCGCGGTACCTGATCAGAAGAAACCTCAAGGCCCCTATTTAAAACCTCAAGTCGCTTAAACCAATGAGTTTTCCTTATGTGTTATTCGCATCCTATAAGCTAACATTTTACTTAAAAAGAACTTCCAGTTTTGCCAATTTATTTGGGAAAGGCTTTTTGTTTCCTTTCGCCACAGCTGACCTCTTTCCTCATGTTTTGGGGTGCAATCATTTTAGCATGAGTTGATGGTTCTCTTGAGGGTTTGAAGAGAATATTCAGTTCCACCTCCTTAAAACAAAGATAATTTTTGAAGGTAGTGGATTGCACTATACTGGGAAAGTGTTTGGTCTAGAGGCGTGGCTAGAGGAATGGCTATCCCATGAGCCGTATTTTAGTATGGAAATCGGAAGGGTTTGCAGCAGAAATTGTAAAAGTCCCTCCTTCTGTTACAATGTTGAAGACTTACTTTGAAGTAGTTTCTAACGATGACTATATAGGTTATTGCTCGGTGTGAGACTTAGGAATCTGATCCTTGGGTGAGGACAAAGGTCAATGAGATGAGGAAGCGGTAGAGTGATAAACTAGGTTCCAGAGTGCTATACTAAGATTGTTGTCACCTGGAGATGATAATGAGTATGAAGAAGCCCTTGATGTAGAGAATCGAGAAAGAAGGATCTATTGTTCTACCTCCGAGTGGTTTTGGATTGAGGAGCTCTGAATCCACAGTTGGTCTAATACGTTAAAAGCTTGAGGGCACTCACTAAATACAGTAGGATTGATTCATGAATACTCTACTTTATACTTCTGAATCTGATTTAAAAGCCTGTTTCGACTCGACAGAAGGTGTCACAATATTGTCTCTCTGTTTCACGTGATTGCATTCAATTGCATTCCGGGTAACCTCATCGCTCAAAAAAAATTTTAAAAACTTTCACAGAAAAAAGAAACCTATGCAGTATAATAGAGTACACATTTCAAGAGTATCTCTTAGGGTTATTTGTACAGTGATAAGAAGCTAAGATGCAGTTAACCTGGAAAGATATCCCTACAGTTCCAAACGCCAATGATTTGCTGGACATTGTCCTCAACAGAACTCAGAGAAAGACTCCAACTGTCATCAGACCTGGTTTCGCTATCACCAGAATTAGAGCCTTTTACATGAGAAAGGTCAAGTTCACAGCAGAAGGTTTTGAAGAAAAGTTCCAAGATCTTATTACTGGTTTTCCAAACATTAATGATGTTCACCCTTTCCACAGAGATTTGATGGACACTTTGTATGAGAAGAACCATTACAAAGTTTCTTTAGCTGCCGTTTCCAGAGCCAAGACATTGATTGAACAAGTCTCTAGAGATTATGTCAGATTGTTGAAGTTTGGTCAGTCTCTTTTCCAATGTAAGCAGTTGAAGAGAGCTGCCTTGGGTAGAATGGCTACTATTGTGAAGAAGCTGAAGGACCCATTGGCTTATTTGGAGCAGGTCAGACAGCATTTGGGTCGTCTCCCAAGTATTGATCCAAACACTAGAACCTTATTGATTTGTGGATATCCTAATGTTGGTAAGTCCTCTTTTTTGAGATGTATCACCAAGGCTGATGTTGAAGTGCAGCCATATGCCTTCACCACCAAGTCCTTGTATGTTGGTCACTTTGATTATAAGTACTTGAGATTCCAGGCCATTGATACTCCAGGTATCCTTGACAGACCTACTGAAGAGATGAACAACATTGAAATGCAATCCATTTACGCTATTGCCCATTTGCGTTCCACTGTGCTTTACTTTATGGACATTTCTGAACAGTGTGGTTTCTCCATCGAGGACCAAGTTAAGCTTTTCCATTCCATCAAGCCTCTGTTTGCCAACAAGTCTGTTCTTGTTGTGATAAACAAGACTGATATTATCAAGCCAGAAGACTTGGACCCAGAACGTCAAGAGCTCATCAAGACTTTGACAGAGGTGCCTGGTGTTGAGATCATGACTACGTCGTGTCATGAGGAGGATAATGTTATGGTTGTCCGTAACAAGGCATGTGAGAAACTATTGGCTTCCAGAATTGAGCAGAAATTGAAGGGTACTGCCCGTGTTAACAACGTTCTTAATAAGATTCATGTTTCTAAGCCTGCTCCAAGAGATGATGTTAAAAGAGAGGCCTTCATCCCAGAGGGTGCTAAGAACTCTGCGAAGTATGATATCAATGATCCAAACAGACGTAAATTGGCCCGTGATATTGAAGCTGAAAATGGTGGTGCTGGTGTGTTCAATATCAACCTAAAGGATGCATACCTGTTGGAGGATGAGGAATGGAAGCAAGATACAATGCCAGAATTATTGGACGGTAAGAATGTTTATGACTTCTTGGATGCTGATATTGCTGCCAAGCTGCAAGCTCTTGAAGAGGAGGAGGAGAGATTGGAACAAGATGGTTTCTACGACTCTGACTCTGAGCTCGAAGATGATGAGACTGAAGACATCCGTGAGAAGGCTCTGTGGATTAGAGACAAACAACAGAAGATGATCAATGCTGCCAGAAGCAGAAAGGCCTTAAAGAATGGTGGTACCATGCCACGTTCAAAGATGACAAAGAACTTCTCTGAGCTGGAAACTCATTTGGAATCCCTCGGCCATGACACAAGCGCATTGGCGTCTAAGAAAAACACCAAGTTGGCCAAGAACAGATATGTTGAGACAGGTGCAGATGTTGTCGCCGAAGAGTTCAATGCATCTGCTGCAAGAAAGCAGCCAGTTCACAAGTCTGACAGACTGAATGATGGTGTTGCTGATGGATCTTTGAGAGACAAGACAGACAGAATGGCCAAACTCCAGAGACGTGAGCGTAATAGACAAGCCAGACAAGGTGAAGGTGATCGTCATGCTACTGCCTCCTTGCCAAAGCATTTGTTCTCTGGTAAGCGTGGCTCTGGTAAGACTGACCGTCGTTAAGGAGAGTTTGGTTCACTTCATTTGGGGGCTTCTAATATTTTTTGCATTATTGTTCGTTTTTTTGGTGATCATTTTGAATTGGTTCTTTTTATACCGTTTGTACATTAGAATTTAGTATATAACATCTGACTGTAAACTCTAATCATGTACCCGTTTAATAATATCAGTTTTTACCGACTTTTGATCCTCTCAAAACTCGAAGCCTGCGAGGGGTAACAACTATTAAAAACCACAACTTCTCTGTGAATAGTGTTGAATAGAACAAAACATTGTTTCCATATCAATGTGTACCCAAGGTTAGACTATTAATATCTTTAGCCAAATGACTAAAGTTTCTTGGAGAGCTGGTAAATTCAGCGCCACCAGAACTGTGAACTGGAGTATGATTAAATTCATCATCGTCCATCTTGAATTGCATTTCACTCTCATCTGGGTCTGTGCCATTCACAAAACTTTCGTCAGCCTCATCGACGTCAAAAGTAGTCTTTAACTGAGAAAAAGCCTGTGACCTCGATCCAGAAGGTCTTGATCCACGTCTCTGTAATTCTTGTGGAGTTAAGAGATCTGAGAGACTGGAAGGAACAAAATCCTCTTCAAACATCTCATTGCCTTCATCATCATCATCCATGATGGCACTTTCATGATTGCTGCCAGACATCATGCTTTGCAAAGTTGGACGGAAAGAAGCTGAATGTGATACGCTTCTTGAGGAATAGAATGAGGGCTTACTAGAGGAAAGCGTATCGCTAGCCACGGCGTTGGTGCTCCATATCGAACTCGATGCGAATGTGGATGGTCTGGCATCACTCATTGAAGCAGTTCTTGGAAGAGTAGGAGATGCTGTCGTCCCCTGGTAAATGAAGGCAGAGTTACTGGAAAATGAGTTTCTCCCAGAGTTACCCATTGCACCAGTTAGTTGAGAGGAGTACGGAGGTGATGTGGCCTGATTGGAATTGTTGTCAAACCCAGAACCGAAACCATTTCTTGGTTGTGACGAAGAAAGGACGGCTCGCGGAGAAGCAGATTGATATTGTGAGATCGATGATTGGGACAAGAATCCATTTCCATTATTGATTGCTTCATTGGTGCCTTTGCTGTTTTGATGGGTATTCAGAATCGTTTTGCTATCTCTGTTTTCTCTAGTGTTGGCATGGTTGATACCATTCCCGGAACCATTGTTGGCTTGGTACGCCTGTGCCAGTGATTTTGGATTAACTCTTCTACCATCTGGTAGTATATGGGCCAGTGCACACTTAACACCGAACTTGCAGTTGCCCTTCTGGAAGTACTTACAAGGGGCTGCTTCCACCTTGGAGTCCGTTGTGTGTGCGAAAGGGCACGAGTTGCCAGCTTGGCAAGTACCTTGCTTGAAGAACTTGCATGGAACATGCGCAAGGTCTACAACTGTGTGTTAGTGCTTCTTTCAAAGAGAAACTTTTGATGATGACGATGACTCACTTTTAGAAGGGCTCTTTGAGATATCGATTGGGGAGGCGTGCCCAGACTTATTCGCAAAGCTCTGAGATCTGGATCCCGCAACACGATGTTTTGCCATTATCGAGTGGTAGTGTTATCAAAGGACCACACGTGCTAGGCAGATCTGTAGGGTAGTGGCTTAAAGAACTTGGTCACCTATCGTAAGCGTGACACAACCTTCTTGAACAACCAAAAACAGCAGTTGTGTGATAGATTGAAACAAGTATTGAGAAGCTGAGTTTATAGTGTCTGTGGATGAGATAATCTGAATGACAAGCTATGGATTTGACGGTATGAGTGCTAACACCTTGAATTTATTGGAATTCATCGTCTTCAAATGTTGGGGATTTGTCTTATCTATTCATCATGACGTAATCTCTGATATAATCAGGGAGGGTAACTACAAGCCGTTAACAGATCGAACACAGATTTATTCGATGAAGCAAGAACTCCAAAGTCTATTCGTTGAAGTGATAGACCAGGTAATTTGGTAAACCAAAGACCTGGTAACCAAGACGCTTAGCAATTTTGGCGAAACCTTCAGTTTCAATGAGGTTGTAGAATGGGAATGGGGGGAACATCGCGCCGTCTCTGTGCACATCAGCCTTGACTAGGACAGCTGCCCCACCAACACCGTCCAGTTCCATCTCCGCATTGATATCAGCACCTGCTTCGTAAAAGTGTGCCATCAACGCTCTATATGTAGCAAGGTCAGAGTAACCTTCCACGATAATTTCATCCTCAGCCATGTTAGCAGCAATCTTTAAACCTTCTTCGCTTTCAACCCAGTTGTTAAAATCATAAGGTCTGATTGAGTCCTCTCTCTTCTCCTCATCAAAGTATCTCTGGTAACAGTTGGCGGAAATAATCGGCTTGTCGTGAGACACTAAGTCCTGGATCAATGTTGGTGGTGACTCAACAATGTCAGAGTCCAACCACAATACCCAGGATGTGTAAGGGCCAAGCGTGGAAAAAACTAAAGAGTTTCTAGCCAATGCCATGCTAGATCTTCTCTCCTTCTGGACCTTCAGCGCGTGTCTATCTTTCTCCGTTTGTGAGTTCAGGGAATCCGTATCCTGTCTTAGAATAGTGATCTTAGAGAATCTGTTCTCTTTCTTACCTGTCTGGATCTGTTTGATAGCCTTCTCCAACTTCTTTAAAGCAATATCACCATCCTTGGTTCTTGGGACAATAAAACCAAGCTCAATGAGTTCACGAGGATATGTCAGCCTCAACAGGTTATTCCAGTATTCGTTGTAGAATCTTGAAACAGGAGTCAGAATCAAGACCTTCTCCTTGTTAAATACAGCCATTGGCGTAGATGTCAGCTTATTCAGGTCATAATGGGAAATGTGATCAACAGGAAGATTTCTTGGTATGACATCAGCCTTTCTGCCATATAAACCATTCTTCTTCACCTTGTAGCTGTATTTAGAAGTACTCCCACCTGAAAATAGGTAAAACACCAACACGATGAGAAGAACTGGCGCCAGAAGGAGAAGGGGTCTTCTTCGTATTTGTCTGAGAAGATGATTCTTGTTAAACGCTGGCTTCATGGCGACTCTAAGTGAGACTCTAGCGACAATTAGGTGGTGTTGTACTTAGAAGGTAGGTCCTTTTTTCGTTAGAAAAAAAAAACAACGGTGCCTGTTCAGATTTTGAGCGTGTTACCCGGTTAGATCATAAGATCGTCTTAGTATAAGTGAATAATCGTAAACTACAGTGGAAACAGATCATAAAACACATGAACAGATTAAGTAAGGTACAAAATAAAACACTTCAAGCACTCTATTTGAAGACCTTACCGTCGGCAATTTCTCTGGTCTCGCCCTCGATGACCAGTGGCTTGTCCCAGGCGAAGACATCCTCAACGAAGGCCTTGTCTTCTGGCTTAGAAGCATCCAACTTCTTGAAATCATAAGATTCCCAATCTGGAGCAACATTGAAGGCTGGCTCGTACTCTTGACCTCTGACCAAGAAGACGGCAACAATACCATTGTTGTTGTTCTCACCGTAAACGACACCGGAACCGAACAAATACTTTGAGGAACCAGACAAACGGTTGAAGAAACCACCAACCAAGTTGTTGGACATGAAGGTCAAAGTCAGTTCATCATTATATTTGTAGTCGACTCTCCACAAGGACCACTCAGATGGGTCGTAGTGCTCCCAGAACCATGGTAGAGCAACCTCTCTGGTCTCCTCGTTGGAGTAGGTTCTCTTCCACTCGTCCAAAACAAAGTTAGTTGGCTTACCCAACAACTCCAATGGATGCTTTGCCTTTTTCTCTTCAACTGGAGCATCCTCCTCCTCTGGCTTTGGTTTTTCAGCCTTTGGTGCCTTTTGAGCCTTTGGAGCAGCTTCCTTCTTCTCTTTCTTTGGAGCAACGTACTCAACTGGCTTCTCAATGAACTTGAAGTTTGGGAAAGCCTCAGCTAGGGCTGGGTGAGCTCTGATAGTGTTGGACCATCTGGTGAAAGCTGGGTGATTCTTTCTCCACTCAGCACCCCACAAGTACTCGAAGCCTCTCATCAAAGCAGAAGCACCGTACAAGTCAGCAAGAGACAATCTCTCACCAACCAAGTAGGTGTACTCAGTCAATCTAGCCTCAAAGACGGAGGCAATCAAGTTAGCAGCATCGGTAGCGTCAGAGACTTGCTTCTTGTTATATGGCTCCTTACCGATAATTGGCTTGAAGGCTCTAGCAACGGTGGAAATTAAATCATTGGTAATGGAGACCCATTTCAAGATTTGGTAGTACTCCGCATCGTTCTTACCCAACAACTTGGAGTCCTTGGCTAGAGAAGCAACTGTAAAATTGTTAGTTCCTGCATCAATGTTGCAATTAAGTGGTGATAATGGCATTCTTCTTCTTTGAATTTCAGACTATAATCCTCGACATGATTTATTAAGACAGGGATAACTGTATAATTGATTGTAATTTTCTCATCATTGCAAACGAAAGAAGGCCCTATTTTCACTGCTCAATGAACAATACTTACTGTAAGTGTAGACGGCAATAGCCTCAGTCAACTTGTACCCTTTTGGACCAATGAAGGCTGGGATCTTACCCTGTGGGAAGGCCTTTTGGTAGGCAGCATCCTTATCCTCGACAACATTGATGTCGAGGTTCAAGTGCTTAACCAAGCCTTTGGCTAGGAAACCTCTGGAATATTGACCAGCGTATAGAGTACCTTGGGACATTGTTAAATGTTTGCTTGTTAGCGAATAAGAAAGAAAGAACACAACATTGAAAATTTTTTTTGGAGGAAAATTCTCAGATGTGGTTATTATGGCTCAATGGTGTATGGGTGTTCAAAACCTTCACGTGCCTTTAAGAGGTCCGGGTAACTTGTACATTATTGTTAGGGTGACGGCAAGTGGCCCCCAATTCTTAATAGCATTGAGCAATGATTATTTGAAAAAAGAATATTTGTACCAGTCAATATGAACTATTAGTACAATGCCTTCCACTGGTTCCGTAACTGCACATATCTAAGAGATACCAACTTTTTCACCACACTGAACATGGAGGGTAAAAGTTACTCTTTCCGGTGCGAGCAATCTCCAAATGGAGCCTGAGTGTGGTGTAGTACGAAGTCGCAGCACATGTGATTAAGGTCTTCTCACTCAGAGATCGATTGAGATTCTTTTGGAAGATGTGTGACTCTGCTGATTACAAGAAATACCCACCAACATCAGTCATGATCGGAGACCAAGTTCTCAAGATGATTTGATCAATTGGGGGCGGTTTATGGTGTGAATAATTGAGCTCGCACAGATTTTACTGCTCGATATTGATTGTGTATCTAGTAATGAGTGCTGTAAGCGTTAAGCTCTCTCTTGATCCAGGTCAACGCACCAGATAGATAGCAGCTATGATCTCGATACAAAAATCATAGTTATTGGTGAAATTCCGGCTTCAGAAGTGGGTCAAGGATCAAATTCTACAAGGTGTGCGACATTGTCTCCATGGAGCAACGAGAAAGCATTGATCTTTGAAACAGAAAACCGAATACCTAACTTGCAATCTGTAATCTGCGTACTATTTATGTAATCGGTACCTTGCATAATACGCGCTAATTTCCTCTTTAGGAGGCCTAAAGGGCCAGTTTGTTTCAGGTTTTGAAATTTGCGCCTCAAAGAGTTAAGTCGTTTCAGACAAATTCCTTCTGGCGCACTGGTTCAACACCTATACCAACGGTTAATCAAGTGATCCTGTACTGGAAATGGCCGCAGATAGAGAAAGTACGAAGAGACACAGACCCACAAATCTGGAGTTGAAAGCCTCCAACCTTAACGTGGGCGACGCGTCCAAGTCAATGAACGAGTATGCGATGAAGTGCGTTTCGCCTGGACTACCTCCTCTGAGTGCCAAAATGAAAAGCACTTTCAACATTTCCAAGTCTATTGAGGAACAGCAACGTCAGATAATTGCCTCGAGAAAGTCCATTTCGAAAGCTGGGAATGAAAAAGCTGATGAGACTGATGTTGAAGGTGAAGATCAAGATGCAGGAGAAGAAGAAGAGAAGTCACCGCAGACAAGTACCTCTCAATCCTCCTCAGGCACATCCGGAAGTGTGGAGAATATATCGATTCCATTAGAATCTTCCAGCAAACGTTTCAAAAGGGATAGGGCCCCACCCCCCCTCAATCTGAACCTCAATCAACAGCATATGGGACCAACCATCAAGTCTGCACCAATTTACAACCTCAATTCACAGTACCAGAATACACTACCCACTTCAAGAAGGACTCAATTCAAGAAACGCTTTCAGCAACATCTAGGCTCGACAAGGATAGGGGAATTCCCGCAAGCCATAGTAATGACCCCCAACGGCCCAATGAGAGTAATAGGGAACTCAAATCGTGAGCCCCAATCAAATGCTAGGCGAAGACAGCAAGTACCTTATTCAACTGCATTTAGTCAGTACTACACCGGAGTTCCAAAGACTGCCACTTCGAACTACAAGAGAAGTGGTGTCCCTTTGACGCAACATCAGTTGGCCAAGTATCAGCAGCAATTAGCATATCACCAAGAACAGTGGGCCAAGTTCAAAGAGTACCAGGAATATAGAAAAGTGAGTCATGTCACTGATGTTTTTGAAGGCGATGCCACTAGATTAGCTCCTGTGACATCTCAACCTTTGAGCGCACAGAGAGCATTTTTTAATATTGATAACACACCACAAACATTCACCCAAACAACTAAACCCAAAGAAGACAAATCCAAGACCGACGAAGATTCTGGTGAAGAAGATGGGCCAGAGATTAACGCTATCGAGGAGAGTGCAGAACCAGAGGCTGACATGGAATTTCAAGATGTTGCTACCTCTGTAAGGGCTGAGTTGAGAATCATGGACTCTATCTTCCGATTTGAGCTGGATAAAGGCTCATCAGAAAAGGAAAATAAGGAACGATTCTTGAACCATTGTGCAGTTGCTTGGGATCAATTCGTGAGATAAGAATGACGATGATTTACAGGCATTTGGTTTCACACTTGACGATCTGCTCTTGCATATCTTGAGGGCATTAATCCTTTCATTCATTAATATAGATTCTTGGACATGTATGGACCATCCAATTCATAGCCTAATCTGTTGTAGTAGTTTCTGACACCGACACCACTGATGACACTGATCTTCTCAGATCCGTGTTCTTCTCTTGCAATTCTTTCAGCTTCCTCCATCAACAGTGTACCAAAGCCTTGATGCTGGAACTTTCTTGGATCTCTTGAGTGTAAAGGCACAACAGAACCATACACATGCAATTCTCTAACCAAAGAGGTCCTCTTTCCCAAGAACTCCTTTCTGTATGTATGCTTTTTGGATGGCTTTCTTAGTCTCAAAAGTCCAATCAAGATATCCTGTTTCGGATCTTCGTAGGAAAGAAATGTCTCCCATCCATCGTTCGCATAGTAGTCTCTTCTGATCAGCTCAACTTGATCAGGTTGAACTTTGTGATGTACCTCCTGAATACCGACTTCTCTTGTTCTCACATCTCTACAATGTGTACCAAAGTCTTTCATCCTGGCCAAAGCCAATTCTCTCAAGTTACCATTCTCAACACCAGAGGACACCAACGGCATTGGAATATCTCTTTGAACTCTGTAGATTCTTGTCCATGGAGGAACCAAGGCCAAGATTCTTGCCACCAGATCAATAAGGGCATTGGCATTATAAGATTTATATCTTCCAGTCTTCCAAAGTTCATACAAACCCGTACCTCTGATAACCAAGGTAGGATAAATCTTCAGACCATCAGTTCTGAAATCTGGGTTCTCAAAGTACTCCTTAAATTGTGCTAAGTCTCTTTCCATACCCACATTTGGCAAATCAGGCATCATATGACTGACAATCTTATAACCGGTATCTTTTGCAATGGCGAACGTTTCGCAGACAGAAGTAACAGTGTGACCTCTATTCGTATCTCTTGCAACATCTTCGTAAACACTCTGAACACCGATCTCCAGTCTTGTGCATCCATATTTCAACATATCATCAAGATGAGTGCGAGTGCAGTAATCCGGTCTTGTTTCAATGGTAATACCGACACATTTAGTCAATGATTGTTGAGAGTATTTGATGGCTTGATCTAAGTTAGTACCATCGTAACCAGACAGGGCATTATGCAATTGACAAATGAATTCTTCCCTGTACTCTTTATCCAACGACATGAAAGTACCACCCATCACAATATATTCGACTTTATCAACAGAATGGCCTAGCTGTTTCAGTTGATCAATACGACCTCGGGCCTGTTCATAAGGGTCATAACGTGCTCTGATAGCTCTCATGGAAGTAGGCTCATATCCAGTGTATGATTGTGTAGAGTACTCAAAATCAGAATCAGGACCACCGGGGCAGTAGACGCAAATGTTACCTGTAAATGAAATATGTGGGCAACGATGTGGTTTGGACATAACTGCTACAACACCAACACCAGAGGCAGTTCTGACAGGTTTAGCTTTCAACTTAGGAAGCAAGTACTTTTTGTATTGATCTGGAATGGAGTTTATGACATCCGTGAGTCTAGGCTGAGATTTTAGTTTGTATTTCTTGGAGTTTTTTGTGATGAGTCCGTTTAGATTGATCTCCCTTGATGTAGTCAGTGAGTCGATGAGCTCAAGTGTGATATCAGAACAACACTGTAGGAAACGCTCCTTTTCAGGAGCCATTTTCTGTTTGCTCTTTATGACTCCGTGTGACATTGTAGTCGGTACTCTGGATTCAAAAGAAGGATAAAACGAGTAGAATACCACGTCAAGAGTTATACCCAATAGCGTTGCCAAAATTACAAATTTTCTTGTCCTCTAATAGTGTCCATACCAGATGAGCAAGATCACTATCCAAAAACGGAATAATTCCCCAATCGGGGATTTCTAGAGGTTTCGCGTCTCAGGAACTCGTTCGAAAACGCCAACACCTACCTTTCCAGATCAACATATTTAACCTCTTCATCACAACACAGCGTTAAGATCCTTTTGTGATACCAGACTTATAACATTTTTTGAATTCATACATCGGATTACCATGTCTGCGAGCCAATTGTCTCAGGGACAGACTCCCATTACGGAGCGTCTTCCGGGGGACCCACAGGCGATGATTCAAGATGCCACTGTTGAATCTAGACAGTCTAAGAAAAATAGGAGGAAGAAAGAAAAGAAGAAGGCAAAGAAGATTGCGACAGGAAGCTCACAAACAGATTTTGGATTACATTTGCAGAACCAGGACCCATCCGAATCCCCTTTCGATACCGAATCTGACCTAACATCTCAGGATGTGAGTGCAGCAGGTGATGTTAGTGACCCTACCAACCAGAAATTTGGAGATAATCCAGATGCTGAATCTCCTTTAAAACCTGCTTCGCATCTGCTAGTTGAGGAAGGCACTGTCTCCAAGAAGTTCGAGAGCCTGAACTTGACAGATGAGACCCTGCTAGAGGATATAGGTCAGACCAACGCTCCTTACACTCAAGCACATGCTAGCGAAGATATGTCACTAGTGAATGCAGATGTTCCAGAGAGAGCCGAATGCGATTTTTTTGGTAGTGATCAACCTGAGAAGCTGCCTTGGGAGGATATAACCGAGACACCTGGACCAAAACCTGAAGATTTGGCTTTGATGTCAGAGGAACGCTTGAAAGCCGCAGATGTGGCTCCTCAGAATGTGGGGAAGACCAACAATGAGCTGGTAGAAGAGATTGGTGAGGCTACATTTTCCGAGACTGAGAAGCCTTTAAACGAGACTACATTTGAGCCACTAGCCGAGTCCTCATCTGATATGTTTGGCTCTTCACGCGCTTCTGATCAGCCGTGGAAAAAAGGTCCACACGTTGAGTCGGACCCGCCTTCTGGAAGTGTTTACCAGCTAGAGAAATCTTTGAATAGCAAAGAACAGCTTGAAGATTTGTTTGGAGGAAATGATGAACCTCCCCTACCTTGGGCCCAAAATGAGGATAGGGAACCAATTACACCAGATCTAGTCATTGAAGGCCACGCTGTTGATGAAGTTGTACCAGAGAGTAACATCTTCGACTCTGTTTTACTTGAAGAGGTGCTGCCTTGGGATGAGAATAAGGTTGAAACTGTAGTGCAAAATGAAACAGTGATTCATGACACTGAAGAATCCACCGATAATCATGAAGCGGATATATTTGGGCAGTCAGAAGTGGATGACTTCTTGAATGGTTTGCAGCAACCTGTTGTTACTGGTGACAAGTTCGCCTTTTTAGCAGAAGACATGGATGATTTATTGTTTGATAATGAGCCCTTGGAGAATGCACAGACTTACCCACCACTAGATACAGTGCAGCCAGTGGCCCCACAACAAAGAAACATATCTCAGCCTCCGTCACAACATAGAAATGTTTACAACCCATATACGGCCAACCCAGTGCCACAGTCTGAGTCACAGGATTTACAACAACACCATTTAGACATCCAAAAGTTGAATGAGAACAAGAAGAAATCTGATGCCTACGATTTCCCCGTTGACTTGATGCCCAAGAAACATTACAAAAAGCCAGCTGTTGTGCATGTTCAGTCTTTCAGTCCTCAACCAAGTATTCCACTACCTGTACCGAATTCTCTACCGGCTACCACCCCTAATCCATATGCTCCAAGACAACACCAAACAAACTTTTCGGGACCAAATGCAAACATTTCTGCTCAGCAGTTCTCTCAGCAGACTGTCCCTGGGCAGTACAGTCAGTCTTCGCCTGTTCCTAACACTTATGAGTCACCAAAGGGACAATTTCCTCCTTCCAAAGGGTTGAAGGGAAATGGGGTGTATCAACCTCTTGCACTAAGCCAACCACCAACTGGGCCCCCAAAGTTGGCGAAGAAAAAGTCATCATTCTTTGAAGAGCTTCCTCTTGTCCAAAAGGTTCCAGCTAAGCATGCAAGAAGTTCATCCACTGGTGGGTTTGGTTCACCTTTGGGTCCAACTACAACTCTTACTAGTCCTACTGCGAACCTGAATCCTGCAGCTGTCAGATATCCAGTCAGTGGTCCAGGTCAGGGATCAGGCCGTGGTAGAGCTCCTTCCATTTCTGGGGGCAACCCATATGCCTCAGTCAACCAACCTCAACACCCTGGTCAGATGCCAGCCATACCTGTGTATGCACAAAAGCAAATGACTCCAGCTAGCGGATATTCATTCCCTGGTCAACAGAAGACGCAAGTTAACGTTCAAAATGGGATTCTATCACAGTCTGTGAGTGGCCAGGTGAATAACTATCCTCTTCATCTACCTCAGGGAAGCGCATATCCTCCAGCTCAACTACCTCAAGGGAACGCCTATTTCCCAGCTCAACAAAATCCAAACCCAACACTATCTCCCCTACTGAACCAAGTGCAGCCTAATCGTTTGCCAGTGCAAGCTCTAAGTGTGAGCACTGGTGTTGACGCAAGTGTAGGAGCTGTTTTGTCTCCTAGCCAGCCAACTCCAAGTGTTTCGAGATATGCTCCTATAAACCATAGAAGACAAGCAAGTGCTACAGCTAATAACTACGACCCATATAGCTTGTCTAAGGTTCAGAATGGTCAACTTAGCCAAAAGTTCGCACCAACTCTACCAAATATCCAAGGCCAGGATCATATGAATCTTCCACAGCAGGTACAGGTAATTAACCGGCCAAATGGGGTTTATGGCCAGGGAAATTTGACCTCTACACACTATGCAGTCCCGCAGCCGGGGTACCATAATGTTTCATCAAACCAACCTATTCAGAACCCTGAGCAGTTGTTGAGAAGGCAGTTTCCAGTATTCAGTTGGGGTCATGGTAACAAGCTGGCTTATTTCATTCCAGGTAATGGTCTCCATAGCAGCGGAGTTAAGGTGGTGGAAACTGAAGATTTTATGAAAGAGCAGGCTCTTAAGGAATTCCCAACTATCTCTAAAAAGAACATTCCCGCAATAGTGAAATACTTGGATAACTGTGCTAGCTTTATTGAGAAGAGCACTTCAGCTAGTGTTGATAAAGATGAAATTTTGTTGATTCAACTGTTAAAACATAAGTTGCTGAAAAATGAAGAAGTGTTTGATTATGGTGCCATTTTCAACTACCAGGAAAACAATACAAATACCTTCAATGAGAGAGCACATGTTCCAAAGCAAGACTTGAATAAGAGGCATTTTTTTGGCTTACTTGCCACTGGTCAGAAGGAGCACGCCATTGAATTGGCCTTGCAGCACGAAGATTTTGCCATGGCGCTGTTTGTATCTGGTTTGGTCGACAAGCCAACGTGGATGAGAGTCGTGGACCGGTACTTGCACTATGCATTCAAGGGTGACCAAAATGGTTTCTTGCCCATTCTGCTCAACATTTTGGTGGGTGATTCGAGAGCTGGTGTTGAATCCTTTAGAAATGATGAACACAGAAAAGTATTTGCTATTAATCATTGGAAAGAGTTAACTTCGGCAGTTATTGCCAATAAGTTGAATGACTCAAGTTTGTTTTTTGGTGATTATGCTGACTTTTTGCTCGAAAATGGCTTTGGATTGGCAGCTCATATTGTGTTGTTCAGTGGTAACATGCCTCTTCGCCCATCGGTCTCTTCTTGTTCTCTGAAGAGTATTCTCTACTCTGAGATTTATTCCTTGACTATTCAGGAGCAGGGAAAGACTTTTGACTTGACTGAGCTTTACATTCACCATGCATCTTGGTTGGTTGATTACAGTTTGAGTTCAGAGGCTCAACGGTACATTGATTTGGCTTCTGCTTCGATTAAGAGTACAAAGAGCCCGGATGTTAGACTACTCAAAATTGCTCTTGAGCAGTTGAACGAACAGATTTCTGGGATAAGTGCAGAGACGGGTAGTTGGCTAGCTAGACCAAAGTTGGAGAAGCTGTGGGGCCATGTCGATAAGAGCTTGAATACATTCATTTCTGGTGATGAGGCTCCATCGAAGCCAAAAGAGGGTATTTTCAGCAAGTTCAGTCCTGGTGTTTCCAGAAATTCTTCATTTGTTTCTATGACACAAGCTGCCAGTGCTGGTTCAACGTCTGTTTACGACCCTAATGCTTCTTTTGCTTCAAGGCAGCCACCTTTGCCACATGTTTCATCTAGGGTCGGATCTCTGTCTCAGATCCATGCCCAGGGACCTCAATTTATCAAACCAGCTGTTCCTGGAGCAAACGGTAGGTCCGCATTTCCTAGGACCTATACTCCACAACCTGAACAAAATATGACTATTTCTCAACAGGGGTCACCTAATGCTCTTCCTCAGTATGTTCAACCGATAAGGGTTAACCAAGGAAACACTCCTAGAAATGGATTGTCTCTATCACCGAAGACAAAAGTGTCCAAGTATGCTCCTGTTCAAGACTCAAGGAGATCATCAGTAGCCAGTTCAAGTCATGGCGAGGAACTCTCTTTTCAAGCCCATCATTCTTTTGATGCCCAAGCCTCTGCAGGTTTATCACAGGTTTCGGAAGATGGTCCACAACATTACTTTGATCTGCAACAGCAGCATGGCCACCTAGCTCCCTCCTTGAACCAACCACTTGCCTCTCCAGCCCTTGGTCTGCCAGTGAAACAATTCTCAACATCTGCTCCACCTTTGGGTCCTCCAAGGGGTGCATCTAGAAATTCCTCAAAAACCAGAACTCCTAGATACACACCAACTCCAAGCTTTGAGCCTACCAAGGATGTTACTCGCACTGAGACATCCGAACCTGCACAGTCTGCAAGATCATCTATTACGCTACCAAGTGCAGGACCGTTGTACTGTGAAAGTCCACAGGAAAAGGGACAACATGCAATCTTGGAAGAAGGAAGCCCGAATTCGCTGGAGAAATCCGATATAGTCGAACTGTCTACTATCGTGGGGTCTGAGGTTGCTACTGAGAAGGCGGTTGAAGTTATCTCCAGTGTGGTGAATGATACTGATGCTGAACTCAGTGAACCTCCACAGGAAGAAAACCACTTCCTTGGATCAAGTGAAACAGCTCAGTACAAGGAGGAAGAACTAGGGTTTGAAGTCGAGCAAATCAGTAAGACTCTGCAAGAGCCAATGGGCCAACTTGAAGATTTCGAGGGTGGTGCTCAGCAAACTGAGGAATCAGGGACACCTGAATACCTTGCTGAAGAACAAACTCAAGTTAACTTAAAAGTTCATCCAAACTCATATGTCAAGCACCGGACCGCAGGTGGACCACCGACAAAAATTTACTCTCCTGTGACCGAAAATGCTGATCAACCCGTTAATAAAGCTTCTGAACAAGCTTCTATTTCTGAGATTACTTATGGGGATACTGGTAAACCAGAGATGATCCCAGCACATTTCAATCAAGAGCCCCAACTAGGAGTTACATCCGGTCTAGTCAACCCATATGCTCCACCAGCGAACGGAAATCTTCAGCCTAGAAAACCATCAATTGGCTACTCTAACGCTGGCCAATCAAGAAAGAGTTCATATGTTCCTGTTGCTTCTAGCGAAGGGAACTTCAGAGCATACAGAGCCAATTCTACCGGCGACACAAGCACTTTGAGCAGTTTTTTCAATCCTGGTGAGGTTCCAAGAGTCACCACTCCTCAAGTCTCCAATTTTGAGCCTTTGAAACCACCAGAAACCATTGATCGTGCTACGGAGGGTTCACCGTCGACTAGATTCAATGTATACCAACCGCCAACAACCAGCCACAACATTACGCAGATTGGCGAAGAAGACGAGGAGTACTATGATGATATTGTGGATGATGACGATGATGACGATGAAGACGATGTGGATTATTCTTCCACTAAGAAGAAGCAGGAGGTTACACAAGAGAAGAAGATAAAGAAATCTTCCAAAGAAACCGACGCTAATGGAACTGGTTGGTTTGGGTGGTTGCGTAAGGACAACCATGGTCCAAAAGTCTACAAGGCTCATCTGGGTGAGAGCAGTTCCTTCTATTTTGATGAGAATCTTAAGAGGTGGGTGAATCCAAATGCGTCTCCTGAAGAGTTGGAGAAACTTGCTGGTCCAACCCCACCTCCACCAATTATCAAGAAGAAGCCAAAGAATTTGAGCAAACCACGTTCTGATTCAGGCTCTCAATCGCCTACAGCATCATTGTCTGGTGCCCCATCAATGGCAGCTCCAAGACCTAACCCTCCAGTTACAGGAAGAAAGCAGGCAGCTCCAGCTGATTTGGACGCCTTGTTAAGTCTTGGAGGTACAGGTGGTCCACCCACTGGTCGCGGTGCTATGGGTGGTGTTTCTACCAGGAGAAAGAAGGGTAGGGGTTATGTTGATGTGATGAGTCAGTTTCAAGATAAAAAGTGAGAGTTCGCACTCCCAATCCTCTACATTGCATCGTTGACAACTTTGGTTTATGTACATTAATATTATATTTACAAGTTATGAGTCTACTTTGTAGTTTCCTCAATGATTGGTGGAGCTCTGTAAATGTCACCATTGATGCGCATATCCTCAAAAATCATTGATTGATCAATGTCCTCGGGCTTTGGAATTCTATCAGTTGGCTTATTCTCGAAGACAGAGCCAGCCATGATGACTTCGTTGGTATCCAAGTTGATCAAATATCCAACGTAGTCTACCACACTCCTGTCTATTTTGTTGACTTTATCAGTTTTGAGGTTGACATTAATCAACTCTTGACGAGTGTTGAATTTGTAGACAGCCTGACAGAACTCAACAGGTCTACCTGGCAACATAATTGGTCTAAAACTGACAAGCTTCGGCTTCTCGTTGAAACTCACCAGTCTCCAGTCCAGCTTGACATTTGCTGGAATTGATCCAATTCTGTTATTCAATGATTTCTCAACCCACACAGAAATGTTCTTTTCAATAGGCTTGATGTCACCAGCAGAAAAGCTCTTATTGACAGCGACGTAGCTTTCAATGGCCTTGTTTTTCCAAAGAAGGAAATGAGGCTTAAGACCGGTTTGCCATCTCAAAAGGGCGACTTGGATTGTGTTGATACCTAGAACGTACAGCCTTCTCACCAAACAGTTCCAGACAGACTTTGGAGAGGTGAGCAAGCTAGGAAGATTCTTGTACGACACTGGGATGTAAATATCTCTGGTCAAACCAATGAAACGAGGATCAAAGACCTGCTGTTGACTTGGTTTGGCCTTGTCCTTTTTCTCTTCACTTAGACTAGCTAAAGTAGAAAACTGCAACTTGATCTGTGAAACAGCGTTTCTGGAAGTAGTCAGACTGACTGGACGTGCCACTGCGACTGATCTTGATAGGAACATGGCGCTCTGAGGTGTGGTGTAGGTTCAGATTCTGACCAGATGAGCTCTGTTCGTTCTCCAATGAACTTGATCGCTTCAGGTTTCGATTTACTTATTCGCGAAATCCAAAATGGCGAAAACCGGCGAAACTGGCGAAACTGGTGAAACTGGCAGATCGCTTTGGGATACCGCCGCCGAATCATCAAATTTTCGAAAAAGCAAAAAGGAAACAGACAAAATACAACAGATTGAGCTTTCGTGAATCTCACTTCCAGGACCATACAGATCCCAGCAAACACTGCAAGCTACACGGGTTGATTTCAAACCTGATTGATACTCTGCAGCTGTCATTTACGCGGAGCTTGATTGTGACGAGTCTTTTCACAAACACCAACCCCCAGCCCTTGTTGAAACCTTTAGATTTATTTGTGGAGGTATTTCATTAAGCTATTACATCAATCTTCAAAGAAATAGCAGACTCATCGCTTGCTAATTCTTCAATTAAACAGTTCAGGGAAAGATTTCAATAACTGAAGTCTATTACCCCATTGTTTGAACCGTTTGTTCTTTTTTTAGAGCACAAGGCTATATTTAGAATTGTGTCAAACTGAACCATTGACCAGGACCCACTTGCTTAGTCAAACTACCCAAGGCAATCACAGTCACCAAAGAGATATAAAGATTGAGAACTGACAATTACTCAAGATGGGAAGAAGAAAAATATCAATCCAGCCCATTACAGAGGAGCGAAACAGAAAGGTTACATTTGTCAAGAGAAAAGCAGGTCTCTTCAAAAAAGCACACGAACTCGCAGTGCTATGTCAAGTTGACCTAGCAGTGGTGATACTGGGCCACAATAACTCCAAGTTCTACGAATACAGCTCTGTTAACCTTGAAGATTTGTTCAAAGCTCACAAACAAAAGGGATATAGCCATGAGTTCAAATCACCTGCTGATTACGGAGACTATGAGCTAATTTCCAGGGTTCAGGGCAGTAGCGCACAGCCTAAGGGCCACAAAAAGAACCATTCCTCGGTGAGCGTATCCATTGATGGTGGCTCTAGTGGTGAGGACGAGGACGACGATGACGAAGAGGACGAAGACGAAGAAGAGGAAGAGGAAGAGCTAGCGGTATTACCTAGATCCAAAAGAAGACGAACAACCGTAAAGAAAGAGAAAAATCCTGAACACACCAAAGATGTGTTGCTTCCTGTTCACCAGAGTGCTTTGCAAGAACATTTGCTTACGCAACCTCAACAAGGTCAAAGGCCCAACCTCCCAGCACAGGTCTTCAATGCCTACAACTCTGGTCCTCCGATCATCCAGCACCAACAACCATTGATGTACCAACAACAGCATATGCAGCAGCAGCAACAACAACAGCAACAACAACAACAGCTCCAACAGCTCCAACAGCAGCAACAACAAGTCCCTAGTAACTATCAGTATCAGATATTGAGGCCCCCTCTCGCTCTCGAGGCCAATTTTATTTCTCAATCCCCTCAAGAGAAGCCTCAACCTGGCCAAGATTCACCAAAGATTGTGGATGAAAACACTGTTCCTGTCTCTAGGGGGAACTACCCACTTCAGCAGCCAGTTTCAAGCTACCAATACCCTGCATTTCAGTTCTCACCAGCAACTCCGTCTTCACAGCGTTCAGAGGCACTACCGAGACTGGGAACCCCACCAGTAGTGCCAAAATCCATCAATAACCATAATACCCAATATGATACCGCCAGGGCAAGGTCATTAAACAGTAACATCAGCAAGAGACCAATACTGAGAGTTCAGATCCCAGAGGACCCAGGTTTACAACCACCCAAACCGACCGTAGTTAAGGGGGAGCAGAATTCTGACAGTGCCATGACGGTGACAGCTGTTGATACTTCTATACAGTCTGCTAGTTATAGAGATGATACAAATCCGAGATCAGGGTCAACAAGTCGTGAAGTTACCAGTGCTGATGGCAGCAGACCTTCAATGCATGGATTATCACCTATCAAATCCACTCCAGTGTCAGCGACATTGCCATCACGTCTCCTTGCACTTCCTCACCCTCAGCATAATCTCCAGAGCACACAGCATCAGCAGTATCAACAGAATTTCAAGACTCTTGCTGGTGAACAGACACCACTGACGGGAGGCTTGCCATCAAAGTATGTTCCTGACTTGTTCCCTTCACCATCAAATTTCTACTCTAGCGAGTGGAATATTCCCTTTGGATCGGGAAGCACACCTTACCCTAACTCTGCTGGTGCAAACCAACTACCCAACGTCAACAGCGTTAATGGACCAAATGGCAATGTGCCACCCAGAATAACAAAGCTCCCATCTCTGAATACTACTGACTTTACGGACTCTCCACTACAGCATTTCAGTAAGGATACACTGAGGGACTTAAAGCAGAACGCTAAGGATAACGACAAAGCGACTATAACCAAGAAAATTGACTTTGAAAAGGAGGGATGATAGTTATGATATGCAAAGCCAAATAGAGCATCTAGTTTGTCATTTCGGTTGTGTAGAAGATCAATCATTTGTGGGGAATGGTGCTGTTGTGCTGCCCTTGTAGAACTCACGTGATAAAATACTGCCCTATATAACTGGTGTAAGGATGTAAAACATACCATCCAGTATCTGTTTTCGTCAGTCACTGTTGAGGAAAATCAATCGTGTCCAAACCATAAAATCGCGAAATGTTCCAGAACTGGTATACTGCCGTTTTAGGTAGCCACTCTGAATAATCTTTTTCAAGAGATGGAAAGTTTATTTGGTGAGAGTTCGAGATTTTTGAAAAATAGCGCAGCTTCGAAGCCTTTGCAATCTTTAACGAGGAAATCAAGTCAACATGAAAGTACGTTGAACACGTCATATTGAACGAATACCACCAGTCAGATATGAGAGAGATATGTTCGTTCGAGGGCATCCAATACCACCACTACATCATTCGATTCACAATCAAAACACCAGTCAGGACAACTCATCAAACAGCACACATCACCACGTCATCAACAGGTCAACATACTTAAAGAACGGTACCGTCCCAACAGATTGATATATTGATTCATTGTTTTAGGATAGTGTATTTATACTCCTTAGTGAAGATCATCGGGAAACAGATTGATCGCCAATGAGGCTATTCGAAGGAGGCAGGTGTACTTTTCACTCAAAACTCAAACAGTCATGATATAACGATTTGCAACATCATACATCTCGGTTATTCAAAGCTCTCCTTAGCCTGGCATCGGTATTCGTAATCCGATATATGCAAATACTAACAATACATTTTAGTTGAACATTTCTTACCCAGCCAACGGTACTAACAAGTCCGTCGAGATTGATGACGACCACAAATTGCGTGTCTTCTACGACAAGAGAATCGGTACCG